>VWZG01011054.1:0-43915 GCA_013396735.1 Grallaria varia
TAAAATTTAAACTACCACATAAGCATAACCCTGAATCCTTACAAGTCTTGGAAGTTAGAAAGTTCTATAGTGAATCAATAGGCATTTGTAAACTTAAAATTTCATTGATTACCTATTCTGATTTTGAATAGCCCCTTTCTAGCAAAAAGGGGCGTATTTTTCTAGGATAGATACCTGATCAGACTTCTCATTGTGGTACATTTAATGTAGAATCCAAACAAAACCAGGCTCTGTTATACTTCACATGTTTTTACCAGTATACTTCACATTCTCCTGCAAAAATCAGTACTATTAATCAGGATGAAAAGCTATTTTTGACAGTGATGTGATTTGTGAAATAACATAAAATGACTCGAATTGTAGGCAAGAAGTTGTCATCTACCTCTGTCAAGCCCTACGCTCTCCATAATAGTAATGTTTCATGCTTGCTCTCAGTTCTAAAAATGTTATTAAGTTCAGATTGAATCATGACTATTTTGCCTGCCTTCTGATAATCCTGCTTTGTGTTTTTTTTATTGCTAATAGACTGGATAATGAGGCAGGACTGGTAAATCATGTTAAGACTAGCTAAATCTTCAAAATGGAGTCCATATCTTAACTTTAAATATTTTCATCAAGTTTTGATTTGGGACAAAATCTTTTAACTATATTCTTTTGCCAGGCTTACTTGACATAAAATGTGAAAATTGCAGCAGCTATCATCATGTGTCCTGCTGACACACAGGTTTTCACATTCTGGGTTACTTCTCAAAACAGCACATCTAGAAGTTACTTATGAACTATTGATGTTATTTCTTATAGTAGCTTATATTGGGTGAAAGGAAGATAAATGAGTAAAAATTTAAGGGTTACAACTCATTCTTACTTTGGTTCTGAAATACGAACAGAGTGTTACTGAACCAACCATCACCAGTCTATTGGAGGGACTGAAGGATAATGAATTAGTCAAATCAAAGGGATGACTTGATGTCCCGGGTTAATTAAGTGTGAGTCCCTAATGAAGCAGTGCCTTTGGCACATCTGTTTGGCCATCATTCTGAAAGGTGATATTGATGTTGATGTGAAACAGTCACATCAACAGTGTGATCACAGTACAACATAGCTATTTAGACATACCCCTGGTGAACAATAGATAAGTTGGATTTGCTTACTCTCTTTGATTTCTATTTTGTTTACCTTTGTTCATCTTGTATCTGCTACCCAGTTCCTTTTACTCAAAGCAAGTCATCTTGTTTCGTATTGCTATATCAGTTAGTACAATAAGGTATTGCTCTTCAATGACTTAATTTTCAAAAAAAAAACCAAAAAGAATTGACTGTGAGACTTACCAGGGCAATACCCAGCCCTTTGCAAATCAAGTTTTGTGAGGCAGAATCTGGGTTATTGGGTTGTCTCATACAAAGTAACATGTCAATTCCTTCCTGTTGCATAACAGATCTATGAAAGTCCGTGTCAAACAGCTGGGAAAAGTTTGTTGTTTCTGCAACAGTGTGTACATGTGTACGTGATGCATGATAGACAGCAACAGTGAAACATGTAAAGTGTTGCCAGAACTCCTTGTTTTGGAATTTTACAAATAAGTTTTCGAATGGCAGTTTAGTTTCTTTGCATTTTCTTTAATAGGAAACATTTTTTCAAGAAAAAAATCAAAGCTTTTAATTCTATAATTGAAGATTCCAGTGTTTCAGTGGGATGTGAACCTAAATTTGAACTTGATGGAACTACTGCTCTAATGACAGCTTGTTCTTGCGCACAATGTTCAGGAAAGCTGTTGTCATTCATTAATAAACATGTATTCTTGAAATGTTTGGGGATTTGGTTTCTGTTTTCATGTTAACAGGTCATCAGCACAGGAGCAGTTTGTTTTGGTGTTCTTTTAGTTTCTTTTTAGTGTCAAGCATGCTACATCCAGCACTTGAAGATCTGCTTATTGAATACTTCTGCTTATTGAATACTTCTGTTTCTGATCAGTTTTGTAAGATGTTTTCACTGCAGGGAAATCTTTACTCTTGACTGTCAGTTATGGGATAATACGAGTGAGGCATGCAAAAAGAATGACTGCTGAAAATTCATTTTTTTCAAGGTTTATTGTTTTCCCTGAAAATGATAAGAAATACATTTAAAACTCCTACATGAAAAGTATATTGAGTTGGCAAAATGTTTCATCAGGTAGTTAACCTTCTACAGTTTTTGATTACTTGCAGTTTTAAATAATGAAATTTAGCAAAAAGATCCCATGAATTTGATCATCAAGGTCAAGCGATGAGATCTTGGTCCTATACTCAACTGTTATAATGATTTACTGAAAATGATACTGAGCTATGCAGTTGACACCAGGTAAGGATGAGGTGGGGTTTTTTCTGCCCTTCTGTACCTCTGCATATTAAATCTAAATTGCTTTTGGTTCCCAGTGTTTTGAAAGGTTTCTATATGCAGTCCTGTTTCCATTAAAGTGAATTTTAATGCAAAGTTGCAGCCTTTTAGAATTCTGTAAGAGGTAACTGCACCTTGATGAATCTCTGTCTTATCTGTGTCATTGTTGGTGACTTGAAGGTATGATCCATGCAGAAAATAAAGACAGTAGGATCAAGTAGTTAAAGGGTCCCTTAATATTTCAGTAACCCTCACTAATAGATAGTTTTGTTTTTTTCTTGTCCCCCTCTCAGAACAAAAGCCTCAAAAACAAGCTCTTATCAGGAAACAAGCTTTGTGGTATTCATGCAGAGGAGGTAAGCAATCCTCTTTGTTCTACATCTGTTCTACCCCAAAGAACGTACCATCAAAGTCTTTTTTACTGAGGTTCGGGTATATTATATATATACATCAGATTATATATATACCAGAATATAGAACAGGTATTATGCTTATATGTGAGTGTTCCTAAAGTGCTCTCATCTCAGCTCATTTCTGTGACTTCACTAGAAGCAGCTCCAACGTATTAGAAAGTGCGCTGCAAACTCAAGTTTTAGACAAGTAAAATCTTTTGGGCATGCTTATGATATAGCTCTCCAAATGTATTTTGCATCTATAACACATATAAAACTGACTTACTTTCAATGATCTTTGTGTCTAGACAAGAGAAAAATTGCCAAATGCCTGTTATGAAAATAACTTAGAGAGAGGAAAGATTTATTATTATTGATTCCTAGAATTTTTCATTACTTCAAGGATAAAAAATCACTTCATAAAATTGTAGGAATGAAATCTCCCCTTGACTGAAGAGTGAGACAGAAAAGATAGTTGAGAATAAAAAATTCTTTTTTTTTTTCCAAATACAACAATGTAGAAGTAACTGTATGCATGCACACAGTCCCTTTAACTATTTAACTTTTCCTGAAAAAAAGATACTGCTATATGTGAATCTGATTTACTCATTTGCATTACTTTAGTCTGGTTTTTTTGCATATGTAATTTCTGTGTTAGTCATTGTACCTTGCCTGCATGAAACAGAAGTATAACGAATTTCTTCTTTACTAAACTTTCCTTAATTATGGTTGCATGTGTTTACTTCATTAGAGTCTCTACCTTTTAATTTAGGAGATCAAGTTTCTGAGAAACACTCAATGGTAGGAAATAATAGGGTTGGGTTTTTTTAAGGTTTTCAAAATCTGTGTTATCTTCCTTTGTCACCATCGTTGCTTTCAAGCGTGTCACACTGTAGGAATACAGATATATTTTCTTCCCTTGTTTACTGCTTAAAAAGTTAGCAGTGCATGCAACATAGTTTTCTGGTTTCCCCTCTTTTTCAAGTTTGTTTTTCCTGGTGTATTTGCCTGGCATGGCAAGGTTTTGGTAGTGAGTGGGCTGTAGGGGTGGCTTCTCTAAGGCACTGCAAGGAGCTTTCCCTGTGTCCAACAGTGACAATGCCAGCCATCTCCAATAGACACCTGTTGCTGGTCTAGGCTGAAACAATCAGAGATGGTAGTAACCCCTCTGTGATAATATATTTAAGAATAAAAGTTATTGCACAGTAGTAATTGGGGCACAAGAAGAGTGGAGTGAGAACATGTGAGAGGAACAGCTCTGCAGACTCTAAAGTCAGTGAAGAAGGAGAGGCCGGAGGTTCTGCAATGTGCTGGTGCTGAGATTCCCCTGTAGCCTGTGATGAAGACCATGGTGAGGCCGCTGTGACCCTGCAGCCCATAGAAAGGTCAGCGGGGGTGCAGAGATCCACCTGCACCCCATGGAGGAGCTGCATGCTGGAGCAGGTGGATGCCCAAAAAAAGGTTGTGACCCTGTGGGAAGCCCACTCTGCAGCAGGCTCATGGCAGGAGCTGTGGTTCCATGGAGAGAAGAGCCCATGCTAGACAGGTTCTCCTGGTAGGACTTACAGCCTCATGGAGGACCCATGCTGGTGCAACCTGCTCCTGAAGGACTGCTCATGAATATTTTGTTCTATTCTCTGTCCCGTGTCCAGTTGCGGCGTGGCTTTGGTGAGCACCTGCCACCCACCCAGGGTCAAACCACCACACCTACCTGCATAATACTTTGAATCTTTGGTGATTAACTTGAAGATCGTTTCCCTGATTATGTCTCTCTTAATATTTGCAACATAAATGTCTTTAAACCTAAGGATGAAGCCTGAGAATAATTTAACTGTATTGTAGTGTGACAAGTGCTGGCTGTCAGAAAACTTCAGGAAACTAAACCTGCGTTAAGTAGCAGTCACAACAGCAGATTGTGAGTGTATTTTAAAGTGTGAGAATCTCTGACTTGATGAATCATCCTGGCAAATTTGCTGCTACTAAGCATGTTAGTGTCATTAGAACAAGCAAAGGTGCTGCAGGAGCATCCTTTTTTTTGTGGTCATTTCTCCAGTCAGGTTTTGCCAACCGGAGAAACACAATGTATTTTCTGCCTTTAATGAAGTACTGTGCTCACCAAGCATAACGACACTGTGAACTCAGTATCCTTTTAGTTATTAGATGCGATACCCTTTGTGGGTAGAATCGCCTACCAGGAAGCTCCTGCTTCGTTCTGCTCCCTCAGGCTGCATGCAGACAGTGAGACACATAGTGATTCCTTGTTGTCCTGTTCCATGGACGGGGGCTTGTGATCCTGCACAGTTTACATGGCTGGATTTTCTCCTCGGTGAAGTCAGAGCCCTGGAGAGAGGAAGGCAATGTTGCAAATTTCAGTGTTCCCGGGACATGGAAATGGGCACATGCCAGGGCAGTATTCCCAGATGCTGTGCTTTACCGATCTGTGTTTAACGATGATCTGTCTGAATGCACTAAGAGGTGTCAGTTTTTTAAGTCCTCTCCCTTGACACACTGAAAAGCCACAAAACAACCAAATTTTACCATGAGGAGTTACAGGTCATGTATGTGTTTTCTGAGTCACTTACATGATGCACTGACTGCATTTAGCTTTATGTCTCTTAATTTCATCACAACTCTGATATTTAGCAGATGAGTTATACCTTAATCATAACTCTTAGATTCCTCTACAGCCTTTTTGTATACCTTGTATATCACAGAGACTGTGTATTTTCTTAATAGAGAGGCACAATGCATAAAACAATATAAAGTTGGTTAACATTTTCTAATTTAGGTGATGTGGAATATATTCCAGAGCTCCACCAATTACATTGCCTAGGTTAGAGGACAGTGCTATTGGATGAAATAACAGCAGATAAGGTCACACAAGAAAGAATTGAAGATCTTGGCTATTTGTTTCAGATTTTACAGAATACCATCACGATTTTGGCCTTATTGTTTAAAGATTTAAAGCAGGTTCTAAAATTTCATCTTTAGATTCATTCAACCTTTCCAAAAGTCTGTCACTGAATTTGACTGCACCAATTGAAAAGACATCAGATCTTTCCAAAATTTGCATCTTATGAAAGATATTACTACCTTTGTAATGTGTTATGTTTATGGATATGCTCTTTCAATAAATGTGAAATAGACTTCTAATCCATTTTAAGGAGTTCAAAACATTTGGCATTAACTAATACAAGAAAATGTATTGAAAATCAGTCAGGAGTGTGAAAATTATAAAAAAGTTATTATTTTGATAGGATTCTTAAATAAAGTGAGATAATATTCTTTGGGTAGTTGGATAGTTTCGTATAAAGAATCCATTTCTAATATATTTTTTTAAATAAATAAAATAATATGGCTAATATTACTTAGAATTATTTTCAGGATAAATTTAACAATATTTAAAATAAATATCATCTTAAGCATAACTATCCCTATTTTCAAGGACATGATTACAAACTGAGAACCAAGTTCACTTGGGTACCACCTGGAACGCCCTGATCTTTACAAAGAAAAACCTGCACAGTGCTATGGAGCCCTTTGACCTCTAAGAATAGGCCTGTTTACTTTGAAGGTGATGCCTTCAGTTGTGCTTCATGGAAAGTATTAGTAACAACTCATGTACGAAATGTGTAAGCCCAACAGCTATTCGTATAACTCAAGTATGTGCTTTAGGTGGGTGCCATTTTATATTTCCCTGGATAAATCTGGCTGGTTTTTACATACGAGCCTGGTGAAGCAATTGTCAGTGATTTGGGGTTTTTTGCCTACATGTTAAAGCTGATCTAGATTCTGCTGTTGTCAGAACTCGCTACCTTTTTTCTGATCTTAAAAGTAACTATGTAAAATAACTCAAACCTGATTTCATTATCCTTACTTTTCAGTCAAAAAAGATCCAAGCCCAGCTGAAAGAACTTCGTTATGGGAAAAAGGATTTGGTTTTTAAGGTAATTTTTATTTCACTCTAGTTAGCTAAAATATAAGAGTTAATATAGTATTGAAGTAATCTAGGAATATGATAGCTGCCTTTATTATTGCAGTTCTAATGAGTAATTTCATACTGAAAAGAGCTTAAAACACCAAGACAAACTTAATATCATAGTGCATTTTCAGAAATACTATTTTTTCTTTTGAGCTACTAATTTGAGCTGCTGTCTGTTTGTCCAAGTTCAGTCTCTTATAGAATGCAGCATAGTATCCTTAAAGCATTGACAAAGGTGTTAATTTGTTTTGTGTTATAATGAGGAAAATAAGAAATTTTTAATGAAAAATGCCACTCAGTCTTTGTAAGCAGGTACTTACTAGTTCTGAACGAGAGACCACCCTTAGTTGCAATTATTTAATTATGGTCCTAATCCCCTGATTTGGTGAAGTACTTCTAAGTTTAAGGAGTACTTTGCTAGATTGAGGTCTGCATTAATTTCAGGGATTAATAACCACTTTTTTTTTTAAATAACTCCTTCTTCATTAGCTGTGTTCCAAATCATTTGGCTACATTACCCTAGAGGAAGTTACAAGCTTTACTAAACTAGGAAAGAATTAAAAATAGTTTTTTTGTTCATGAAATGCGAACTTGTATATCTGATAGTAGTAAGAGATGAAGAAAAATAAAATCTAGCAATAACTTTCACTGCCAGTTTATACAAGTATCTTGTATTGTTGAAATTGTTCCTGAATTTTACAAGGTGGTTGTAGTTCAGTGCTATGGCTTGAGCCTATCTTTTTGTTTTTTTCTAAGGATTCTTCTTCAGAGTTTCATACATATTTTGTCTCTTTTCCCTTTTGTTATTTAAATTCTAAGACAAGATATATTAATAGTCCTAAAAACACCCAGAAAAAGTTCAATTGTAAGCAACAACTAGCTACACCTGGCCTACCAATGTACTTAATTTTTATTCCATGGTAGAATTTAACTTTGAATAGGGAAGCCAATAACATTGGCCATTAAAACAAATACTAACAACAACTTACTACCTGAACAAATCATTATCTTATGACAAATTAGGTAACAGCTAATATATATTCTGTAAATGGTCTTACAGTGACTGAGATGGTTTATAATTATGCACCTTCCTCTGAGGAGCAAACTGTGTTTGCTCCAGTTGAGTACACAGACATGGTCGGTTTCTGCTGAAATGTTGCTGTTGTGGTGGGTGTTTACTGAGTGACCTCCTGCCCTTGGCCCTTGGGGGTTCTTAGACTTCTCCACGCGTTCAGGGCCACCAGGTGCCCAGTTCAGGTGCCCAGTTACTGTCATTACACTAGAGAATGTCTGGCAAGACTGGTGCAGGACTGGGAGATGAGTGGCATCGGGAATCAGCAAAGACAGAGGTGCTTGAAGAGCCGTTGCGAGGAGAAGGCAGGCAGGGAGGTTGGTGGGGATGACTGGGAGAGAGGAACAATCAATGGAAGAGGAAGGGAAGAGGAGGACCTTGGTCTTGGCATGTGACAACCTCTGCTGCTCCTTATAGTAGTCTAGATTATTGCCACTCTTTCTTTGCAGTGCAGTATCACAAATTAAGAGCAGGATTGTCATTTACCTTCAGTTCTCTCATACTGCTCAGTAATGTTCCAACTACTATGAATGCTCAGTACCTTTAAAGGACTAAGGACCATATCAATATTGCAAATTTATAGTCAAAACCGTTTTCCATATTCTTTGAAAAACGTAGTTCTACACAAATTACTTCATTATTTGGATAAGTGAAAATCATTTTAGTCATTTGCTGTGGTAAATAGAGTCAAAGTTATACAAAACTATGCAAAATTATTTTTGCGTCATACTGACTGAATGTGGTATATATTTGTACCGTTCCTCCCTCTGGAGTAAAAGTGATGTGCTTTCCTCCCTATTCACAGAAGTTAATTACATGCCACAGTGAACCTATTTCCCAGAGTTTTAAAGTATTTATTCCTGTAATGAAGATTGTGAGATGCTGCATTCCATTCAGAGAAAAAGATGAAATTATTAAAGAAAAACAAACTAAGGGAAAAGAAAAAACCCAAAAACCAAACAAACAGAAAACCACTAAAGACCTAATTTGGCAGAGAACCTGTGTAAACATAAAGATCATTGTCTAGGCTTGAAATAATTGCTCACATATTTTTAAATTGTCATAATCTCTTACAGAAGTACTTTATGTGCTTGCACATGTGTGGAGATGCAAGTTTCAGGTTTTCCAATACAATTCTTTCTCTGTATTGCTGGTGGTTAGGCTTGACCCAAATCCACCCATTTCACACTTCTCCCCTTGCACATGTATGTATTAAAATTATCAACTGCACAATTCATCTGACTTTACATGTTTGAAAAATTAATCCATTTAACAGATTTTAAAGCATTCTTCAGTGTGTTCAAAGTACCATAAAACTCCTATTTTAATTGCAGAGAGCTTTCCAAAACTAGCAACATTGTTTTACTTAAGCTTTATTGATACATTCATTTATTTAGCGCAGAAAGAATGCTATCTTTCTTGCTGCTTTTACATTGCCCTGTAATGGTAAATACAACTTCTGTAGCTCAGTGTTAAAGGGAGATGATAACAGAGAACTGGAGACAGTTTCCTTATGGGCCATCATATCAACTTCCCTGAGAAAATACTACAGCTCCTCTCACTTCCAGACAGGAACTTCACCCTGTGGTGTGTTTGTTCATCCAAAGTGTTTCCTCAGCATCTGGATTTCTGCAACCTCCCGTGGGAAATTTACCAAAGCTACTTGGGAAAGACATAAAAACCCTAAAAAACTATTATGAAATATCAATTATAAACATAAATGTAATGCAAAATATTAGAGACAATATTTTTTTTCCGAAGATCTTACAAAAGTAAGGGATAACAGGTTCTATAAGCTACCAGCTGACTTCAGCGCATTGCATAACAACTGAAGAGAGCCTGGAAGAGATGACTTCCCTGTTGTTACACATTTAATGTGTAGCATTTTTGAGTGTATTGTTTTGAGTGTATTGTTTTCAGATAAAAAAATACTCTTAAAAAATTTCCCTTTACTTTTTCAGAAATGATGACTGTAAGTAGTAGTAGTAAGTAGTAAGTTGAACCTCTGTTTAGCTGTGTCTTTAATTATTTTATAATATTTTCTGTTTGATAAATTTAATGTAAATGATCTCCTATGGCTTATATATTGTTAGTTGATTATATTAGCAAAAAGAGCTTGTTTTTCTTTGTATTGTTTTTTCCTACAAAGGATGAAGATTAAATGAAAAGTGCCCACAATAAAAGCAGACTGATAGCTGATGAAATGAGAAGTCTGGATATATTCTTAACAGACTTTTCTTTTTAAATACAAAAATAAGGCAAGTTACTTTGTATTTACTGAGATCAAAAGTTCTTATATGTATATGGCAGTCCCATCTGCACTGGTTCACTTTTGGAAAAAGCCTTTTTCTTAGGAGACTATGGAAAATATAAAGGAAGGTCCATATTCTCTGACTACTAACAAAGTTCTATGATATGCATGTTATTCTTTCATAAGGCTTATCGAAAGGAGGGGTTTTGCAGCAATCTGCAGCAGTCCAAATTCTGTGTATTTCTGCTGCTTTGGTCTCCTCTAGTCTATTACCCTTAGTAGTAGAAAATGTTTTCTTGCATGTCTTGAAACATACTAAAATTGAAGCCAGGAAGTTATCATGCTTTCTCTTACAGAGCTGGATAGTAGGGGCTTTTTAAAACCTCTTGGTTTAAAGCAATATTTTGCATGTTTTGCTGCAGTTATCCTGTGTCTTATAACAGTGTGGGGTTTTTTTAAATTAACATATGTAGCGGTTTTTTCCCAGTCTTGCTTCTCAGCACATTTGCCCACCATTAATGCTTCATGTCAATCACATCTGAACTCGTTTTCCTTGCTCTCTATCATTTACAGTGTCCTAAAAGGGGCACTGTATTCTAGCTGGACATTTCACTCATGCTGAGCAGAATAAAAGGATTTTTGTAGTCTGTACCCACGGTGTTCTTTGCCTTTTCTACAAAAATATGACATATTCTGTGGTAGTATCATCTTGGGTCATTCATTCCTATTGTTCTATATTCTCTATTAGTTTTACTGATCATCACTGTTTGTATTTAGCATCTTATACTTGTTTTAGCAAATGTCATCCTATTTTTCCCAGTTTGTCAGGGTAAATTTAGATAAACTCTATTTTCTATGACACACAGAGTTCTGATTTGATGTCACCAGAATATTTAATCAGTATATGTTTAGTTCCCTGTTCAGTTCATTCATGCATGAATTGCTGAGGAAACATAAGTATAGTGTAGATTTTTTCATGTCTGATGTTGTTTTATGAGGATTATTCTAGTTATTAGTGGATTTTAAGAATGCAATCACTTTAAAGAATTCAGTTTTTGATAATAATAGGATTGGTTATGAACTTTGTGCCAGATTTGGGTTTGTTGCCTGGTCGTGGACTTGGGTGTGGATAGTTTTATGGTTTAATATGTCATGAGTGAGAATTGATTTTTTTTTTTTCTGACCTCTAAGAATAGAGATTGTTGGATCTTTGTTGAGGTATTTCTGCTTTGTGGTAAAATGAACTCTTCCTAAATGTTGAGGTTCAGTCTTAGAAACTGCTACTTTTTGGGGCTTTTTCCATTGCAAGTGAGAAGGCTTATGATGCTTTTTATTAAAAAATGCTTTTGTTCATTAAACACATTGGGATTTTTTTTCCTTGACCAAGTCAATATGTTTGTTCAATTTTATCACTGCATGTATGATTTTGGTTTTCAAGTTATCAATTATTTGTGATTAGATCAGTCTGCTTATTGAATGTAGAAAAATGCTGTAAGACAGGATATTATTGAATTTTTTTTTCTCAGTAGAAGATGAAGCCCCTGGAAGAGACAGGAAATTGAAACTTTCTTAGTTCATTTTTATAAAATATATTAGGGCTGTTGCATAAACTTCTGTAGTTGATGTTTGATTGGTAAGAGATGACATGATTAGTTTTCAGATAGCTGTCTTATGGAGACAACATAATTAGGATAACCAACATTTCGTGGTCTTTTGTGGCTTGGTCTTTTATGGTATGGTGAATACTACTTGATTTCATGAAGCATGAGGCTTATTTTTTTCATTTGATTTCTTTCGTAGTAGGCAATTATTTTTTCCCCTGATCAGTGGTATAATATAATGCCTTATACTCTGGTGCCCAAAACTGCACATGGGACTTGAGGTGAGGCTGCACTAGCACAGAGTAGAACAGGACAGTTGCCTGCCTTGACCGGCTGGCGATGCTGGGCCTGATGCCCCCCAGGACATGGTTGACCCTCCTGGCTGCTGGGCCACTGCTGACTCATATTCACCTTGCCATGGATCAGGACCCCCAGGTCCCTTTCCACAGCACTGATTTTCAGCATCTTGTTCCCCAGTCTATATGTGCGTTCAGTGTTACCCCATCCCAGGTGCAGAATCTGCCACTTCCCATTGTTAAGCTAGTTGGTGATTGCCCAGGAGCACACTGCATCTGGAGCACACTGACATGGATGTCTCAAATTGGGTGTGCTTCCTACCAGAGGAAATTTTTAATACCTTGGCATTTGGTCCAAATCAGACAGAAATAAAATGTTGAGAAGATAGTTCTGCATCACTTAGTCTCCCCTTCTAGAATCACTATGTTTGGAGGAGACCTCATCAAGTCCAACCAGTAACCTAGCAACCCCTAAAACACTAAACAATGTCACTCAGCTCCAGATACCTCTTAAATACCTCCAGGGATCATGAATTCACCACCTCCATGTGCAACCTATTCCAATGTTCAACCACCCTAACAGTGAAAAAAATGTTTTCTAATATCCAGCTGTTGTGGTTTAGGGATGGTATTTTTCAATTTAGTGTTCCCACAGAAACCATTCCAAATCATGTACTGCTCACTCCCTCCCTCCTCCCCCTTCTCTTCTCCTGTAGCAGGCTGGAAAGGAGAATTGAAGGCACGTAAGGATTGAGATAAGAACAATTTACTACAAACAGCAGTGAGATAACAAAATGAACAGTAACAGTGATGATGCTGACAAGTGTACAAGTAAAGAAAAGGTTTTGCTCACCCTGCAAAAACCTCCAACAATACCCAACCGCTGTCTTCACCACAATATCTGGACCCAGAAGGGAGGGAGCCCTTCTGCCATCCCCAGAAAATGATGTGAGGTGATATAGAATAAACTCCAGGTCCTGGTCGTGCCCCTTCTGGCTACTGGAAAAATTAACCCTGTCCTGGCCAGAACCAGGATACTAATCTGAATTTTCCCTGTCCCAGTTTAAGGTCATTCCCTCTAGTCCTCTCACTAACAGATACAGTAGAAGAGGCCAGCCCACACCTCACTACAGCCTCCTTTCAGGTAACTGTAGAGCTTTGATCCTACTTTTTAGGATATTGGTGGCGGCAAATTCAGAGCCATCTACATGATGATCTGCAGCATAAAATCCTCAAAATAAGTACAATAAATTTAATTGGCATTTTGGTAGAGTTTTTGAAATTTCCTTATTGCTCATTATTGTCTGATTTGGAGGCAGCTTGCAACAATGAATATGCTGGTGTCAGTGTATACTGTTGTTGGATGTTTTAGGTTGTACTTTCTTCAGCAGCAAAATATGGGGTAATCTTTTCAAAATGGAAAGTTGTAAGAACTTAAGTCTTCACAAGCACTTATAAGTGATATTGCCAGAAAAAAAAGTTTTTTGTTTCTTTTGTTTTCTTTTGTTTTCTGTTTTCCTGGCTGAATTATACTATACTCTGGAACAGTCAAATCCTACAAAAGAAGAACTAAAACCATAATACTGAATCTTTGGGTCAAATTCTGAACTAATCCACTCTGAAGAAAAGAGGAAATAAATGTTTCTAGCACACTGCTGACAGAGATGTAGAGCATTCTGGTGTGCCTAACATGAATTTTAAAATGCTTACTCCCTCCATGCTTGTTCAGTTTCTACTAAAATAAACAAGATGCTTGTTTAAGAAAGACTGACTTAGAAAAGCAAGAGCAGCAGGTTATTGTGATCATGTGGTCCACTGGGAATAACAACTCATGCTAAAACAAGATTCTCAGGTCTGATCTGAATGGAGGAAAATCCCCCATGGGAGGTAAAATGGCAGACCAGGCACAAAGATGAGTGATGTGGCTCTTTGTGCCCGTCCTCTGAATGTGTTTCTGCACAGAAACAGTCATTTTCCTTTAGTTAGGTGCTGAGTACTTTACTTTCTGGACAAATAAGACCCCAAATTTTGCATAATGAAAAGGGAATGGATTTTTTTTTTCTTGACGGTTTTGAGAAGTACAAGTTTAAAATAAGACAAACCAGCAAACACAAAAGCACCCCAGCACCAACAACAGCAAGAGTGATCACAGTGTACTTTATATTCCACATTGGTGCAACGTATAAAGTGTCTGGAGGGGAAAAATTGTCCAAAAAAGCTGTTAAAACCATCTTTTGACAGTGCTAACAAGCATGTGGTATTTGTAATAGCTCATTGTACAGCTATGCAGGTGCATTACCAGCCTGAGCTGTACCGTAAACCTGAAGGATTCTAGAAGTGGACTTTATATCCCACAATACTCTAATATATTAGGGATCAAATAGGACCGAAATGAGAAGGTCTCCTGCATCTGACCCACACCTAGTGTTTGATCATTCAAGGGGGTCCTGTTTCTAGCACTTCTCAGGAGAGAGTAAGATTTTTATTTCTTTTTCCCGGTTAATCATTGTGCTATTTAGTTTGTTAAATCGTACACAGAAATAGGGTCATAGCCTGGTTTTGTTGACCTGTACATTCAGAAAAGTTTAGTAACTCATGTCAAGGGTGAGAAGCTGAGGATTTTTTCTGTCTGGTGAGAAGAAACGGGAGAACTGAAAGGAGGAAAGGTCAGTTGAAAAGCCTGTGGACTCGTCACCACAATATAAGGAAGATATGAAGCCGTTAGAGAGTGTCCAAAGGAAGGCAACAAAGATGGTGAAGAGCCTTGAGGGGAAGCCATATGAGGAGCAGCTAAGGGCACTTGGTCTGTTCAGCTGGAGAAGAGGAGACTGAGGGGAGACCTCATTCCTTGTGACAGGAAAGGAGGGACAGGCACTGGTCACTTCTCTATGGGGACCAGTGACAGGACTGAAGGAATGGCCTGAAGTTGGGTCTGGGCAGATTGAGGTTGGATATTAGAAAAACATCCTTCCTCCAGGGGGTGGTTGGGCACTGGAACAGGCTCCCCATGGCAGTGGTCACAGAACCAAGGCTGACAGAGCTCAAGAAACATTTGCATTATAATCTCAGGTATTTGGTGTGACTCTTGGGGAAGGTCAATGCAGGGTTAAGAGCTGGACCTCAATGATCCCTGTGGGTCCCTTCCAACTCAGCATATTCTGTGATTCTCTAATTCTGTGACCATCCAGGTTTAGGGAGAAAGTTCAGATATAATTTTCAGGTGTAAAATACAAAGAAGAGCACTTACAGAAGCTGTATTTGGAGCTTATTTGTAAAGTACTACAGTGTTATCAACAATACATAATCAGACCATAATTTATCCCTTGTATGTGTGTGGGTATGTTTGTCCCAAGAAAGGACATTGAAAATACTAATTTTTTTGAGCAAACAAAAACTTCTGCAACGGTATACAAAAGACCACTTAGTGAAGGTTTTTGTTTTTTCTGATATGACTAAGGAAGTGAGAAGCAAAAATCTTCTAGCCACTGTTTTTCAAATAACAAAACTTCTGTCTTACCCCTGTTTTGTTGCTTTTGAGTGACTTTGAGGCATATGAACATCTCATTATTATGTTGATATGCTATTTATAAATTCTTGAACATTCAAAGACATCATCTCAAAGACATGTAGGCATTTAGTACAATTCATAATGAGCAAAGGAAGTACATTCATTTGAGTTAGAAAAATGTACTTCACTTGCTCAGTGCACTTTCTCAGAGGATGAAGAATAGAAGGGACCTTAAAGATCGTCTAGTTCCAACCCACCCTGCCATGGGCAGGAACACTTTCCACTATATCAAGTTGGTCCAAGCCCCATCCAACCTGGCCTTGAAAACTTTCAGGGATGGGGTAGCCACAGCTTCTCTGGGCAGCCTGTTTCAGTGCCTCAATAACCTCACAGTAAAGAATAGAAGACAAAAGTATATTTCTTCCTTACATCTAATCTAAATCTACCCTCTCTCAGTTTGAAGCCATTCCCTCTTGTTCTATCACTCCATGGCCTTGTAAGAAGTCCCTTTCCACCTTTCCTGTAGGCACCCTTTAGGTACTGGAAGGCTGCTATTTATCTTACTGTTTCCACTCTAAGTCCTCATTCTACAAAAATACCGAAAAGAAACTTAATATTCTTGGGGTTTTCCAGGCTGGTCTTTTTAAAGGTTCTTTGCAGCTTCTCAGAGTTGGGCTTGTGTAGTCCTACTGGTATTCTGTCTTTATTGAGTATACAAGCCATGTTAGTTGAACTAGGTTCCCTAAAAATATTGTACATTACAGCAGCAGTGAAACCATTACAATATGAATTTAGTCTTGATAGACAAAAGTTTTCAGAAAAAAATCTGGTTTTTATGCAGTCTTGGAACTAAGATGTAAATAAGTATTAGTACTTTCGAGTTCATCGAAATCCATTCTTAATGACAGAATTATATTCTCACTTGATGTCAGTTCCATTGATGTCAGTGACCTATTTGCTCAGTATTCTGTGAAATAAAATAAATATACATGAAAGTTAACAGAAGATGTTAGTCCATCAAAATACGACAGTATTATGAAAAATAAGGGTAAGTCTTGTTAAATTATGCATTCAGAATGACTTTAATGATACATACTAGCCTGTGCTTTGGAAGAATAACTTTTCACCACAAATCAAAAATGTTTTTTATGATTTGAGGAGTACTATTACAATATAGTAATTCTTTGTAATGGAAAACATCAATTAAAGAAATGAAGTACTTTTCCTCCACCTTGATTTTGGATATGCAAGCAGTGTCATTGAGTACAATGTGTTATACAGCACCAGACATTCCCTTGCAAGGAAGGAAACAGCAGTCACCTCTAACCACCATTACCCAGTTTCTATCAACTACTCAGATTTTCATATCATAGAATCATCGAATCAACTGGGTTGGAAGAGACTTCCAACACCATCAAGTCCCACTCTTGATCCAACCCCACTGTGACTCCCAGATCATGGCACTCAGTGCCACGTCCAGTCTCATCCTAAAAACCTCCAGGGACGGTGAATCCACCACCTGTCTGGGCAGGCCATTCCAGTGCCTGATTACCCTCTCTGTAAAGAATTTCTTCCTGATATCTAATCTAAACCTCCCTTGGCAAAGCTCAAGCCCGTGCCCTCTTGTCCTACTGCTGGCTGCCTGGGAGAAGAGACTGACCCCCACCTGGCTACAACCCTCCTGTCAGGGAGTTGTAGAGAGTGATGAGATCCCCTCTAAGCCTCCTCTTCTCCAGACTAAACACCCCCAGCTCCCTCAGCCTCTCCCCACAGCACTTGTGCTCCAGTCCCTTCACCAGCCTCGCTGCTCTTCTCTGGACCTGCTCCAGCCCCTCAATGTCTCTCCTGAACTGAGAGGCCCAGAACTGGACACAACACTCAAGGTGTGGCCTCACCAGCGCCAAGGACAGGGGAATGATCACTGCCCTGGTCCTGCTGATGCATGTGTAATGTGTGCGTTGAAGGAAACTAAACACTCTCAAATTCCTAACTGTAGCTCTAGTGTTCCACCTATTCAAACTGTAACACAGGTGGTGCTGAATGGAGAAATAGCCTAGCTGTGTGGCCCCCCCACCATGTTGCAATCCATCATCTTCAATCTGATTCTAATTCTTCAGCAATGCACCATCTGAGATGCCATCCTGGCCTCTTGTTTGTCATGTGTTGTTTTGTGTAACTTCTGTTTTCTTGGCAATTGAAATTATTCAATTATATATAAAGTTTTTCAAGTCATGATTCTAATTAATTGAGACTGTATTATTTTGTATAAGTGTACCAGAAAACAATTTAATAATTAGAAATATAAAAATGTTAATGATGTGAGAAATTGCTTGGTCTACTCCTATTATCTAACACAAAGTATCTCTGCATCACATAGAGCCAAGCTTAATATTCAGTCTTTCAAACATTGTCTGCAATGTTTATTGTGAGTGATGATATGTACCATATATATGAACAACTGCAAATGTTACTGAACTCTTAACAATTTTTCATATCTTAGTAGGTTTTTTTTCTAGTAAGTCAGTGATAAATCCACTTAAATTTTGCAAACTAATGAAATGGAAGGATTCTTTCTGTACTGGGTGCTCTGTTGCCAGACTGAGGAACCAAACCAGTCGTCTGATATGTGTGTTGTGTTAGTGACTAATGTCAGGTGTAAGAAACATGATGCAGTGGAAATTAGAGACTCCAATTCACAAGAGACTTTCCCACATCTGAGCAAACAGTTCTACTTTAAACCAAGATTGGTTTTGACTAATGAAACTGTGACTGCTGCAATAAATCCTAAAATAAATGCCTAATCCTGTTTTAAAATGCAACTAAGTAGTTCTTTACATGAGCTGGGAACTGACAATTCCAGGCTTTTGTCATTTTATCAGCCAGTACAGCCTATGCCTAATGCTAATAAGCATCACTGGAGGTGTCTGCTGAGGACTGCAGGCTTGCTTAAGCTCATCATCTCGTCTATGACGTGCTGGAATGACTGTCATTGCCCCAGTACAGACCAAGTTAACTACCTTTATAGGGTTTATATAGCATTTATATTGTGTGGCTATATGCTAAGCTCTGCTATGGTCAGCTACACATTAAGCTGCAGTCAGCAGAGTACATGATATCTTGAAAAGCCTGTCAAGAAAATAGTGTCTGGCTGGGGATGAACTCCAGAAGTCTGGTTAGCATGTGGTAGTGCTGAGGGGAAAATGTGCTTGCAAATATTGAGTCAAAATAAAAATGTGTTGCTCTTTATCTGAGAAATAAGAACTTTATACAATTTTTCTGCATGTGCAAAATGTTCATTTACTTAATCAGAATTTCAAAGAGAAAAGGTAACTGGTTAGTCCAGTGTCCTTCTCTGTGGTTCCCTTTTTAAACAGGGAAAATAATGAGCAGGCTGGTTTTTTTTTGCAAATACAACAGTAAAAGAAATCTGTACCTTGTTCCTTTTGGTTGCATAGTAATGTTATTAATGACAAGGCTGAAAAATGCAGGAATTTGAGAGCTCCTGTTTCCCTGAAACGGAAAGTTCTTGCAGAGAATGTATTTCCCTCAAGTGAGCAGGCAGAATTTATCTACCTCTTAGGGAAAGGGAGAGAAAGTAATTGTCTTTATTTACTGAGCATTTAAAAGTGTCTTTTGAATCCCTGCATTCCATACATGATATGCAAATTATACAGAGCCAGCAGCCCTTCCAGCCAGGGTGCTCGCCGGATCCTGACTTCAAATGCACATATCCCAAAATGCTTTCCCATAGCTGTTCCTGTGAATTTTCCATTTATATCTCCAGGAAAGGAGCTGTAGAATAAAAATCTGGGGTTACCCACTTGTATACCAGCCGATGGTATAATTTTGTAAGGTGTCTACATGCATGAATGTTTGGGTGTTCTCTAATTTCTCTGTTTGTGCCAAGTTAGTTTAATGTCAGCATTTCAATGTTTAAAACTACAAAATAGTGTTGCAAACCGTGCTCAGAAGTCAGATAAATGAACAAAATAATAAAAAACTGGTTTAATACCTTGAATTTTCCTGAAGGATATTATTGCATAATACTAATTTTTTTATAGTAATGGCATTAATTTTGCTGTTGACATTGAAATTATTATGAACTTGCATTCACATAAATGGAGCACATTTGGGTAGAGTTTCCATATACTTGTGTTTTTTTCCCGCAGGATAAAAAATATCCCTTAAGGCCTGGTCCTTTTGCAAGGAATTCTGACCCAGTCAATATATATTACTTGCAAAAATTATATCCTTTCCTCTGTCACATGAAAAATTATGGGGGAAAAACGCTTTGCAGATTGCATCATCTTTTTTTTCTTTATTCCCACAGGCACAACAGCTAACAGATCTGGAGCAAAAACTAGCAGTTGCAAAAGATGAATTGGAAAAAACAGCCCTTGACAAAGTAAGAAATGTAATATAATGTAAACATTTTTATCAGCTGTGAATGTTTTGGTGTAATTTGACTAAAACAAATTAAAGCCTTGCAGTGATTTAGATGAATATTTAATTGGAGGTACCTGGAAGTGATGCTACCGAAGTCAGTAGAACTAATTATGATGCATGAAGCTAAGTACAGCTGCAAAGTTATTTAGGAGGAGGACAGTCAAATTAGAAAGAAACAGCTCAAAAATGGGGTTTTTGCACTAATTTTGAATAGATTTAATTATTTATTGAATTTAAGTTTGTGCTCACAGTGGACTTACTGTCTCTCATGAGTAACAGTTTTCTATTTCCCATCATGGGCCCTTGGACGGCTGACAAATTTTGCATTACTGGAACCCAAATATCAAGAATAGTGGGGCCAGCAGGACTAGGAAAGTGGTTACTCCCCTGTACTCAGCACTGGTGAGGCCACAAGTTTCGGGCCACTTACTTCAAAAAGGACATTATTGTGCTGGAGTGAATCCAAAGAAGGGTAACAAAGCTGATGAAGGGTCTAGAAAATGTGTTATGAGGAGCAACTGAGGGAACTGGGCTTTTTTAGTCTGGAGAAGAGGAGGCTCATGGGGGACCTCATGCTCTCCACAACTACCTGACGTTGCAGTCAGGCAGGGATCAGTCCCTTCTGCCGTGTCTCAAGTGAAAGGATGAGAGGAAATAGCCTGAAGTTGTGCCAGGGGAGATTAAAATTAGATACTATATATTGGGTTTTTTTCGCTGAAAGAGTGGTCAGACATTGGAATATGTTGCCCGGGGAGGTGGTGGAGTCACCATCTCTGGAGATGTGAAAGAGGCACCTGGTTGTGGCACTTCTAGGGATGATCATGATGGTTGGACTAGATAGTCTTGAAGATCTCTTCCAACCTTGATGATTTTGGGATTCTGTGGATCCAACCATGTGATAAGAGTATAAGCAGGTCGGGGAAATCTGAAGACATGCATCATATGTTGGCAGTATTTTGACCAGTAAGCAGCCTGTGTGACCAAAATCCATCTATGCAAGATCATAGAGAACTTCATCAAATTACATTCCTGGCTCCAATAGTGTTTCCTTCAGCTGTACTTTCATGCTGCCTGTTTATAGATCTTCTGTCAGCAAACTCAGTATTGAATTACACTACCCACAGGATGAAAACAAATTTACTTGTTCTTCTTTTCTTTTGTGAAGTAAGATAACACACAGATACCCTCAAAATGCCAGGCAGTGGAAGGATTGCAGGAAAATTTATTTCCAAATTCGAGAACAATAGACTTACAGAACATTAATCTTAACAGCATTTCAAACAGCCCTGGGGAAAGTCACAGGCCCTCTGTTCCTCTCAGGGCTTTTATCATCCTTTGACCCCCCTCTGTGGGGGCCCTCTACATGTCTGCAGGACTTATCTTTTTCTCATAGCAGGGAGAGCTTCCCTGGGGTACAGGAGGAGAATACATCTAAAACTGTCTTTGGGAAAGATGCCTCTTCTAAGCTGGAAAGTCTTCCTAAGCAAAACAAGCTCTGATCTCCTCACCGTAAATCTTCCTTAAGGGGCTTCTACCCTTACACCTTGGTAATGGCAAAATGTCTGACTGTAGCCAAGGTTGAACAAGCACTGAATGACAGGAGTGGTCGATGAGAGGTTGAGAAGTTATTCAGAGGAATTTCTAGATGAGAGGAATGCGATTTTAGATCGGTGTGATCTGCAGGGAGCACTAGGGTCATATAGTGCTAGAATGACAGTCCAAATCATCATGCAAAATTAGACAAGTCTGTTACCTCTGCTGGTTTGACCATAAGAAATGGTGATTTGTGGTGCCTGTGAAGTCATTTCTTGAAAAGTTAGGGTAAAAGGCATATTGCATGGGAAAAAAAGTATGCTAAGGTCTTTTGCTGTCATTTAGAAACAAAGGATCCCCGAGTCAGATGGATAAAGTAATCCTTTCCCTTTTACATTAGGTCAGAGACACACCAACCTGACTCAAGGTTCATATACCTTGATAAGTAATTCATCCAAAGTGCTATCCTCTGATGATGATCTGGCATTCCTCCTCGCTGCACACATTTTAAGGGAAAACATTCCATTTTCCCTGTTTGCAAACAAACCAAACTCCATTCTGTGAGAGTCTGGAATGCTGATAGATAATGACTCAAAACAGTAGGCCATTTTTTGCAGAGGAGACAGGGTTCTTTGCTGGGGCCAGGTTTGCATCTGCCCCACACCAGTTGAGGGGAAGGGGGAAAGTTTTTGGGTATGTGATGGCGAGTCCTCTGATCCACATAAAACAGAGGGGGTGAACATCCACCACTGAAGGCTACAAGCTAGGTTTTGAGCCAGACAGGGGAAGAGGCCAACAAGAAGCAGACCCTGCAGAGGTGGGGTAGTGCTTTTCATCGTGCCAGTGTCCTCCCTTACGGCTCAGCTGTGAAACTCTCCCCCAGGGAAGATACTGGGACATTCACATGGAATATTCCGACTTGGGCTTGAGGGTATTCATCCCTTCTGATGGGCTGTAACTGGCTCAGCTACACTGATGTGAGGGGCAGCCATCCTGTCTCAGAAGGAGTCCTAAACCATCACAGACCCCCAAAAGCCTCCAGACTCATTTCTGGGCCTTCCACCAGAGGACTGTGCATGGTCCACAGTGTTGTGTCAGACTGTGTAAAATCCCCTCCAACCCAGGGGGGTACCTGGGCATTCCCACCTGAATCTGGATGTGTATTAACCCACTGAACTCTGTGTTTCATGGGCTTCTTCCACTCCCGATGGATCAAGACTGCGACCATCACTTCAACCAACAGACATCTAAACTGCAACAATCAAGTTTCATTGCTGGATCCACGAGTGATGATATCTTTCTCTTCTTATTCTTTCTTTCTCTTTCTTTCTTTTCCTTATAAAGTTTCTTAAGTGTTATTTTTAAGCTTTTCTATTGCTGTATTACTATAGATGATAAGCAAAATGGCTATATACCTGCTTTTCATTGCAACCAGATTTTCTAAAATAAACGTTACATATATATATATATATGGTTTATATAAGCATATATAAGCACCTATATAAACATATATATATATACACATATATATAAATACATATATAAATATATATATACATGTATATAAACACTGATCAGTCAGTATCATTTCACCCTAATCTGTCCCAAGGGATCTATTAACAAGAAGCTGAGTTACTCTTATGTTCAGGAATGGGTTGCAACACATTACATCTCCTATTTCTTTGATTTTTCCGTATTGAACTGTGCATTAATAGTCTTTTTATGGTCGTCTTTGATCCTGTAATTGAAATATATCCTACTAACTGGCTTTATTTTTTAAGAAACACTCCTTTTTTTTTTCCCCAGCAAGAAAATATATTCCCCGATTCCAGTCCAGGGGAAGTTTATCTGATGGATAACAGGGAATATTTGCCATGTTCTCAAAAATACTTGCTTAGCAAATAAACTAAACCAACAGGATGTATGCCATTGCTTAGGATTACTATAACTGTGAAATACTTTTGTATTGTATATGTAATATTTCTCATACTTAATATGTAGTGTGTATTGTTACTTACACATATATTTTCCATCAGCTTTTGCCATAGCATACTTTGATTTATGTACCTTAAAAAGATCTTTGATGATTGAAATGGGCTGATGTTGCATGTACTTACAGGTCCATTCTTAATAAAAAGAATAAAAGTTAGGGGGTTTTTTTAAGGCTAAATGCTGATAACTGCCCTTGAAATGAGTATAAGGAAATTACTTCAATAGCTAACATTTGACATGTGTCTTACTTTCATGGAGCAAACATTTAAAATGAGATTTCCTTAGCACTGTAGTTATCTCAGTGTTCTCACTGTCTCCACTTATTTCAATTACCGACTTCTATTTTCATTAATACATTTATTTATATTTCTGTGAATAAAATAACAGTATTCTAACATGAGTTGCCATCACTTCACTACTTAGAAGTTTTAGTTTGGCTTGATGGACAGTAGTGGATCTGGACAAACATATTCTTAACTGTTCAAAAGACCTATTGTTTCTTTACTATACACTGCAAAAGTATAATATGCTCATGAGGGAGGTCACCTTTATTGGAAGTCATCTTTGTTGGATTAAAATCAAAATCTTTCTAATGTGTGGGAAAATACAATTATTTGGAATGTTATAAGCAAAATTCCATGCAAAGTCTGTGTTTTTGCAGTACTTGAGACTTCTCTGTAGCTGTTATACCTAAAAGGCAGGATAATGTATGATATTTCATAGATCATATTTTTCTTTTTAGAAAAAATTATATTATTATTTGTGATAATCAATGTGGATAAAGCTATGTGGAGGAAAGGGAAGAGAGTGCAGTCACTTTCTAGGCAGTTGAGTGTGAAATGCACAGTAACCCGATGGTATAAAAATACTTTAAACAGCCTTAATTCCTTCCATTAGTAAGAAAAAGCAGCAACTGCTCATAAGTGTTTGGTTTAATGCAGAGAGAGAAAGTCAGAAATTCTGTTCATCATAAAACATCTTAGAGAAGTGACAATTTCTTGTTTTCCCCAGGAGTCACAACTGAAAGCTCTGAAGGAGACTGTGCAGCTTTGCCTGTCTTCTGTTCTGCACAATCAGCCTCCCACTACGAACCTAATCCCTTCAAAACCAGCTGAGAAGCTGAATTCCCCAGTTACAAAGGGCTCCAGAGTTCCAGTTCAAGCGACAAGCACCAAGGTATGGTTTCTGTCTTGTGGGGGTTTGTTGGTTGTTGGCTTTTTTTTTAACATCTTTGAAAGTTTGTCCTGTAAGAGCATCAAACTGTAACTAAGGAGGATTTAAAATTCATTGAAAGATTAGGATGAATTTTGAGGGTAATTCTAATCCTGTTTCTGATGTCAATAAACTTTTTTTTTTAAACTGGGAAAGCAGCTACTTTTTTGCTGAGGAACAAAATTCTTTCTATCACTTGGTGATTGGACCATGTCTGCAAAACAAATATAGAAGAAAGATGGATTTGCATTTAAAATAAGTGAGGCTGCTAATTCATAGGATCATTTACCTGTCAGGCCCTGATAGTGAGTTTGTAGTAATACAGCACTAAACAGTAAGATGGTTTTTGCTTATAATGCTTTTTTTTTTCAGTGGAAAAATTGAAATAAAAAGCATAAAATAATCTGGGACACCCAAATCTAATTTGCCAAAAGGGATCTATGAACTTGATAATAGGCTGTAGGGAATATTTCAATCTTGCAAGATCAGAAGAAGAGCATTTTAGGAGAAAGCATGAGGGGAAAAAAAAAGGATGAGGAAAAAAAGGATGAAAAATGTTTTGATTCCATAAATTCAAACATTTTAATACAGTTAAAATTTACAGTGACTAACAACTGTCCAACTGTCCTAATAATTTCATCTTCAGGGTTGAATTTTGCTCCTGTTTTCAACTGATTCAATAGATATATCTAGAAGAAATCTGTGATTTCAGTTAAAGGGAAGTTTTCCAGAAAAATGACTGAAGAACACTTCAATGTCCTCTTTAAATTCCAAAAATGAAATACCAATAGGAATTGCTAACTTATAGCTAATTAGTAATTTATATACGAGAGCTGTTGGTATTCACTGTTAGTGCAGAGACAGAAGCCAAAAATTAATAATCTTTCTGTATGTAATTAAAATTGAAATACAATTTCAGAAAGCAGAATGTAATTATAAAACTGAATCTCACATTGCTACTCTTACAGTAATGATTGTCAGTTCCTTAATAATTGTTTTATAGGAAGAAACCTTCACTCTCCAAAATTATTACCTCTGGAAACAAAGCAGCACATGGGCATACTAGTGTTCATTTAGGTTAAGATCACCGGATGTATGTTCTGCAGGAGAGCAGACTCCCCTTTTGTAGGTCACGCAGACTGAGAAGAACTCTGGGATCTCAGGAGCATTTTTTTCCTAATTAATGTGGCTCTAGAGTGTTTAGCTTGTTCTTACTGTCCTTTTCTTCAGGTTGGAAGTGTTCATGCCTCTCTCATGAGAGCAGAGGAGTACTGAAGGGTCAGGGCAAGACACAGGACATAAGCAAGCCCTTATGTCTGTGTTTGAGATCAGTCCAGGCTAAGAGCCTTTGGGGAATTCAAGGTCTCATTGGCTTTACAGGTAGCATCTTTCAACAAATGACATGGGAACGCAGCATAGAGATCAGAACTAAATTTTTGATATTTGACTGAAATACACCGTAGTTTTCCTTCTTTCTCTTCAATGATTATACGGATTTTGCATATAACGTACTTGGTAAAATGTATAAGTATTTCTGTACTCCAGCCTTTCAAGAAACCAGCATTTTGTCCTCTGTATCCAGAAGTGCTTGAATAAAGTTATACTGCTTCTTTAAAAGGTATTTCTTACATTCCTCTGCACTTGGCATATGGCATGAAAATGTCTGAGAAAATAATGGTCTGCAATCCTCTTCTTCCACACATCGACACCTCGTTATTATAAATCTGTGTACGATCGGTGATTATAAAACTACTGAACTCTACTACTGTGAATCAAGTTGTCAAAGAATCATAATCAGTCCAGAATTATGCCCTCTGTACTTGAGTGGTATTACAGAAGGTGTTTTTTTATTATGATACTCATATATCTTCTCCTTGGCTTTTTCTTCCTTTGAAAAACCAATTAACTACAGATGTATAGCTATCTTTTTTATTATTATTGTTATTATTAGATTTGCATAAATGTTTAGGGTATTTTTAGGGTAATATGCATGTGTGTGGTTAGTTAAATGTGTTATCATACATAAAAGTGGGAGCAGCACTTACGCATCTTGTCATGTCTGATAAGCAGCAATTTCAGCTTCAGGGGACAAAGAATAATTTGTCTGGTAAGTATTTCTAATATATTCTCATCCAGCCTAAAAATGGCTTTTCAAAATGTCAGACTTATTTTAAATCCATTGAAGGTTAAATCATACAATGTATGTACGATAGCTGTATCACATGGAGACAATCATCCCTGGGATTGGGGTGCTTCCTGATTTAAAAAAAAATGCCAAATAAGTAGGTTGCATATTTGTATCCATAATTGGTAGCCATAATACTTGAGTGCTTGTTAGAGATATTTACCACAAGAACCTGGTTTAGAAAAGGTAAATAGGAAAGCAAATTGCCAAATTTCTTGCAAAGAAAATACCTATTTTATTTTTTTCTAGAGAATGTGAAATGAAAAAGCATAAATCAGGTTTTAAAAAAATACAACAGTTCAAAACAGTGCATAGAACTACCTGAATCAGTGAAAAAGAATGTTGTTGTTCTGGATGGCTCACTGATTTGGAAAATTGTGTAGTAATGGAAAATTCTTATATTTAAATCATAGAGAAAGTTCCCTTAAAGTGATCAAAAGCAGTATAAGACTGTGTGGGTTTTGATGAGTCTTAAATATGTTAATATTTGCAATGTAGAAGGACATACAATATAGAATTTACCACTAGTATTTCAGTCCAAAGCCATTTTACCTGTCATGTACCTGACATGTATAACACAGTACTGATATTGACAAATGGATTTAGTGCTCTGTGCATGCAAGTTCAATGACACTAAAAACTAAAATCAAGCATAACCCAGAAGGCTGATCATTAATCCTGAACTGTGAGGTTTTTACCTTTCTGGATTATTGGCAATTCTTTTTGTCATGTAGGTTTTTTTGCACTGTAATGTTACTACACTGTAATATCCAAGAAAAACCATTCTATGTTTTACCAGTGGAAAATGCTTTCAAATTAGTTGAGAATTGGGTCTCTTTTGTTGTAGCAGTTTTCTTGTCCCATTCCCATTACAAAGGTGATGATGAAAGAGAAAAATGAAAACAGAGGAGGACTGAAACTCTGTTTTCCTTTTAATTCTGCAGGTGAGTGACTAAGGACCTATATACTTAAAGAATGTTGTTAATGAATGGAAATCATAACATTGACTAGGCTACCAGGTGTGGGAAGTGTGGGTTGGTGTAATCCATGAATCAGAGCACTGGTACTGACTGCCTAGTGAGGCATTTTCTGTGCTTACTGTGTGGTGACATGACAAAAAACTGTGAACTTGTATGGAGCTAATAGATAGATTTCATTCTTACTCTATTTCTATTAATTCCTCTTTCTGAAAAAAGTTAATGTTCTACCTTATAGAAAACTAAAAAATTGCAATAATAGCTGTTATTCAAATATCTTTGGCTGTGCTGCATAAAGATAGCTGTTCTCCAAATGCAACAAAAAATTTAGTTTAGTAACACTGCAGAAAATTATTGGCAAACCAAAATCAAAAATGAAACAGAAGAAAATTCTGCTTCCAGTAATGAGGTTGAGTACACAAATCATGGGGAACACAGTGACACAGATACCAGAATAATAGGGACTAACTGTTCTGTAGTGTTTTTTACCTAATGCAAAAACATTGTTTCATTTATTCCCCTCATTCATTCCTTCTTTATAAACACCCAGGGTGAGGAGGGTTGTGTATTTCCTGAACTATTTTAAGAGTAGGTTTTTTCAAACTGAAGAATAGCACCCATTCCCATATTGTACATTGCATAGCTTGAAAGACCACCTATGAATGCCACATCAGTGTCCTTATCTTGGTGAAGGAAATACAAACTGAATGAGAACTATCCTTCTGAAGAAATGCACAGTTGTGGTGGATTGACCCTGGCTGGATACCAAGTGACCACCAAGCTGGTCTATCACTCCCCTTCCAAGCTGGACAGGGGAGAGAGGATAAGATGGAAAATGACTTGTAGGTTGAGATAAAGCAGTTCACTAATGCAAAAGTGAAAGTTAGCACACATACAAGCAAAGAGGAAAATAACAAGGTTTATTCTCTATTTCCCATCAGCAGCCATACCTGGCCATGTCCCAGAAAGCACAGCTTTGGCACACAGAATGACTGCTCAGCAGGCAAACATTGTAAATAATGAATGCCCCACCTTTCTGCTCCTTTCCTTAGCTTTTATATCTGACCTGACATCATATGGTATGGAATACCCCTTTGGTTACTTTGAGGTCAGCTGGCCTACTTGTGTCCCCTCCCAGGTTCTTGCCCTTGACTGGGGGGGAGGATGCTGTGCCTGCCCTGCTCAGCTGTAGTGAAAACATTTCTGTGTTATCAACACCTTTCTGGCTACCAATGCGAAACACAGCACTGCTGTGGGGGAAATTAACTCCATCTCAGCCAAACCCAATACAGCAGGATGGACTGAAAGGACAACTACTACTCCATTGTTAAAAGATTTAAAGTTCTTGCAAGAAAATGAGTCATTTTTGAGGTTAAAAACTTCTGCAAGGGGTCATTGCCTTCACCTCGCATATGTTGTGAGTGTTCTGGACTCCAGCATACACTGTCAAGTGCTAAAGTTCAGAAAAGTTAAAGTACTGTGGGCCTTCCTCCTTTCCTCTGGAAACAAGGACTTCCTTCATTCCCCATCAGAGTAAGCTTGGGGAACTTTATAACTTTGTTAAGCCTAAAAAAGCGTTCTTGTAGGAGCAAGAAGGAGAACTTGCGAGACTTTTCAAAGAAGGTACAAATCTGGAGAGCTGGTCAAGAACAAGGTAGACTCTGAAGAGCATTCTGAAGTTGCCATATAGGAAATTAAGAAGCTAAGTTTTCTGGGTTTGTACAGGATATATGATATTTCTAGGAAGGCAGAATATTTTTTAGGCTCTAGTTCTTTTTAATTTCATATACAAAAGCAGAAATGGTTGATAGAAGTATTTATATCAAATAATAAAATAATAAATTATTTGTACTAAATATCCGTCATACAATTGTATTTTAATTATAGAATTGAATAAAAATTTGAAAAAAGAAATACAATTATATGCATACTTTTCTTCAAAATGTTCTTTTTCAACAAGTACATTTGGAAAGAAATGAAGAAATGTCTGGAATGTGTAGGTTGGACCCAATCCATGTTATGAAGACTGAACAAAGTTTTTATAGATCCTAGTAAACCAGCAGAATATTTTTATTTGTGAAAAATTAACCAGCTGAAGGTAGCAATTTATTATCTCATCTCTCCCATATAAGTCAAGAAAGAAACCTAAATCACAACAAATTACTTAAGGAAATAATTTGTTTTCTAATATAAGAGCCATTCATATAATTTATCATAATATTCCAGAATAAACAAAAGTTCTGACTCTTTGACCAAAACAATTGCAAATTCTTTGCTCAAGAACCTATGAAAAACCACAAATATAATTAGGGTTATTATTTGGAAATGACTGTATGCTCACAATTGGGGGAAAAAACAGTGTGTAACCTCATAACTTCATAAGGGAAAGCAGAAGGTGAACCTAAAGGGCACAAAATAAATTATCTATCTATATAAAAAGTATTATAGCTATACTTATATAGACAACATAAAAACACGTAGCTGTGGTGCTTGGGGACATGTTCTAGAGGTCTTTTCTAACCTTAATTATCCTATGATTTTATCTCTGGTCAGCTGTAAGTAATCAGCAGGAGCACTGAGGGCAGTGTACAAATTTGTGCTCCATTAAAGCCTTAGGCATCAGCCTCTGGTGCCTCAGCATTTTTTGTCTTTTGTTGCCTCCAGCTTTGCTTCTGCCGGAATTAATGAGGTACCACCAACACCTGCAGTTTCAGTAACCTGTAGATCATCATGTTCAACAAGGGCATTGGAAAACTGCAATTAAGAAAAGAAAAAAGCAATTACTAAATGTAGAGTCAGCCACATTTTGTACTGTGCAGTAATGACAGGCAATCGTATAACCCTTTCATAATGCATGAAACACTAGAATAAAATGGCATTGAAAAATGATACTATCCATTGTTTTAGGATTTAATTTCAAAGAGTAAGAATACCTGTCTCCTCAGGTAGAAATCTCTTAGAAATCTCAGGTACTATGAATAACTGAAAGGCTAATGTAGTAAGAAATTTGTTTTTAAATAGATAAAAGGTCATTTAATTGCAGGAGCATGACTTATTTATTGATGTAAGTCTCTTCTGTTCTGCTTTTCATAGCTGCCTTTGGGCTAATAGACTTTCTCATTATGATCAACTAGATGGTATCCATAGTCCTATATTGATGTTAATGGTGGCTCATAAGGTTATGGGTATTCTTTCTCGTATCTTTTATTTCCAGAATTTACATTAGATGGAGTAATTTTTTGCTGATGCCTCATAAAGATTCCACAGAACTTTTTCTGCAGCTCTTTTTATTCAGCCCTTTTTCCTCAGTGACTACTTTTTAATAAAATTTTATTGCCTGCTGGAAAAATATTTAACACCAGAGATTATTAAATTGAAAGCTGAAGCTCTTTGTTTTCATTATTCACTTTAAAGAAGTCTTCATTATTAGCACATTATATTGATAGTAAATGAGTTTTAGAGGGGTTTTTTTAACTGAATACAATCAAGAGAAATTGGAAAAAGCACCTAGCATTTCTTATTTAGACTGTAACCCCCCCTAGAACAATATCACTCTCCTTCAAGTTTTAATGACAAAATCGTTGTGTTTATCTTCATTTCATTAACTATTTGACCTCACTCCTCTTTGTTGCAGAGTATAAGTAGCTGGACTGGCCCATTACCTTCTACTCTGAAATTAGCAATGGGCTGATGAGGTAACTGGGAACTGTCTATTGATGCACTTTCTGTGGATGTTAACTGCAGATCACTTTGCCTGTGTATGAAAATTATTCCAAAGCCTCTCTCCAAATATCCTCGTTTTAAATTAACATTTTTAAATACAGATGTTTCTGTAAAGTCTCCCGTAATCTAGTACATAGTATGTCTTAAAAATACTGTAGGTTACTGCTGGACAGTGGTTGAAAAGGTAAATGTATATACCAAATTTGTACTTCTTAAGGGATGTTTTAAATAGCATCAAAATCCAGATTGTTACGTATGGCGAATGGTCTCGCATGGACCTGGGGATTAGCATGGACAGCAGATGTCCAACTCCCCTAATTCTGCTTCAGTCTAAAGCCAGAACCCCAGGCTAGAGCAGCCTCAGGCTTGCTTCGATGCTCAGGAGCTTTCTGGACAAGCTTACTTGTCTTTTTCGCTATAAAAAACAGAGAAAGAGAAGATCCCCTTCCATACCTTTCAAATATTATTATTTTTTTAGAGATATCTTTTCTCACCTATCAAGTTATTTATTTTCAGTGTTTCTCTCTCTTTTTCACCGTGGTGACAATGGAGATGATTGCAGAGGTGCACATTATTCGAATTTTAGTTCAAGTTGCATTTAGCAGAAAAACAGTTCTATCTTTTGACATGTTTGTTACATGTCCTGTTAAAAAATACGGGCATGTGAGCAATGACGGTAAAACTGAATTGATGTACCTTTGCAGTTGAATATTAGAAACTCCACTCTAAAATTTGTTAATATTAGCAGTTTTATTTCTATTGATGTTATATGTAAAAGAAGAGAAAATGTGCAGATAAGCTGATGAATCATTTTAAGTGGTTTACAAAATAGAATGTAATTGTGAGAGTACTCCCAAGGGCATTTTGCTATCCAAGGATATATTAAAGACTTATTTCAAAATTATTAATGCATGTACCCTGTACGTAATATGTGTTATTAATCTACTGTTGCGAAGTTTCCTTTGATACATGTACAGGGAGCCAAGTGGGAAACTTCAGCGACAGTTAAGATCCTTATATGTTAAAACAGTTATGAGGTCCTTTTCTTTGATTTGAGCAAATCTATGAATTGGAAAATAGTCACAAAGAAAGTACTTATTGGGCTTTTTGGCCATTATTAGGAATTTTCTAGCAACTTGATTAAAAGCATTGCACTGAATCATAGTGTAAGAAATGCAGAATGAACCCAAATGCAGATTAAACCCAAGGCATTTAAGTTCAATTCAGTCTTGAGCAATTTAAGAAACCACTTACTAGCTTACACCTGAAGTCTCATCATCTTCCAAAGTGGTTAAGCTCCCCCTTTTTCTACATTTATTATTTTATTTTTAAATAATAACAAATAAAATGCAAAATAAAAAACAGTAATAAAATGTTCTTTAGTTGTCAAATTGAAAGTCATATAGACTGAAGGAATGTGCTCTCACATAATGGAAAAGCAGACATTCAATTACAAAAAAAAGCCTATTTTAGTTCAAATCCTTAAAAGGTAATCCGTTGATGCTCAAACTGAATGTTTGAAGCAGTGAAAATGGCGTCATAATAAATGACTATTAAATGTTTTTATTGTTAAATATTTTGAGGTAGTTTATGGATTATTTAGTAAATCCTTTTTTCCTCATACATTTTGAAAGATAATAGTCCTTATCTCTGTTAATGGAACTGTGGTCATGTTGGTAATCATATTGTCAGGTCATTTTTTATAAGAGCAATTGTATAAGAAGGGACTTAAATAAACAGGCAACTGGAAGCAAATAGAGTTCATTTTTTTAAAGCTTCCTTTACCATTCTTAAAACAATAAGAAAGCCTCTTTCAAGGCAGAACTGGAGGGGGAAAATCCAAAGCCTCAAATGAAAAGCATTTCTCCAAGTGATCCCATTTATGAAACTCAGGTCATTATTCAGAAGGGTTCCAGCCCCACTAAGTTGGTCTTCCTGGGGTCTGTAACTCCTTCAGGGATGAGCATCTCTGGCTTTGTCTTCCTGAAAATACAGATGTTCCTATGTGTGACTGTAATTTCAGTAGCTGTTTTGTTCCTTTGGGAACACTATATTCGCCTATAAAGCATAATCTGATGGTATGTATTATTGCTGCTCTAAGTGTGAGTAATGTTGTACAGTGCTCATTATCCCACAGATAATTGCTTTTTTTCTTTGTGAGGGCTGTAGAAAATCAAGACTATTGTTGAAAGAATGTGTTTATATGGTGGTTTCAGTTTCTTAAGTATTATAACATCAACCCTCACACACCTGAAGGTGCTAAGTGTCTTAATAGTTTTAGAAAACCCCAAACCCCACGATTATATATGCTTGGCTTCAGGTGGGAATGCCCAGTGCCTCCCCCAGCGCAAGGAGTTTCATTATATATATATAATGTGTGTGTCTGTGTGTGTGTGTATGTAAGAGCATATACTCATCTCTCTAGCCATCCTTGAACTTTGCATCTACAGAATATTAGATATTTGAACTTGCCCACCCTATAAGAAAAGAAATTTGGTTAAAATTTAGCTAGTATTAAGGAAATGTAAAATTATAGATTTATATATAATTTAATATAGGTAATTGACTTATAAAAACTTAACAAGCTTTTCTCTAATAATATTTATATGCATGATTATTCAACAAACCCATCTGTTTTCAAACCTAATTAATTCTACTTACTTTTCTTGTTGTTTTAGCTACAGACATCTTTACAATAGATACCTAGAATTACTTCTAAGCAAGTGGTTATTAGAAGAAATCTCAAAGTGAAATGATCCACGTCAAGTGAGCTGTGTTCTGGCATTAGGCATAAGTGTTTATGAGCAACTGAACCACTCAAAAAGTAAAACTTTACTGTCTATCCTCAGTCTCTGATACCATGTTGGAGTAATATTTTGGCTTCACTGAAAGTTGCTTTATGCTGTGAATTTATTATATCATCATACTAAGGACAGAAGAAACCCCTGTGGATATCTCGTCTCACCTGGCATAGTATTTGCCACAAAGATGTTGTACTAAAATTTTGATGTATACCTTGAAAGTTTTATTCTACCACTTCACCACTTGTATAGAAGCTCTTATATAACACTTCCATTTCATGTCCTTGGTACCATAAATTTGGCAAAAAAAGAGCTATAAACATCTAACTCAGACCTTCTTTTCTATTTCATATGTTGACACCCAGTGTAACTGAAGTTGAGATTTTGCCTGTTCTTACATGGATATTCATTTAAAAAAAAACCCAAACAAGCAAAACAAACAAAAACTTAAAAACCCAACCCAAACCTAAAAACCACCACACACACACAAAAAAAAAAAACTCCAAAAAACCAACCAGGTAACTCACTTTCACTCTGAAATCCAGTCAGCTAGGCAGAATTCTAACCACCTCTTACTCTCTATTAACCTTAAGCATGTTTTGGTTTTTAGATATTAAAGAGCTGAACAGACAAAGTCTTGACCAGGACAGTAAATTTCCTTACAGAGTAACTTAGTATCTGACATTTTATCATCATTGCTAAGTGCTCCTAGAAGTGGTGTACTGCCCTGAGGAAAATGCCACCTGACTTTGCTGTCCAGCCCACTATTATTTACTATTTAAATTGGACTAATGTGAGTTAAGCTCTTCCCAAACACATGGAATGATGCAGTTTGTACTTCTAAGTGCCTGCACGGAAATCTCTTTCCCTGTCAAACCAATGCATCACAACTGACTTCAGTGCAGCCCTAGAAAATTACACAACAGCCCAAAATCATGAAGAAAAAGGACACAGATCAAGTGTCAAAGTGAAAAAAAATAAGTAAAAAGTTACTAGGAAAAATTGTGATTCAAGAAATTATGTTGAAAAAATGCATTAGAAGCACTATGTCCAACAGCTGCCTTTCTCTCTTGAAAACCCTTCCAGTTCTTTATTACAAAAAGACTGTTGCTGTCTCAATGAAATCTGAGTTTAGACGACCTTCCATTATTCACAATTATTTACCACAGGAGTCATTAGGCACAGAATCAAGAATAATGGAAAAGTTTGAAAGACAGAGATATTAAAGCTTAAGGTCTTCTAACTGTAGTCCTATTTTTTATTTCACTTTCTTCTTTCATCTGAGATCTTATAATGACAACTGCCTGCCTTCCATTTCCCTAATCACTTAATGCAAAAGGTCCTAGGAGTACTACGTCATTATGTGTATTTTGTAAAATGTCTTTAAAAGCAATTTATGGGAATATGAATATACATCGCAGGTATTTATAATTTGTTAGAAAATACACTTGCACTCCAGAACAGAAGTGATAAAATTTACTGATAATGGGATTGATCTTGGCTGACTTTATGTACAGATACCACTGTGCCATTTATTTAGGCAGCAGAATCGTGTAAGTTTGGAAATACATGATGGCATTCTACTAGGAATGCGCTTTTTCCTTTTTAGTACCCTTCAAATATTTAGTAGAAGAGAACCAAAATGTGTTATTCTTCATACACTGGCATAGCTATAGGGAGCTTTACAATCTTTATTTTCCCCTTCAAAAATTGTTGTTCCTATTACAGTAATAAAGCACAAACAATAACCCCAGCTCTCTGTAATTTAGCTGTCCTGAGCATTCAGAGCAGAATCACAGAATATGCTGAGTTGGAAGAGATCCACAAGGATCTCTGAGTCCAGCCCTTAGCCCTACACAGGACCATCCCCAAGAGTCACACCCTGTGCCTGAGAGGATCATCAAGATGGTTCTTGAGCTCTGTCAGCCTTGGGACTGTGACCACTGCCCTGGGGAGCCTGTTTGGTGTCCAGCCATGCTCTGGAGGAAGAGCCTTTTTCTAATATCCAACCTAAAGCTGTCCAGGTACAACCTGCAGGCCATTCCCCTGGGTCCTGTCACTGGTCCCCACAGAGCAGAGATCAGTGCCTGCCCCTGCTCTGCCCCTCATGGGGAAGTTGTAACTGCAATGAGGTCTTCCCTCAGTCTCCTCTTCTCCAGCTGAACAAACCAAGTGACCTCAACACAGCTTCCCTTCAGGGCTCTTCCCCATCTTCATTGCCCTCCCTTAGACACTCTCTGATGGCATCCAGCTCCAGCTGATGGAGAAGGCAGCAGAAACAGCTGAAGGAGGAGAATGAGCAGGCTAGCTGCTTTAAAGCAAACTAGCCACAGCAACGTGCCACTTGGCATTTTCTGAGTCTCACTGCTTTATGCAGATTTGTTGCCTTTTTTAGAGTTTTCTAGTGGTTAGTTACTGAATTAGAAAGCTCTCACCACTAATGTAGTTGCATGTTTGTCCAAAGAAGTTGTGGATACCTCATCCCTGGAAGTGTTCAAGGCCAACTTGGGTGAGGCTTTGAGCAGCCCAGTCTTGTGGAAGTGGGACACTTCTACAAATAAAAGTGTAAGATGTAAGTAGATGATTTGAGGTCCCTTCCAATCCAAAATAAGTTATGATTCTCTATCAGCAGACCTGTGAGGGATATATGGCCAGGAGCAGATGTTAAACTGTGCTTGTAAGTACTACTAATAGCTCACAAACAATAAAGGAATTAATTTCTTTTACATAGGATCTATAACCTCTACACCCATCCCTAAAAATCTGTGAAGTACCTAAAAGACTTTTGCATAATACCTTCCATTCCTTTACTCCGTTTTACAGTAAAGTTCCCTAAGCGCATATGTTCATTATTTGAACTTTTTATTTATCACCTCTCCTGTATTGTAGCTCCTGATGTGAAGTCTAGAAGTATTTATCATATTCACTCACTGTTTATTCTTGAAAATACAGGATTTCTACTTCAACTCCTTGTTGCAAATTCTGCCATGAAGGAAGGTCTGTAATTGAAATATCAGACACTAGGTCAAAATAAAATTATTCTGGCTTCAAATAGGATGAGTATTCTGTAATTTTGAATTGCAAGGTCTTATTCCCAGTCCAAATTAAAGGGTTTTTTTTATTATTATTATTATTCATTACCCAGATCTATCACCAATCAAGTACAATTAGAATGAAAAATACCAGTGATTACGTTTTTAATGTTAGTACTATCTCTATTTATCTATAGTGATTTCTGTATTATTTTCCTTCTGATCAAATAGTCTGCCTTTCAATAACGAATGAAATTTCACAGTCTCTTCCTCTCTGTTGTATATAGAAGTTTCTCTGTGCCTATACAGCAAACAGCAAAAATTCCCACACAGCATGAAGAAAATCTGTTCCACTACCAACAACACACTTGTCATGAGTTTTTGGACACAGCTTTGCTAGGAAGAAAGGTTAATAAGAGGGAAATTTATTCGGTCATTTTACTAATCCTCATACTGTGAAACTGCTTTAATCAATGAGTATTAGATTAGAGATTCCTCCTTCCTGGGTCAGAATTCCCTTAGCTGCTGCTCATTGAACATCTTTCATATGAGGGAATTAGCTGCCATCCTCTCCATTTCCAGTTGTGAGTGTAATACCATGGTTTAGACTGTCACAAAGTTTAGATAGTTTAGTTCCAAAAAGTATGACTTGGTGGTCCCATGCTTCATCTTTCGTCATGTTTCTGTCACGCTGTGGCAGAGCAGCAGCCTAGAGAACCACAAGCGTAGATAGAAAAGTTTAATGTCAAACTCCCACTGCAAATCAAGTAGAAGAAGTAAGTGAAAAACCAATGACTCAAATGCATGATTTTAAGATTAGGCTAGCCTATGTAGAGTTGCATAAAACTGTTTCTGTGTGAATTTAGAGCCAAAAATAGCAGAAGCACATCAGCTAGCGTTTGTTTGAAGTAATCTACAGAACAAAGTTATTGACTTGCATGAAATTCTGTTGAAGGTCACCAAAAGTGTTACATAAATACCAAGAGCAATTTAACTTAGTCAACGTGACCCTTCCTCTTCAAGCAACAATATTGTGCCTACATATTTGCAGGGTATTTAGTGTACTGTATCACAAGTGCTGATCTGAGATCTCCAACCACAGCAAGCAAGCAAGCCTAAATCTCTGTCAGGAGGAGAAAAACCGCAGCCTATTTCTAGGTACATAATTTAGAGATTAAAATATAAACATCATTTATTGAATAAGTTTGGGTGGTTTGGTTTTTTCCCTCCTCAGTGTTTTTTTCCCAGTGCTAGGAGCTCTAGAGAAATGTGAAATACTGACGTGACAGCACTTAATACAAATGGAAGTCCAGACCCACCCTGCTGTGCAGTATTGTACAAATATGTGCAACCTGTGCTCTGCAGTTGGTTATTTTTTAATTTTTAAGTTTTTAGTATAGCATATTTCTAAAATATTGCTATTCCTATGCAGAATGAAAACTGTAGTTTATTTGCCATCCAGTTCTACATTTGTTCCTATCTTTATATTTTAAATGTGTGAAGTATCAGGAAGTATTCATTCACTTCTCATGTTTAGGGCTTGAAGGAATGCTTGTATTTGTTGGGAGATGGAATTATTTCTGTATTTTTCCATACTATTCTTAATTTTGATGGACTACTATTTCACTTACTGTCCCTGAGTAAAGTAACCCCTGTAAAATGCAGCATGGGCAACTCAATGAAACAAAGCACTAATCCTACTTTTTCCACATCTTAATTGATCCTGCAGCTTGCCATGCAGTACTTCTGTTTTCTCATTTATGAAATAAAGAGCACTGTCTGCTGCAAAACACAGTGGGTGAGCTCTTTTGAGCATGCTGTTTCTTATCAGGTCCATGCTTTTTCATTTTCCAAATAAGTTTCAATTTATGATGTGACAAGCAAGAATTAAAAGTAGGGAGATGAGATGGAGACAAGCTTTGCATGAGCTCTCTGCAGTTGTTAGTGGTGTGCAGACACACGATCAGAACATACTGTATTTGGGAGGTTTGGGGGGCTTTTTTGGGGTTTTTGTTTGTTGGTTTTGTTAATATTGCACTTGTTACCATTTTCCTTATATGCTTTCTGGCATATTATCCTTAGTATTTGGAGTAGTGAAGTGTTGGTTTGTAGGAAAGTTTTTGTTTCATTTTGGTTTTTCTTTAACAAGCAGCACAAACTATGAGATGAATTTTCAGCTACCCCAAGGCTCTGATTTGCATAGATAAGTCAGATATGTCATACAGTGCTCTGTATCTGCCTTTGTAATTTTCCAGCTCTTCTGACTGCTAAATTGCTTATGAATCTGGGTTGGTGTTTGCAGGTAGCATTAAAAGTAGGTAGAAAGTATAATATTCAGAATAGAGTGAGTGTTCTGCAGGTACTGAGACTAGCTGTGGGGGAATCTGCAATCTTGCTACGTACTCAGGACTATAGTCTTCAAAGTGCTTTGGGGAAAAATATTTTTAAATCTGTTGTTTATACTTAGAAAGGTCTCCTGAATAAAAATTTTCATGGAATGTATTGCCAGGCAGTCATAGAAAATACTGAAAATCGTGGTGAAATTTACTCATTCTTGAATTTCAAAAAGGTATTCAGAAATAATATTTGAAGGACACTTTTCTTACTGTAAGTCAGCAAAATATAGTAGAGCTAATCCTGCCTTAAAAAAAATTATAAAAACATTGCTATCTAAATGTTTTGTATCAAGTCTGTAGTATAGACAATATTGCACAGAATTGATCCTTTAGATAATTATGTGATATCAAAAGTAGGTGTAGCTTTAACTATGTGCAAAGCCAGTTATTTCTCAAGTTGCCCTAACTATTTTGTTTGACTAAGAGAAAAACCAAATTAAACTTTATAATTGAAATACATATGATTAATGATTTGCATGACGGAAGTTTATTATGAAATCCTCTAACAGTGCAACAATTCAAGGTCTTGATATGCTGTGTGCCAAATCTAGTCATATTTCTAGGTCAACTATGTAGAGCCCTCAGTAACAAATGCAACTCCTTCCTGGCTCATTCTAGAGGTTATTCTACCTTTCCTTTTATCTGGGTCATATAGGTGCAATAGATGCAATAAAGTGCCTTGAAAGCAATTTAGCAACGATATTTCTATGCTCTTTAATATATCTGACAATATATACATGCCTACACAGTATAAATAAAGATTTTAGGATCCACTTCTCTTGACATATTTATGCCAAGGCTCTCCATGGACCTTAGCAATACACTATCAGATGAATTATAAAGATGTCTGCAGCATAATTTTATGATAACCAAGTGACCCAACTGTAGTGCCATGAGATCTGAAATCAGGACTCAAATCCTGTAATATTACGAAAACATTTTCTTTAAAGCCTGTGACAAGATGAGAAATTTATCTCAGGGAAATCTTGGAACAGAAAGGTCATAGAAAAATGCTGAATTTGGGGATTAAATAAGTAGAGGCAAGGGATGTCTTATAGGAATCCCTCCGTTTTTGGTAAGCACTGAGCCTTCTCAGCTTCCACTGAAATTGCTGTGGTAGTCTCTTGGCGTTTTCAGGGCCAAACCCCACATGTGTTATCCTCAGCTTTCCCACAGCACTCAGCATTCCTCCAAATCCATACGTATGCAGCTCACATGTTGCTACATCATTAGAAGCAGCACGAGCCTTTAGCAAATATTTGTATCATTAGCCCAGTCGACTTCAAAGAAAGCAAATTGTGTAGCAATAGAGCATTTATCTCACCTATAAAAATCAAAAGCTTACTGGTATAACGTGGTAACATCTACCTATAAACAGAGTAGAAGAGATCTAAGGGGACTAGATAAATTTTCTAACCAGATTATATGAAGTGTAATTTAGTTGTTGTTTTTTAAGGCACAAGCTTTCATATGTTGGCATACACTCAAAAAAAATATAGGAGATGCTTTTCAAAACATGCTTTTCTCCTCTTTACATATCAGCCAAATGATGAAAGTGAGACTGAAGCTGTAGACAGCTTTGGGAACACTTACCTGGTTACAAACAAAACCCCAAGAGATGAACACAGAAAGCAAATATTTCACCAGTTTCACCGGCTGCTCTTATGGAATGCAGTGTTGCCCATGATAAGACTGAAATCTTGTATTGCTTTTTGCTGACAAGATGCATTTTCCATTTCCATGGACCCTTTTTACAGATTCTTACACATGTGCAAAATTTTAGTCTGGTATTTATATAAGCACCTTTTGATTGAGTTTGCTGTATAAAGAACAGTTTTGGCTATTTTTAGCAAAGGAAGACCTCTTTGGCTTATGACAGAATGTGTGCTTTAAATTTACTTTGCAATTATGTCCTATAGAACAAGTAAGTAATAGGCTAAATTACTGCAGATAATAAATGAGAAATTATGAAGACACGTGATGCTAAATATGTTGCATTTTTCATTGTATTAGCATAAAATTGTGGGGTTCAGGTGCTCTTGTAATTGGGACTCATTTGGAAAACGTTGGTGTTCAGTGACCCTCAAAGCTGAATAGCTGAATTTTGTGCTGGCGTTATGTTGTGGTGCCATTTCAAGTAATTTTGGAATGCCACCAGTGTTTTTTTCTTATAGGACAGAGTCCTTCCACATGTGTGTAGCTGCCAATTTCAGTTCTGTTATCTGCAGAAAACTACAAATGTCTTTTTTATTAAGAATCTTTCTTCTAACTGCTCAAAATTGTGTAGCAGTAGAATTGCCCTGTACATAGCACACACATGAATATCCCTCATGGTAAACTTCTGATACATTTCAGACTTACACAAGTTAGTTCTCTTACCACATTTTATCAATTTGCACTTTAAATTATCAATTTTCTTTGTTTAGATTGTTTATAAGTCATAAGGAGGCACGCTTTGGGGCATATGTGCACTAAGCACTACTTTGAAATACTTGGATTCTTTTATGTTGGTCATGATGGATTAAAATATAATTTGGGCTATAAATGTTTAACCTCACTAGGTTACAAAATTGTGTGACATGTAGGGCTCTCTTTAGTGTTCAGTTTTTCTGAACAGCCAATCTAAACTGCTGACTCCATTCATTTCAGTAAGATGGTGATGTTTTGTCCTCAGTTTAATGTAGATCATTATTTATGAGTTTCACAAGTTTAGTACCAAAAAAAAGGAATTTCTAATTTTGTTTTCAGTTAATTTAGGTAATTTTGCCTTTTTCATTTGTAAGAACTTACCAGACTTTTGGTTTGTTTATTTTTGTTTATTCTTCTTAAAGCATGTGACAGATATCTTCTGTCTTGTTTGCAGTCAAATAGAAGTAAATACATCGTTCTGACTCTCAGTTGGAAACTGAGGTACAATGAGTCATCACAGAGCTGCTCTTACTGATCCAGACAAAAAAAAAGATTGTATGCATTTTCACAAGGGCTTTCACTCCCTCAACTGCATGGAAATATATATAAGAAACGGCAGTTGTTCCAAGGCAGTGAGGCAACTGAAAAGGTTGGTTTAAGGTTCTGTAAGAAAACATGTACTGAAATTATCTCAAATACCAAACACTTTCATAATAAGCTGTATTAGAAAAAACAGCAGAACTCATTGCACAATATACAAGAGAGAAAGGACCCCAGAACACTTAACAAAGAAAAAATTTAAACCAATAATGTGTATAATGTCCAACATAATATACTGCTGGGAGGCAGCTGCATGTACAAGGGAAAATTTTGCACTCATAGTAATGCTATGAAAAGAATGATTCAGGAAATTGACATCTAAATATGGCATCTATCATTCCAAATGATCTATTTGAAAAAAAAGCCCTTTCACGCAAATGGATGTTCAGCCATTTGAGATTATTGTGAATGTTCATCTCTGAGAAACTCCATTACAACCAATAGAATGTGTTGTGAAACGTCAGGGAAATAAAATGCAATATTTTGGTATCCATGTTATAGTAACAATTTCCACTTCTGATGGAAGTGAGATTGTTCTAAATTACTTGCAAAGCTTCTTAAGAGTTGTGTTCAGTGCTTAGTGTTGGCATCAAAGTAATCAGCTATTTTCCATCTTAAAGATACAGTGCAAATTAAATTAAAAAAAATAATCAGGACAAATATGTTTACTTTATAAAGAGTATATGGAAGTTTAAAGATCTGGTACTTTATAGGATTTGCAGTCCTTTAAATTGCCCTATATAAATGTATCTCTTTAGATGTACATTAAATAGGAATATAAACTAAAGTATGACTTTTGCTCTTACTTTTGAATAATATTGACTGTGCAGTAGAGAAAAGCTAGTTATCTCTATTTCAAATCACACCAAATATATGTTTATACATATACAGTGGCCATCACTTTTACAGAAATACGTGGGTTTATTACTGTTATTAGTATTGACATCTCGTTTGCTTTTGCATGTGAGTTACTGTGGAAGATTTTTAAATCAGGATGTAAAGAAATGCAATACAATGATTTTTTTTTAATACGTTTATATTTAGACACTTTTATCTGCGATTTCTGTTGGGGAAAGATATAACAGATTTTAAATTATTTAAATAAATTATTTTAAAATTTTAAATTAAAAAAAA
>VWZG01011054.1:44172-68123 GCA_013396735.1 Grallaria varia
TTAAAATTTTAAATTATTTTTAAAATGTCTCAAATTTGGAACAAGATGTTCTTTAAGGTCCCAACTCAAGCCAGTCTGTAATTCTGTGAAATTTGTGGGTCTAGGAGGACAACTCAAAAATCTATCACACACTCCAAAATGGTGTTGTGAGCTCTTGTAATTGCAAATGGTGCCACTCAAAGAAGGGGAAAGGAAAAAGTGATAGGATTAGCAACTTTTTCTTGACCGAAATAAATATGTGAGTTACTACAGGGCAGTTGGCCTCTGTATGTGTGTGTGATGTACAAAGTCCTGGTTTCCAGAAGCAGTCAGGCAGAACTGACTTTGGAAAAGTGGTATTTCTGGCCCTTGATCTATGCACCTTGAACAGAAACTGCTCTAGTTTTTTACAGCGAGTGCTACAAATCCTTGAGCAATTTTGGATTTCCAAAATATGACATCAAGCCATTCCCATTTCAAAAGAATAAGACATGTCCCAGGAGAATACGAAACTGAGTGCACTGGGAAGTGGGGATGAGTCCTGCCTTGCTTGTTCCCAATTTGTAGCCCCTCCACAGACCACCTGGTTAGTGACTTTGGTGGAGGTTGGTTAGAGTAGCACACCTGGCCTGGAGTGAGACTGACTTCACTCGACATGCCAAACAAATGTTGTGAAGTGCAGACAGGTACAGGTGGCACACTAAAAACTGTCTGGCAAGTCCTCGCTATAGGTAGTTTTGAAATGTATGTAGGTTGTACGAGTGAAACCTTCCGCAGCAAAAAATTGTGTTTCTAGAGAAATGCCAGTGATTCCTGGATTTGAAGTTTATTAAAATGGACTATGAATGGGCATTGCCCCTCTTTAGAGGAAAATCATAGTGGCTGTCATACAGCGGGGGTTTTTTGGATATCATAAACTTGCACATTGCTTTGTTTGTTTGCTTACATTGAAAATGCTATGCTGTCTTTCTGTTAGATGACTATCCTTCTTTTTCTTTCTTTTTTTTTTTTTTTTAATGTGGAAACTGATTATCCCTAGAAACCCTTATTTCTAGAAAAGAGTAATCTGTGACAGTCTAAGTAACAAAAATAATTTCATTGATGTGACTGATATTGGTGTTAGCAGGTCATCTGGCAAACAGTCCTGTCCATTGCACTCTGGCATCTGACATGAACAGCTGCTGACTAGAGAGTAAGGGTTGTGCAGTCATGCCAAAAAGGCATGATAAGACTATTTTTAATATAGGGAAGAATTGAGCTACATATCAAAGTCAAAAAGCCTTCTGAAAGAAGGAATTTAGCTGACCTGATTTTGCAGTTTTGTTTAGCAGTGAAGATGAGGGTGTTGTAATAATTGTGCACACTATGAGAAGAAAAGCTGTTTGATAATAGAAATTATAAATATATATAAAACCTAATTGAAGGGAATTTCAAAGGCACGAAGCAGAGCTGGGCTCTTAGTTTTTGCAGTGTGGACTTTGAAAGATAATTCACAGAAATAAAAAGTTTGACTTGTTTCTCTGCAAGTATTCTGCAAGTTTTTCTGCAAGAAATGTACTCATCAACAGAGTCTAGATTCTTCTGCATATACCTTCATTGCACTGTAAACAATTATTTGAGTATCTGAAATGCAAAGCTTGGTTTTCAGTCAAGCTTGTAAGGTCTCACCAGGAGCATGCTGTAACTTCTAAATTATTTCAAAGAAAAATATAAAAAAGGTTTCATGCTCCTTGAAAAAACAAATGTTTACATTTGAAATCCTGTATGGAAAAGCTCTGAGATGATTTCAGAAAGCTTTAAGTAAATTGGGAAGGAGTTCATAATCTGTAAGCAAACCATTTCACTCTGGAATACCTGATGGCATTTTTATTAGGTAAGCTGTCAGTCTAGTAAATAAGTCTCACTCAGACAATAGGATATTCAATTTTTTTATGAAAGATTATTTTCAGTAACAGGGATCCTATTTGCAAAGTCTTCCTCTAGGAATCTGTGAGAAGTGTGGTGGTGTTTTAAACTAGAATTTAAGACATGCAGATCAGTGTCAGCTTAAGGTAACAATGTGAAAAATACTTGGAAGTGGTGATTGTGCACTAGCTGAAGTCAGGAAACAGAGGGAATGAAGCAACCCGATTTTCTCTTCCCAAGTTTGGCTGGTGTCTGAGCAATGCAGGTAAAGCAAATTATTTTTAAAGTTTGCTACAGAATCTGATCCTACTGGCTAAGGCAATCATATTGGAACACCTCAAAAAAAACTTGTATTTTGGGGAGAGAAAAGACAAGTAGCACATAATAGTGAACTTCACTCTTTTGAAAATTAAAGAGGATGACAATTGGAAATTTTCCTGTTTTCCACTTTCCTACAGGGAAAGTGTTTTCTTGATGACAGCCTCACCTAAAAATCTCAAACTTCCTCTTGTTCTGTAGAAATAAGTACATTATGCTGAGAAATTGTGCATTGTTTGCTAAGGTACAGTCTTAAGCAGGAGACACATTCTAAAAGAAGAAGCACTGTGCACAGCCATTTATTCTCCACAGTTAATAAGGCTTCATGATGTCTGGTTTCTCTGGTATCCCATGTAGATTTACTGTTCAAGTCATCAAGAACGTATGTACTATCATTTATTATATCTAGTCCAATGGGAAGAAGTCTAGGTTTGCAGAACTGGAATTTCTTTCCATCCAAACAGAAAAATCACTCAATACATGTATTAGATGGCATTTATTATTTAACAAAACAATTATTTATATTGATCTTTTAATCTGTTCACCTCTTCATCACCTCCTCCACTGCTCTATAAAACTAAAAAATCCTCGCTGGAAAGCTGTTAAGCAGAGACTATTTGAACTATTTTATTTCAGCTGCGAGTTGAAATGTTTTTCATGATTCAAGTTAAATTGTAAATAGTGACCTGCCGACTTTGGTTTCTCCTGTTCTCCATCATTTTTGAAAAGTCTGGATGACTTACTAATTCAGTGCCGTGTAAGTGACATAAGAAAGCATGCTTCAAGGTTCCAAATCTGATGTCCGAAGTTCCAACTTTCCTTTACACAGAAATTATTTTGCTTTGTTCCCTGACTCCACCCACCCTGAAGAGTTTCAATATGTCTTGCAGACAATTTGATGAAAGCCGAATCCCTAAGGATAGTTTTGGTGCATTTATTGTCCCTTTTAAAAGAGTTGCAGGAAATATGGAAAAGTGTGCTTAAAACAACTGATATTTCAGTGGAAGGAAATTCACTGCTTATATAAAGTGAATTTCTGCCGGGCTTGCAGACTGCCTCCCCAATACAGGCCTGCCTGTTTTGAGGGTAAGGAGAGAAGTGAAAGGCTTGGAAAGGAACATGTTTTGTCAACTTGCAAAGATGGGAGGTCCCAGTGGAGAGAGACTGTGGACAGCTGAAGTAAGCTCAAGCAGTTCGTAAAACTGTTAACTCATAGTCTCAGTCTTTCCCAGGATCCACAAAAGTCACAGGAATATGGGTTCTGAAAATGCTTTTTTTTTTTTCCTCCTTTGGCATTTAGATAGAATGTCTTGATTATGCGTATGGAAGTAATGCTTTGTAAGGGAGTGCTTTAATGTGAATGTATATTAAGATTTTTCGCTTTATATATTTAGCTGAAAATGCAGCGTATAAAGTAAACAGTTTGCAGTATCTGACCCCTTGGTTTTATATCGTTACCCTGATTTTTCAAATGTGACTTACTCGATATTTTGTCTCAATTATATTAGCTTTTCTAAATTATTGTTTTATTTTTTATTTCCCAGGTTCATCGAAATTCCTCAGCAGAAAGAGAGAATTTTCATGTGGCCTTGAAAAAGGAAGGAAATCAGAGCATCCAGGAGTGTGATTCTCAAGATGTAAGATTAGCTCACCTGGAAATCAGGGTCTAACCTAGGCTGCATGAAAACAATAATGCCTTAGGCAATTGAAGGAGGAGAAGAAAAACATATGAAATTATGAGGGTGGAGTGATCTCCATTTAGATTATAACTAGAGGTTAGTTATCACTTAGGAAACTTATAGAAGGTTTGATGAAATGTAGATCACTTTAGGTAGAGACTGAATTTATTTAGCCTGAATATTTGTGTGAAGAGGCTGAAGGCGCTCTTTTTTACAGACATGAATAGATTAAAGGGGAAAGAAAAAACAGTTAACGTATTTCAAAAATCAAAAGAGTATTTAATTTCCCTATGAAGTACCGTGATGAAAGATGTACTTTTCCATAGAATTAAGGTTTTAATTAGTTTGATTAGGCAAGGGTTGCTTTTTGCACTTCTAGTGACTAATGTTTCTAGCCACGTAGTCAGCATGGTATGCTGCTTGGTATGAGAGATTTGTCAGGGAAAGCAGATAACTGCAATGGGAGTTAGAAGTGTTGATGAGTTGAACTGATTTTCAAGAATCTATTTCAATTAAAATCTAACCCTATTCCCTTAATTTGCCTAAGTAATTCAAGTAAAAATAAATCAGACTATATATCTGAATTTGAGTAATATATTTAAGTTTAATTTAATCTCAATTATCATATTTTAAGACAAAATCTATATTCCTTTAAATTTTAAAGATTTCATATTTGTTACATCTATATTTGACAAAACCTCCTGCATGGTGGAAAAAGTAGTGAAATCAAAGAAAGCATGCCTTAGGGGTATGTAAATTAACTGTGCCTTGCTAGATAATGTTCCTTATTGTAAAATTAAGCAGGCAATTATTTTCTCAGTCTTATCTTAATTCCAAACACATTCCTGCTATAAATTCACTTTTCTACTGGAAAATGAGCATTATGCAATATTCATAATTCCATTCTGTTCACATTTGAAAAAAAAAAAATCAATCTAGGATTCACACGAATACACAGCACGCTGTGCTTGCAGTGTCTGTTGAAGAAATGGCTTTGACAGCAAAGTTACAAAAAATATTGTGAGGACAACCACATCTCCAAGCAAGGAAGTCTCAGTGTGATATTTATCCCAAACAGAAACAGAATCTCCAGTGTAATTAAAAAACTTACAAATACAGGAAGACATGTTCTCTTTACACATGAGATTTTTGTGACATATCTTTATATATATATAAATTTCAGGCTATCATGGGAGAATAAAACATCCCAGTTTGTCAACATCCCCTTCACTTTAAATACTACAAAAGATTCAATACTAAAAATGGAAAATGTTTTGTGAATTGAAGTATTGATTAAAGGAAAGCAGTAAAATTTTCAAAGAGAGCTAAAGCATTAAATATGTTTTTCATAACTGTTCCAATTATTTTACAAGTGTAAGGTCCATTCTTCACTCCTTTTCATCTTGTGGTTTGCTCACAGTGATGACTACAGTAATTTTCTTGGTTGTTGTTTAAATTAAAACTTTTTTCTGTCCATCTGAACATGAGCTAACATGGACAGAAAAATAGTGCCGTTGATGACATTGGGTTAGCAACCTCTTCCCACCTTTTTTTATTTTTACTATTATTATCAATCTCTCACATCAACGTAGTTCTGGAAGACACAGAAGGTAATTATTTTCCCAAAGGATCATATTACTTCAGTAATACAAACCTGTAATGTGTACCTGTGAACACTATCACTTTCAGAAAATTCCACACTTGGGAAGAGTTTTTATTGTATTTTTATCATGACTTGATTGTGTGTGTCTTTGTTTCTGAAGTTTTTCCAGCTGCTTAATTCCCAGTGAAGGAAGAATAAGGCTGGATGGTTGAGGACGCACAACAGGTTCTAATGCGCCATTTGTTTAAGACAAATAAATGAAGATGTGCTTAAAACTCTGTTGCTTAGAAACCAAGTGTTTCAGCAATAATTTCTCAAAGCTTGACAAACATCCTCTGATTGTGTCTCTGATAAACAGAATGTGATTTGTATTTTGGAAGAATTACTGCACTAAAGACTAACCTGAGAATAACATGCAATATTACAGCTATTAAGGCAAAAAATTAAGCAAAGTAGTTAGTTGCTGGTTTCAACTGGTATTTTTTAGTCTCTGTGGCTAAGTATCTCTCTGTGTCAAATTTGTAATCCTACTGCAACTTCTTCTGTATGGTTTTATGCCTGTTTACAGTAAGTAATGTCATCTACATTTGAATGAATACAAATGAAGATTTATTGACAAACAGGATACAGACAGGTGAAATTATATTAGCAAATTAGGAAATTAGACATTGCAGATATTTACCTGTCATGAAATTTGACATGGGACCAGCAGCAGCCAGAAGTAGGTAGGATATCCTGGGATACATAAGCTGAAATTTGTTAAAGACCAAAAAAATATTATTCAGATTAATTTTAATGTTTTTTTGAGGAATCTTGTCAATATTACTTTTTCTTAGCCTTATCCAGAGATGCTTTCCCTCTAACTGGCTCCTGAAAGCCTCTGCAGAACCAGAGTTTTTGCAGAACCAGAGTTCTGCAGAGCTCTTTCCCCTGTATCATTTCGCTTTTCTGTCTTCCAAAAAACTTTTCAGAGTTTATTTTGGCTTTTACACCAGAATGTACTTTGTTCCCTTTTCTTATCAAATAATTCTTACGTGCATAACATATCATTTAAAACCAGCTATTCGGTATTGCTGAAATATCAAACAATTTATTAAATGCTTCTTTGTTCTCTGATCTCACCTTAGATTTCTTGCTCTTTGCCCTTGTAGTCTTCTCCGATAAATAAAAGTGATAGTGCTTTTATTGACTGCGTTAATTTCCTGCAGTAAACAAACACTACATGTTCATTAATCACTCAGTGACAAAGGACACTGAGCATTGGAGCCAAACTTCTCATGTTCCTAAGCAACTACAGCATTTTGCTTCTTTTTTCTCTATCAGTTTCAATTGCAGAGCTTTGGTCACATTTTACTCTCCCATTCTTTTTGCAAAGGAGTAATAATAGAAAAAAGAAACCATTGTTATAACAAAACTTTCATAAAATTCTTAAAGTAAATTCCACTCCTTAAATAAGGACTGTGAAGGTCCTAAGAAGTTGTATTATCTGAGTTTAACCATACCCTCAGTTCACTGTGATCTAAAATAGGAGAAGGATATAAAAAACTGCAGAGGTGTCTTAGAAAAAGGTGTATGGACACTTCACATACTTCTTGCTCTGCATCTTTCTTTTAAACACTGAGAGTTAAAGGAGCTTCAAATCCAGATCTATAGCAAATTCGTGAGCAAATCTGATAAAACTTGAATAAACTGCGAACCTAACTTGTCTAATGACAACTAACATAGCTAGTTGGTCAGTTGGCCTAACCACATTGTCCTTTTCTCCTGTATCTGGTTTGCTTTGCTCAGAACTAGCTCAGCACATTCTGCCCCATCATACCCTGCCAGCATCCTGCATCTCTGCTTTTTGTGCCATTTCAAGCCAAAAGGAGGATTGTAGTGATGCAAAGGAAAACTGAAAGTGCAGTTGTTTGGCCAAGTAAATCTGTATGATGCCTTTTAGCAGCAGCAGAATTATTTTCTAACTGCAAAAGCTGTTATAATATCACTTAATCATGATTTCTTGTCGACTTGTGGTTTGATTATTTGACCATAAAGCCAGTTCTTATTTGCTGTGCTGATGCAGTAGAAAGCCCTCCTAGTTACATTGCTCAACTGTGTGCAGACCAAACTGCATAATTTAATAGCCAAGGCACATGCTGAGTTCTAACTGGCTTGTTGAAAATTCTTTTTAAATGAAGATGCACACTTGGTTTATCTACATTTGTAGTTTATACATCCAGCTGCGAAGCTCTCCAGCTCTGCTATATAATTTACTAGGTGAACTGAATACTGTAACTTCTCCAATTTTGTATATGTTACCGGTCAAGCTGCATACTTTATAACCAGAATTTCACACAAAGATACTTTGTTAATCAGACTGCATGCTACACTGACAAAACTGACACAGCACTTCAAGCGTGTCGAGACATACCCCCATCTCAATTTTTCTGTCATGTTAGATTTCTCACTTACTGCTCTTGATTTTTTTTCATCATATACAGACAAAATGTATTGCTTAAGGCAAAATGCACTTGTATGAAAATTTGATTTTACAAATACAAATAGATCATTAGTGTTTCCTGAAGTTAATGTAGAGCGAGTAACACATTACAACATCACTAAATTTAGCCATATAGAAGAAAATAATCATAAAAATTATGTTGTGCTTAGTCATAAATATTGTAAATGTTGGCCAAGCTAAATTTTAAGGAGATGTTTGAGAAGAGTTAGTAATAGTGAAAACCATGAAATAGAAAACTATTGAACACACTTGAATAAAAGTTTTTTCCTGACTTCTTCTCTTTGGTAAAGGCTTCACTTTCACCACTTGGAATTCTCTGTGCTGTGTTTTAGAGTTTTTAAAGTTGAGTGTTCAAATGCTAGATCTTTCCTGATGTTTTATGATAAAAATACAGTATACACATTTTATTGAATATAATTACAAATTATATGGCAGATGTTCTGGAAATATCAGTCAGAACAACTTAATGGTGAAGTAACTAATTCCTCAACATAAAAAAAATAGAGATTATTCTGTAAAATTAATTCATTCATGGGTGAAATTTTGAGGTCTGTCACTAATTGTTAAATACAACTCATTAAATTATTATAATTTTTTATTAAGAAAATAGGAAGGGGAAGAAAAGAGAGGAGGACAGATTCTAAGCATCAGAGATACCCATCTTTCTGTCTTATTTCACTGCTCTGAGTCATAAAACTACTTCAAGGACTAGTCATCATTTACTTAATAACTGTGTACCTGGATGAAGACTGGCTGTGATGGCAAGTATTGAAGCTTTGGTTCCTGAATCAGATTGCTTGTGTGGGCACTTCCTAATGAAACTTAGAGGAAACAAACCTGATGGAGGAGTCTTTAGGAACTGAAGAAAACACCTCTAGCAGAATCACTCTTCATCTCTGCTGGACCTATAAAAGTTAAAGCTTTGATAAACGTTGAGCTTATCTGGGTGACAAAAGCAATGGAATAGTCCAAATGCTCCTTCCACCTCAGGGAGGTTTTTGACCAATGAGCAAATACTAATTGAATTTCCAAAACTTCAGGAACTGTGCTTGTGAATGGCATCAGGACTCAGTCTGCTATCTCTGTTCCTTTTCAAAGAGCCAACCTCAGGATCCCTTAAAAGGAAGGCAGAAGAAAACACATAGAGAACATAGTTAAGGATAAATGGCCTGGTTTGTCCTAAACAGAAATGGCAGGAAATAAATTTCAGCAATTAAGTTAGAATTTGAGGGTACTGTTAGCTGCATTTTTTTTTTAGCAGTCACTGTGTAAATGCAAAACAGTATGCTGAATTTTTAATAATCTTGTATAAAAGTTCATTGGAAGACAGCCTTTCATTATGCTAACAATAACTTGCATTTCTAAAAATGTTGCAACATTTTAGACATCCAGTATTGTTCAGATAGATCAAAGCACGTGTGTTGAATTAGCTGCTTCTTATTTTATAGCTTCTAAGGCATTTAGTCTTGCCGACCTCTGCCACATCCTCTGCCTTTTGATCTGGAATCCTTATCTGCCTGTGACTCAAGGCACAAAAAAGAAAATAGCCAACATTATTTAGCTCTATTATTATGTTGATCCTGCATTCACATACTGCCCTCCTGTTTCCCTTGAAAGACATTAAGTGAGAGACAAAGGGCCATCACCTGGATATGATGCCTTAGTTTAGACCCTGGTTGTTAGAGGTTTTCTTCTTCTTAAAAGTTTTTTTAGTGTGTAGCTTAATGAGTCTGGTTGAACTTCTCTGGAAGCACTAAGAAGGGGGACAGACAAAAAATTATTTCATATTTTTTTCCAAACTTTAAACTGCTACACTGCAGTTGAAATGTGAGACTGCGTTGCTTGTCTTGTTCAGTCTTCAGATGGAGGGAGAGCGGTAGTGCCTCTTCGCTGCCCTCCCATGAAGCCACCACAGATTAAAGTTTACCTGTGGCTAACAGAGATTATGTGCAGAAAGAATTCATGCAACTTTCTGCCCAACAGCAGGGGAAACAGTACATATTGTGAAATACCATAGGATACTAGGTATGAAACCCAGAGCATCCTTGAAGTATTGCTGACAATATTTTGAATTACAACCTGCTTTGCTATGATGGTATGAGAGTATTCAACAGATTAAGCTAACAGGACTGAAAACAATGGAGTTTTTAACCTTCTGAATATTGTTTCTACACAGATGCTTTTACTCTCTTGTTACAATCTTAGCATTTTATTAGTATTATAGTAATACATTTTCAAAAAAATGTTCACTCTTTGGAAGAAAAGCCATTGATCATTCTCTGATAGAAATGGGGAAAGCTGCTTTTTGCCCTATTGTATCTCTGTCCAAGCAAGCATTAAGACACTATCATTTTGTACTGTATTTCCTCCTCCTTGGTGGTGCAAGATGCAGGAATGCCTGCTCTTGTGGGAGGAACACACAGGGACAAGTTCCCCCTGACATAAGTCCCTGAAATGATGAAATCTTGACTCACAGCTTGACGTTATCCCAGTGTCTCTTACAGCAGGTATGTTTAAAATCTCATCTCCATGCAGTAAAACCACCCTAACATTTCAAACCCTTTATTTCCCAAAAGCAATTATTTTTGCTTTTCGATCTTTATCCACCAGGTCAAGTTCTCATTCTGTCCTTTTGTAATTAGTGCACCTCTCACAGGAGGGAATCTAACAGAGTCTCACACAAAAGAGCAAACAAAACAATCCATTACTTGGCATAGAAACTCTAATTTTCTTCTAAACATGATTAGACTTGAGACTTTTTTTTTTTTAAAGCTAATTCACTAGTAAATAATTTAAATAGAAGTTCTGCCAGGATCAGACTTTTAAGCTTTTGAAGTATTAAAATTTTTTTCAAAATTACTACTCAGTCATCTGACTCTTGAATCTTTATCTAGAACACAAACCACATAGGTTGTTTTTATCTTCATAAAAGGCAGAGTAGGAAAGAGTATTGATGACTTAAAACTTTAAAAAAATTCCTCATTTATTTTTGCTCTATTTAAATGTATCAGCTTTAATAGTAAAAGACAGAAAAATTCCAGTGTGAACTCATTTTGGAGTAATGAGCAAAGACTATCAGTATTGTATTGCATGTAACTTTTCAATTTCTTTTCCTATGGCATCATTAGTCCCACTCCTGAAGGGACTTCGATTTAAGTGCAGTAGAAGTTTCAGCATTGGGTAAATCTCTACTTTCATACCAGGAGATCTCTTTGGTTCAGAAATGTACCATGTAATTTTATTTATGCTATGCAACTCTGGTTTTCCCACATACTATAAAGTGCATTGGCAAAGAATATGACATTATTCCTGGAATAAAAGGACTATAATTAATGTAGTAAGCTTTTCCATACCTTGAGAGTCATCTGACTTCCCCATTAAGTGAATACATATCCCCAGACTGGGATTGTTACACCTGAGAGGTCTAGCAGTTTAGACAAGAGCATAGCAAGAGAGAAATTCTAACTGTAATGCTGACTTTCACCTGTTTGTTGCTATCTCCTCACACATAAGAGACCCTTGAAATTACTTTTCTGTTCCCTCGGAGCAATTGTAAAAGTAAATGTCACTATTTATGATGAGATTTCAACATGAGAAAAAACAGCTGGATAAGCATTAAGTTGTTAAACTTTCTGCCACATTAGGGTGTTATAGGGATGATGGGAGTCTGGGACAGGCTTAACTATGAGAACTTTGTTTTGTTTTGTTTCATCAACTAGGCTTAAAAAAAGACCCAGTAATTTATTTTTTTCCCTTTTTTTTAGGAAAATAATCAACATTTTAAGAAAAATTATGGTGTAGTTATTTCTGGCATTTTTTATTGACAGGTTGCCAAGACATGTTTGGGGAATCACAATAATTCAACATCTCATTTGAAGGCCGTAGAAAGAGAGACAAGCTTTCAGGTATTCTCTGTCTGAATAATTGTTGGGGTAAAGGTAACCCCTTATTAAAAAGTCTTGTGAAGCATGCAACTACTTGAAGTATATTTGTACATTCTATGCTAAATTCTCTCTCAGAAGACTACTTTCTTAGTTCAGACTTTGACTGCATTTGATTGCCATTCATCTGTTCCAAATGCCTTCTTGTTGGTAAAAATTTGCAAAACTATTCAATACTTGAAGAACTGGACTATCCTAGTATTCAAATGACTTAATTTGATAGCATGATGTATATAGCCCTGAAAGCAGAAGAGGGGAAAGATTTCCAAAATAATTATATATTAGGAATAAAGTGTAACTTTATGTAGCCACGTTATCAGTGGAAAAGTTTTAAGCAAGTTGTGCATCAGAGCTGTTCATTTGATGGACCAAATAACCATGACTATAAAGCAGCATCAGGCTTGTATGATTTTGCACTGTAAAGATTGTTAAATGTGCTTCCTTTAATAGAGATCAGAATCCTTTTCTAGGTGCAGTTGGCAAATATCATATTCTGCTGTAGTAGGTTAGGATTGATACATCAGTTTAACAGAAATATAGCTCTATGTGCACTACTGCCATGTATTTTTAACATCCTTTTTTATGTTTTTGTGTGTGTATATGTATAGTGTACACAGTATTTACACTGATGCTGTTTTTACCTCCACAGAAGTTGCACAGCCTTCCATGGATAAAATCCGAAGACAAAAAATCACCTGAAAGAAATGAGAAAAAAATTGAAGAGTCTGTTAGTACAAAAGAGAAAAAGTTCTAAACACTAATAATTTACATTAAAAATAACATTCACTTGCTTCTCTCTTCATATTCTTTTTAGAGCAAAGGCATGAAATGTACCAGGTTTCTAAAGCATGCATTTTTCACTATTTTATGAATGTTTGTAAATTAGTCTAGAATAGACCAATTAGTAGCTTCCAGCAATAATCCAAAACAGATGTTTGAAGAAATGCTTTGTAATACAGTCCAGTTTTTGAACTCTTCTTCTACATGAACAGTAACTGCATACTTTCAATTAGTTTCTTTGTAGACAACAGCCATTCTCAAGTATTTTCTCAGTCTGTTATGTTTGTGTACCTTTATGGCAGATTAGGTTTTCAAATTAAGATTAAGGGACAGCTGGGGGTGGAGGGGAAAATATCCATGTAGCTATAGTACAATTCATAAGTACAACTGTAAAAAAGGAACTGTGGATGGGGGTCCATGTACCCATGTATGACCTTTCCGTAATACCATTTTAAATCTTCTTATTTAAACAATAAAAGATGTTTATTTGATTTTTTTTTTCTAAATGCTATCACAACAAGTCCATTTTTGAACACCAAAGTGTTGACAGAATTGGATTTTATTGGATGGAGATAAAGAGGTCATCACTTTTGGGATTCAAGCAAAAAATTGTGCAGGTGTGTGAGAGACCAAAAATGGTTAATGGCTTAAACATTGTTAAGACCAGCAAAGGACTTTTTAAAGAAGCTGCAACCACTCAAGCCCACTCCCCACCCGAATATACCTTCTGACTGGAACTTGGACTGTGAATTAAGCTACCTGATGGGAACTTGAGATGAGATAATGGTAGTACTGTGATCTGGTACTGTTATTAACTCTACAGTTATCTCAGGTCTAAGGAGAAGTAAACAAGGCTGTTGGGAGAAGAATGTATCAGCAGCTGTTTTGAAAGTCAGCTCTGGCTGGGTTCAGCTGTGGGAAGCCACAGGCCACAGACTGACGTGGTCAGGTCAGGTTTGCACACTCTCCCCCCCCACATCCTGTTAGAGACTGGACTGTTAATGGTCAATGACTCAAAACACTCCACAACTTGTGAAGGCATCAGGGTGCTTCTTTGAGGCAAGGTTTGCATCCCCCAAGGGGGAGGCTACCCAGCAGAGAGGGATTGTGCTTTTTATCATGGTAATTATCTTCCCTTTGTGTATGCTCCTCTACTCAAAGATAGGTATTTGCAGAATGGTAGAATTCTCTGCCTTAAGAAAGTAAAATTTTAAAAAGAAACTCCTGAGCTGACCCAATGATGACGAAGTACTGCTCAATCAAGTCACGCTGCTGTTGAAGTAAAGACTGTCCATGTCAAAGGTCAAAAGAAGTGAAATCATGCCCACAAAATTAATCAGATACAGGTTTTCACATCTGATCCTAAACCTTGCTGAAGAAGATCTGCTGTATTACAAAATTTTCAGTGAGCAAGAGACCTGTGATCTTATAACATCTATAGCTGGTATTAATTTCTAGTTATGTCAAATGTAACATTTCTTTCCATATGACATAAGTTAAAAGGTCACTGAAACTGTTTCAGTCATATATCAAGAAGGGACATGGATCTCCATGTACGTATCACAGAGGACTGAGGCTGAGTCACTTTTGCAGCGTGCTTCTTCTAAAGCCAAAAACATCCAGCACAATTCAAATAGCACTGTGTGCTGAGAGAAGAGTTTCTTGCGACTCCTCTGCAGGTTTCTCCTCATCTCTAAGTATCCCTCTGGGCAAGACATTAGCAGAATGCTTCTCTAAAAGAAATGCATGTGAAAACAACACAAAACTGCTAAACTGCTACTCTGGAAGGAGTCCAGGCCCTCAAACTCTCTTTCTCAGCTCGTTTTACTATCCTGTGCTGTCACTGCTGCAGTGTGATTCTAAGGCCTAAAGATTCCAGCTCCAGGTCACTCAGCTCGATGTGCTGAGGGAAAAGCATTTTAGCAGTTTTCCTGTATTCTCACCCCTATTTCATTGAGAGAAGCATTCTGCAGAAGACTCGCCCAGAGGAATACTCAGAGCTGAGAAGAAAGCTGCAGAGCAGGACTCCCAAGAAGCTTTTCTCTCAGCACATATCGCTGTGTGACCTGGAGCTGGAATGTTTTGGCCTTAGAAGCACACTGCAACAGTGAGAGTTTGGGATAGTAAAACAAGGAAAAGGAAGGAAGAGAAGGAGAGAAGGAAAGTTTCCTGAGAAGGAAAGTTGGAGATGCTCTACTCCTCTCAGAAAAGCTTTTAAAGCCAAAAGTTTCTAGCTCCAGTTTTTACGGGGAAATGCACTGGGAAAAGTCTGCTGGGACTCCTTCTCTGCAAGTTTCTTTAGCAGAAATTGAAGGGAGAGCACACCATGGTTATCTCTGTATGTTTCAGGCTGCACAGAAAACTGACTGCCACATTGTCGTTCGAATGCACGTTTGCAGCTGAAAGGGAAGAGCAGGGAAATCGTTCAGTGCTGTCATATTTTCTTTGAGAGCAGTGGAAGCTGTTTTCAATACGCAGCTTCGTTTTCGGTTGTTTGGAAGAAACTCCCTTTCGAGCATTTTTTTAGTCAACACCGCCATCTGGTGGTCATTTCTTAAGGTGACTGCAGAAGGTTCTTCCAGAGCAATACTTAGAGCTGAGAAGCTGCAGAGTAGGAGTCGCAAGAAGGTTTTCTCTTCCCACACAGGACGTGGTCTCTTCTCACCCCCCAAAATGCAGGACTTGGTCACTGTTCCTCTGCCCTGTATGTGGCCAGAACTTAATCTCCATTTCTCGGCTTTGATATTGGCCACTCCACAGGACTTGGTTTCTGCCCTAAGTCCCCAAAATGCAGGACTCTCTTCATGAGCCCAAACACTGGCTGAGGGACCCTCTGGTTTCAGGGCCCTGAAACACAGGACTTGTTGCTGGTTCTTGAGCCCCCCCAAACGCAGTTCTTGGTCTCTCTTCAGGAGCCCAAGTGAGGCTGGTTCTGAGCCCCCAAACTGCTCCAGGGTCACAGCTAAACCCCAGCTGGCAGCTGAGCACCAGCAGCCCCTCGCTCCCCACCCCAGTGGGTTGGGGAAGAGATGAGAGACAAAATTACAGTTCGTGGGGTGAGATCAGAGCGGTTTCATAATGGAAACCTAGAAAAATAGAACAATTTAATATTAATGATGATACACCCTACTGACAGCAACAATAGCAGTGATAAGAACAATGACAAGGAGAGAGCAGGAAGCTCTAAACCAGAGAAGTGATGCCTGGCTTGGCCTGTGTCTGTGTGGGTCCCCCTCGCCCCCGCTCACTGCTCTGAGGCCACGCGCACTCTTTTAAAGGATAACACCCTGTCCCTCATCCCTCTTATGGACACACCCCGCTGGCACAACAGCCCCCTGCCCACTGCCCACGGCCCCTGAGGAGCTGGGACTCTTCTTTGCCTGAGAACCCAAACTCAGTTGGGGGGGATGTTCCCTGTTCCCAGGCAGTGCCGAGGCAGTGAACCCCGGTGGATGGGGGCCATCCTGCAGCCCCCAGGGATTCAGGGGGGCTGGAGGTGGTGGCCCAGGAGAGGACCCCTTTCTCCCACCGGGGCAGCTTCACATCCCAACTTTCCTCCTTGCCACAGGGGCCCCGCTGCTCCACCACCCGGCACAGAGCTCAGCCTTGCAGGTGCCATGGCACAAAGGAGTTGTGGGCACCACCATCTCCAAAAGTCCTGGTTTCCAAGGCTGTGTATTAAAAATCAGCCATTTTCTTTGCTCATTTCTGCTTCAGAAATGTGCATTCTCTTCCCTACACATTACCTCAGCTTTCCCCTCAAGGATGTTCCCTACTTGTCCCCTACAGAATAATGCAGATTCAACCCCCAGAGTCTCCCCTCATCACCTCAGTGTGACCCCCAAAGTGTCCATTCTGTCCCCTGGGAGTACCTGGTGATGCCAGGGAGGTCCCTTTGCCCACAGGGCCTTTCTCCAGCCCCTCTCCAGCCCGAGGCCGCTCCTCTGCTCGCTCTCTCCGGCCTCACCGTCCCACACGAGGCCTCTTCTGTGTCCTTCAGCGCTGCTACTGAGGAAGGAGGACATGGTGAGGCCCCAGTGCCGACCCCTCCCCGCTGCCCCCATTCCCAGGGCCTTGCATTTGCCAGGAAAATTGTCCAGTGGGTCCCCTGCAATTGCCTCAGCTCTTCCCTCCAAAATACCCCCTCCCTCCCCTCTCCAGCACCTCACATTTTCCTACAGAAGCACTTGCTGTGTTCCCTCTAAATTCCCCTGAGTTTTCAGACAAAAATGACACCTCTGTCCTCTCTAAGTTACCGCAGGTTTTCCCAGCCAGGATGTGCAAGGAATTCAGGCAGGTGAAATAACATCAGGGAATAGCTGTAAATTCCAAGGTAGAAAGAGAAGACGTATCAGCAAAAGGCAGAAAAAATAGAAAAGGTTTCAGAAAACATTTCTGCAATCTAATTAACAATTATTTCCAATCTCCCAGTGAGAATACACACTCGCACCCATTAAGGCTGACACTCCCTTGCAGCCAGAGCTCAGGAGCTCAGCACACTCCCTTATCAATGATTTGCTTTAATTAACCAACTAAAATTAACAAACTAAAATCAAATCAATATGATATTATCCTTTTTAATCAAGATATATATAAATATTGCAAAATATTAAAGAACATTTTAAACCCCACAAACTCTTAAAAGAGATATACAGAGCATGGCTGCACTGCACCCCCAAACCTAGGAGAAAAGGAAAACCCAGACTGAGATTCCTTAGAGACTGGTGCAGAGCTTCTTCCATCCAAAAAAATCCTTGGTCCACATGAACACCTGGCTGAATCCCAGGAACCTGTGATGTCATCAATATCCTCATGGTCCTTTTTATTAAAAGCAGATTTCCACAGAGAATTAATGAAATCAGAAAACTAAACTGAAATGTAAAGGAACAGTTCCCTCAACCCAGCTGGTTGCAGCACCCAAAAGAAAATGAACAGAAAGATTATGGACTGGGATCATCACCAATCCCAAATCCCTAGGGTGGAATGTAACTCTGCTTGGTTTTATAAATCACCACTTTTCTTATTGGACAAACCAATGAACTTTACGTCAAATTCACCAAGTTCCGAACTGTGGCCACGTAGATCTTACTGCACTAAGGATCCCAGGAAAACACAAAGGGCTTGATCCTCTGGGAATGTTCGCAAGGCACCGCAGGGATCTAATCTGTGACAACAGCCCAACGGGAGATCTCTTTCCGACCTCTCCGGGTGTCCTGATGGACACACCCTGACACACAACAGGTTCCTCTGCCAGCTGTGTTGGGGAATATCCGTAAGGTGCAACACAGAAAAGAGCCTCTTATGGACACAGCGTCTAAGGATTCAGGGGGAAAAAAGCACTTTTCAGTCTTTAGCATCTCCCACTCCGTCAGCATTGATAGCAAACATGGCTTCAGCCTCAGGAAGACACGGAGAGTCGTAGATTTTACAGATCCTGGTCTCACCTCGGCCTTTCCGCAGGTACAGTCTGACAGGGAGAAGGATGGAAAGAGGTCAGGATGTACAGTCTACTTCCAGAAAATCATCATAATCCATAAAGCATTATGTAGAGCTGAAGGAACATTCCCAAAACATTCATTTTCCTGGGGACTGAGGGCTCAGAGTGGCACAAAACTGAAGTGCAGGCTGGACCTCCATGGACAGACTGTGCAAACCCCAGAATTAAAAACTACTTAGCCAATTCCATAAAACCCAAATCAGCCTTCTGGGAGATAAACATGTCTCCTCTCACCTGGTGGTAGAAGCATGAGCAATGATATTCCCTCCGATGGGTTTTTTGGGATCTGCAGCGAACATGGCAGCTCCGTCCACCTGTGCCACCACCTGGTTTGTGATGACAACGGCCACGCCAAACTGCAGGGGCAAACAACCAGAATCCAGTTATTTCCCACAATCTGAACAGAAAGAGTGGGAGGGGGAAATCTAGACAGATGCACTCCTGGTGTCCATAACCATGGTATCAAGACCCTCAAAACCAAGAGAAGCAGAGACTAAGTGACAAAATAAATTGTACCAAAACACTCGGTTTTATGAGAAAAGTGTGGAGTTTTATTTAGGGAATAAAGCAGAGCTGTGTTACCTCATCTGCCAGGCGCAGCAGCATCCGCAGGAACCTGGCCAGGTGCATCTGCCTGGCAGAGAGCTCCCCCCTTCCCGAGTAATCCGTGCGGTACAGGGCCGTGGCGCTGTCCACGATCAGCAGCGCGTACCTGGGAGAGGGGAGTCAGGGCTCAGCAGCGCCCCCAGGCACAGCCAATGCCTCCACAGGAGCGTGGCAGTGCCTGGAGAGCTGAGATGCTGCCCCAGGAGGGATGGCAGCTCCTCCCCACCTCTCACTCAGCACCACCTGGATTTTTAACACCCCTGCCCTGACCTGTAATGTTCCCATTGCTCACCACATAAGAAAACCCAGCAAAGCTAAAGAAATTAAAAATTTAATTCATTGTGGTGTTATAAACTTCCTGTTTGAACAGCACAGGTACCTGTGGACAGGTTCCTACACACCTTGTTCCACCATTACCTTCCCTCCAATGAGGTGTAGATCTTAGTTGTAGTCCCAGGTTTTCTGGGAGCTTGGAAATAATCAACATTATTTCTAAAAACAGTTATTAACTGAGCTTTAAAGTTGTTTCCCAGGCTGGCACTGAGGAACAATTTATAGTGTTTGTACAGTGACACCAGGTCGAGCCAGTCGCTGTCACCCAGAATTCCAGCAGCAAGAGGTGTTGCTGACAAGTGATTGCCCACAGAGCTTGTCACCTGGATAAGCCAAAGGGTAACCCAATTTGGGAACAGAACCCATGAAATCAGTTATTACCGTGACTCAGCCATCATGGCAGAGGCCTGATACAGCAGCTGGGTCTGGTGGTCAGTGTTAAAGCCTCGGGCATAGGCCACATTGTCCAGGACATCACTGCCAGACAGACCATACCTGCAAAACCAGGGAAAACAAAGATATAAACCTCTAAGTGGCAAATTTCTCCATAGGAGTTAACCTGAAGCTATGCCTAAAGACTGGAATAAAAACTCACATCCCTGGGAGAGATAAAAACAAAAAATGCAACAGGTGGTGATGAAAAGAGAACAGAATAACTGGAACCATTTTAAATGGATGAGGGGAAACAGTCTCAAGTGATACCAGGAGAGGTTTAGGTTGGATATTGGGAAATTTCTTAATGGAAAGGCTGCCCAGCCCTGGAAGTGGCGGAGTCTCCATCCCTGGAAGGATTTTAAAGCCACGTGGATGTGGCACTTGGGAACATGTGTAGTGGTAGCCTTGGCATTGCTGGGGAGTGGTTGGACTTGATCACAGAAGGCTTTTCCAACCTGAACAATTCCATGACTCCAAGTACTGTGTAAACAGCCAGCACAGACACACCTATGACTGCTGCAAACATCAGTTCCCTTTCTCATCAGTGCCCAAGAGCTGTTTGTTGCCAAATAACCAACAGTGACAGGGAATACAGGAGCACTCCTTGCTGCAGGAAAAGCCAGCAGGATTAGATGAAATTCCCTCCCACAAGGCTAACAGGAGCTGGCACTGTCCCCAGCTGCTTGGGAAGCTCATGGTCCCTTCCAGTAGCAAAAACTGAGGGCAATCACTTTCTGCCGAGGAACAATGACATGAGACCTGTGGGGAGAAAGCAGCAGAGAGAGGAACAGCAACACCAGCTGTTTCCAAAGTGAACGTCTGCCAAATCAACCTCCAGGACCTGTGTCAAATGTCTTCCAGCTAAGCTGTGAGGAAATATATCCCTTTCTTCCCTTCACAGACCTTTCAGCCACAGCCAGAAGCCGCTCCGGACGGAAGGTTCCCTCCGTGTCGATGTACATGGCTTTCCCCTCACCACCACCACGGTCAATGGGGAGCTAAAGGAGAAGAGAATGAATGAACATGGAATAAAGTGTCCATAAATACAGATATGGCCTTATGCCCTCACTGATATCATACAACACACAAGTTATTGTGATTAAAGTCCCATTTAGCTGGGAACAGCGAGAGGAAAGATTTCTGGTTCTGATCTTTGACATCTTCCTTGTAGTACCCTGAAGTGCCAGGACAAGGGGAAGGGTTAGAAAGAAAGGGTTATTGGAAAGAAATTCTTTCCTGTGAGAGTGGTGGGGCCCTGGCACAGGTTACCCAGAGAAGCTGTAACTGCCGCATCCCTGGAAGTGTCCAAGGCCAGGCTGGAAGGGGCTTGGAGCAACCTGGGATAGTGGAAGGTGTCCCTAATCACAGAACTGGATGGGCTTTAAGGTCCCTTCCGACACAAACCATTCCAGTATTCAGTGATTCCACATAATAGGGCAAGTGCTCAACTTTGAGCTGGTAAGTTTAGAAAGCCAACTAAACAATCAAACTAAATCCAAGCCTCTAATATTTTACAGAATAGCACCTCTAGAAAGTAATAAACACTTAGAGAGTCAAGAGGAGTGCCCAAATTAGCAAATTCCCAAATTCTGTGGTGTCTAAATACTAGATTTTAGTGAGGTGACCCACTCACCTGACAGGTGACTGCCAGGGTGTGACACAGCTGCGTCTTCCCAGTACGGAACTCCCCAAATAATTCCGTTATGGACCCTGTTTCTATTCCTCCTGAAGGGAAAAAAATAATAATTAATAATGAAAATTAAAAAGTTACATGTTACAAACAAAAACTGCATATAAAACATTACAATTACAGAGACTCAGTTAAACACCTAATTTGACTAAAAGTTTCAAAATTAATTGGGAAAACTCATCATCCTGAGGTTTGTTCATGTTGTGGATAAAAAACTTAGGTGTGTTTTTGAAGTTGCTGCAGAGCTGAAAATATCTGGTTTGATTTTTGGAATACCAGAAGAATGGGGAGATGGTGACACCTGGCATTTTTTTCTTGAAATACGTCATGAACTAGAACAAACCAGAAACATCTCAAAATGGACAGCCCCTGGTCTGGCATCATGACTAAAAGGTTTAAAAACTATTTCTGCAGCTTTTAAAAGGAAATAATTATACAAGAGCAGTACTTGAGGAGATTTTTCCCTTAACCACAACTTGTCTGATGTGATTTTGTGTAAGGATTGTGTTCATAGTAAAATACCACCCTGATAACTTGAGGTTAAGCAGTAAAGAGCAATAAAGTGATCACCCTGAAGCAGTTTGTCCAGTTCCTTGGAGCCAGTGGTGATCTGGATGATCTCCGACCTCCGCTGGTGGAATTCTGTGGCTGTGGTGAAACCCATGGGAACCAGTTTGGCTGCCTCAGCCTGAGGGAAAAGGGAAAAAAGCAGTGCCAGGAGAGTTCACTCCATTCATTAACCCCCAGTAATTAATATTTCCTGCTTTGTGGAGAAACAGCTCTATCATTCCATGCACATTTTATTTTATAGACTGTGCACTAGTTGGTACCCCTGAATACAGCTGAAATTCTGCTCCAGGAAAAAGCTCCAACTTCCATTTTGTGTGTTTTGTGGAAATATTTTCCCCTTGCCCCCCACCCTTCCAATTCAGTTCTGTCCTGCTGGGTTTCGTCTCTTCTTATGAGAAGCCATGTTACACCTCTAACCACCTTTACTGCCCTTTGGAGACCTTCCAAATCCACCAGAACTCTTCAAGCCAGGAGAAATAAACTTGTGGAATATCTTGGGTTAAAATTCCATAACACCTTTACCAAGATTTTGTCAGCTTTGGCTTCGCTGATGCCTTTAATGTTCAGCAGCTCCTTCTTTGGTGCATAAGCCACAGCCTCCACGGTGTGAAATCCAGCTTCTTCCAACTTCTTCACATCATTGGCATTTATACCACATTGCTGGGAGGGAGCAGGAAAAAAAGACACATTTTAATTATTTTGGGTTAGTTTGGGGGGTTTCTGACAGAACACAAGTTATTTTGGGTTAGTTTGAGGGTTTTCTGACAGAACACAAGTAAGAACTTAGCAAGAGTTTTCAGATACATCTTGCTTTTAAGGAAAAAGGTTTAGGTGGGATATCGGGAGGAAATTCTTCTCTGTGAGGGTGGGCAGGCCATGGCACAGGTTGCCCAGAGAAGCTGTGGCTGCCCTGGATCCCTGGAAGTGTTCCAGGCCAGGCTGGACGGGGCTTGGAGCAACCTGGGCTGGTGGAAGATGTTCCTGTCCATGGCAGGAGGTTGTACTGGATGGGCTTTAAAGTTTCTTCCAATCCAAACCAGATTGGGATTCTATGAAAAAGACCAGCAAATCTCTGGAATACTTACTCCAGAGGCATGTCCTCTCCTACCTCCAGCCTGGATATGAGCTGTGGCCCAAAGCTCTCCTCCTCTGCCGACATGTCCGCATTGGCCTCGAGTTGCATCTGCACAGCCATGGCAGCGACGGGCCAGGACCCCTTGGAAGGGAACCAAACACCTCAGGATCCTGTTTTAGCAAGAGCTTATGAGGCCACATGAATCGGAATCGGGGAATTGTTAAGGCTGGAAAAGCCCTTTGAAGTGGCACCTGATGTCAGGGCTGGGCTGTGCCCCAGAGCCGCCCTCAGGACAGCCACGGACACCTTGGAAAGGGGCAGAAGGGGCTTCAGACCCTGCAGAAGGTCTGTCCCACCCTTGGAAAGGCCGAGCACGGCGGCAGGCACAAGGCACGGAAAACTGAAGGAAACAAGGGAACTCACACGCTTTGGATATAGCACACAATTTGGATATTGTAGTGACAGAACGGGGTGGGGCGGGGAGGGGATAAATTCGAAGTGGCAGAGGGGAAATGTCCACTGGATATTGAGAAGGAATTCTGAGGCACAGGTTGCCCAGAGAAGCTGCGGCTGCCCGGTCCCTGAGGGTGTCCCAGGCCAGGCCGGACGGGGCTCGGAGCAACCCGGGCTGGTGGAAGGTGTCCCTGTCCATGGCAGGGGACTGGAACCGGATAATCTTTAAGGTCCCCTTCCCACCCAAACCATTCCGGGATTCCACGATTCCAATTCCTCCCGGGGCCCGGCCGGAGCCAGCAGCGCGCCCCCAGCCCGGTGCCCCCGCCCGCGGCCTGTGGTTCCCCTCAGGCTGCCCCGGCCGCGTCCCCGGTGCCCGCCCTCCGCTCCATCCCCTCACGGGCCCCACGTGACGCGCCCGCCTGCGCGCGCAGAGGCCGCGCCCCCGCCCGGGGAGTGCGCGGGAAGCGGCGCCGGGAACCCGCCCGGAACCGGCTGGTGGGGATCGGCCGGGGGCCACCGGGGCCGCTCGAATCTCCTTTTCTTCTTCTTTTTTTTTTTTTTTCTCCTTTCCCCCTTTTTTT
>VWZG01011054.1:68320-91584 GCA_013396735.1 Grallaria varia
TTTTCCCTTGTTCTCTTCTTCCCCCCCTTCTTCTTTTCCCTTGTTCTCTTTTCTCTCCCCTCTTCTTTTCCCTTTTTCTCTTCTTTTCCCCCTTCTTCTTTTCCCTTTTTCTCTTCTTTTCCCCCTTTTATATTATAAAACATCTTCCCAAGTATTTTAACAAAATTATTTCAATATTACTATCAAATTTTCAGCTGCCAGTTTAAACAGAGCAGCCAGTAATCCCCTCTGGAAGCAGGAAGAGCAAGTGATAAATCCAATGTTTAATGAACTTCCACCTTCCAAAGTAAAGGAAAACTTCTAAAAAGAGACAAAATATATAAACACTGAAACACGGGGAAACATTCTTAAATTCAACATATTTTACAGGATATGGAGATTTGCAGCTGCAGAACTGAGAGCAAGGCCAGGCTTGGTGCTTCTGTCCCATAACTCAGCCAGAGGGAGACCAGTTCCACTAGCAAAACCCAAATAATATACAAAATATACAAAAAACCAAGCTGGACCTTACAGATACTCCTAAATTTAAGGAACTGTGTCTCCTCACTGCAATTCCACGGCATTCCAAACTGGGACAATGCACCCACACCCGCAGATTTTGCTGGACTGACACTGAATGTCAGAACAAACTTCGGTCACGTGGACGGCTTTGGGGCTGTTGCATCCCACAGTCTGTGGCCAAACACAGGGATTTTTAGTCTTAATTCCAAAAATATTTTTGAGTTTGGCCACATGGTTAATTGCTACAGGTTAATTGGTTAAAGAATCAGATGCAGGGATAGGGTGTCTGGACTTGGAGGGGTTTCAGGGAACGGATCAAGAGCAGATGTGGTGGGACCTGTTAAACTGTACATGGTAGGGAAATGATAACAGGGAAAGTAAATTCCAGCGGAGTCAATTTAGAGAATCCTCATCACTGCTTTGTCCAAGCACTCTATAAATCACCCCAGAGCTAAATTAACAGGCTATAACAGAAGAATGCTAGGAATGACACTCCAAGGAGACCATGACCACCAGTGACAGAGAAGATGAATGGCAGCTTGGAGTTATCAAAAAGACAGGAATTTCTTCCTTCTCCTCTTTAGACAACTCTTCTTTTGTGAAACTCACACCAAGTAAAATATTTGGTGTAAACCACAGGAGTACTAAATGGGTAGCAATATTAGAACTGGGTGAGTAACAGCATTCCCATTCTGGTGAGAGACAGCTGGAATTCTCACAAGACAAAACTCAAAGACTACCCCATCTGACTGCTTCAGTCCTGCCCGTGCATCCAGTGGATCATCTGGGATCCTGGAGCAGGCTCTGATGGATTGAGGTGACTATTCTCCGCAGATAGTGGTGACCAGCTGGAACAGTGGAGAGAACAGCAGAAATTTCCTTCTCCCTGGGGAAGATGAAATGATCACATGCGTTGGAGAGGATCCAGAGAGCTTAACTCCCCATTCCCCTAGTCTGGAATGAAGTCATGTGGAGAGTTGCTTTGTTAACTCACCCAATATTCCCAATGTGTGTTTGGACACTGAAGGGAAGTGGAGCAGATGGATAGTTGGGAGAGAGAGACAGAGTCAGCTCAAACTTGGCAAAAGCAGCGGAAGCAGAAAACAAAAGCTTCACCCTGTGGAACAAACACAAAGATTCATGCAAAATAGTCAAATGTGCTGCTTTCCACCTTGAAATTTTGGCCAGGAGTGGGAAAATTATGTCACTGATGCAAAAAGCTCAGTAACTTCCAAATAGTTCCAGCACAGACCCACAGGAACTGCAGAAATAAGATAAAGAGACCCTTTATCAACACTGTAGAATGCAAACCCCCAACTTCCTTCACAGGCAAAGTTAATACACACATAATTCACACAGCCATCCAAAAAGTATGGGAGAACAGAGACTAATAACAAAAAATATGTTTTCTACTTAACATAAAACTTTGGAACACTTTAGCTACCTGGGAATGTTTTAAGTAGGAGTGACTTGCCTCCAATTCTAAGGGATTTGTGGCACTCTTGCAAAGGGAACTACAAAATTAAAATAACCTCTGGAACAGCACCAAGGTGGACAGAGCAGTTAATTATTGGACACTTCTCAATTAAAGATATACATGAATAGTGGCAGGATGACATGAAGTTGTATTTGTCTTATCCTACTGGGACATGCCACAAAATCAGGAAGTAGCCACGGAAAATGAATAATAAAGAAAATCAACTTTAGTTTCAGAGCATCCATCCTTCAATGACTGATTCTGCTTGGCTGAGGCAAAGAGGAGATTAAAAGAAACAGAACCCTAGGCTACAGGTAATGTCTCGGTTCTACTTCCTTTTCGTTGCTACAATTTGGCCTAAATATTTAAGAGAGTCAAGTCAAGCAGGAAAACAGCAAGGAAAGAGGTTGTCATAGTCAGGAAGTGTCTGGATCCATGAACAGCTTCATTTGCATGCACCTGGATACTATAGTATGAATGTATGTGTATTTTCGATTGTATAAAAGTAAATTAAATTGTTATTAAAAATAGGGCATAAAACCTCAACTTCAACAAAACCAAACTGGAAATATTTCAGTTGTGTTCCTGATTATCTATAAACGCTCTCTGAAGGACTGCTGTGGAGCCCATCATACGGAATCACAGAATATCCTGAGCTGGAACGGACCCCCAAGGATCTAAGTCCAACTCCCGGTCCTGCACAGCCCCCAGAATCCCATCGTGATAATCTTAAGTTACTTACTCTGTGTCTTTGATATCTGTCTTCAGGAGATTGAATTTTCCACCCCATCTCTCCAGAAATTCCACCTCCTCTCCCAAGATTTTGCAACGATTCACCACCAAGGAGATGTCATGGAGAACCTGAGGGGGCAATCAGAAAGGGAACATCAGCACTCAGATGGTGACTATGCGACGCTGGAAAACACAGTTTATCCCAGAAAGTATAAAAAAATAAAGGTAATTTAACTGCTACCTCAGTTTGGATGGGAAAATTAAATTGTACAAGTATAACAAACGTACATTTTTTGCCTTAAACTTCTCCTTTCAGCTTTATCAACAGGCCTGTCACAGCCAGGCAGGAACTCAAAAGTTTGACTTGGCAATTTAAACCTACATTCTTTAGGAGGCAGAATGGCCTTCAGCTCAAGTCTTCAATTTCTATAGCAGTAAAAAAAAAAAAGGACTTTTAATAAACTCCAACTTTTAGGACTCCTGCCTTAAGGGACTTTTTCCCCTCACACCTCAGAATATTCATGAAGCAAGATTTTGGTTTGCATTCCTGAGGCTTTCATTAAGGTGCTTTTGTTCTCAGGATCACCCTATTTTCTCTATGACAGAAAATAATGAATGTTTTTTTCAGAGTCTTGTGGTTTTCCCGGGAATGTTACCTGAGGCAAGTAGTACAGTGTGGGACACTTTTCCTGCCAGCTTCCCTGACTTTCAATAAACTGGAAGATGAGCCTTTGGACTAAACACGAGGAGGGTGGAGCTTGTTCCACTGTAACACAAGAGAAAACCACATTGCCAGGAACCTCTGAAAAGCCATTTCATAGAGCGTTAGCAGGTAAAGCACAAATTTAGAGCCTTCCCAACAACAGATTACCAAGGCTGCTACTTTCAAGCTACCCCAAAAAAAATCTCACCATCCAGGAAAGATTCAAAGTTCAGGATAATGATGGTTCTGGAAGGATCTACACCAAAATCATCACCATCTGAGAAGGCAAGGAGAAAAAAAAAAAACAAACAAACCAGTTATTTCCCTACTTCATTCTGCAGCTACAGCTCTTCCTCTGAAGAAACAGCCATTCATTACATTTCTGAATTTTCATATGAAAAACATATCCAGAGTCATGCCACCTATCTCAGCTTACACAGTAATTATTTTATATTTATATTTTTTATTTCCTTTCAGCAGATCTTTACAAATGTGGAAATTTCAGGTTTCTATTCCATAACTAACATTTCAAATTAAAAAAACATAAACCTACCCATTTTCTGACTCACCTATTGGGGGTCCAAACACAACTGTGAGCTCCACAGAATCATAAAGAAAATTAAAGACTGCCTGCTGCTCACTCCATTCCAAAATCTCCCACTCAGTGAAGCTGAAAAAGGGGGAAAAAAACCAAAACACCATCACCCCAAATTTCAACCAACCAACCACCTTAAACAGTCTCCTGAGGGACATTAAATGCACTTGCAGCTCTTACCACATAATATACTGATGAAATTTTCCTATTCCTATTCTGTTGGGAAAGCAAGTACAATACTATAAATTTTATATAAATGTTAATTTTGGTATTGGGGGAGAGTTGGATATAGAAACCCAGAATGCAGAGTAAGTACCACTGCAAAACTGTTCACCTGGAAGTTCTTCAAGGTTTTCTTGCTTATTTTAGGCTGCAAGAAGATGGGCATCCCAAGATTTCCCGCATCAAGTAATAGGGAAAACCAAACCCAACACATTTGTGTACAAATGAGAGGCCCCAGAAATAGCTAATAAAAAATAAAACCTGCAGGTGTTTTCCTTACTCATATTTCTCCAAGATTTCTTGGCAGCTCTTTTCAGTCTTCTTGAGCTTATCCATTTGAAGCAGCATCTGCTCATCCTCCATCTCCATCTCTGACAGTTCTCTGTAAGGATAAACCAATCTCATGGGATGTGGCACACTGATTCAAAACACACCAACCCTCTAAAATCTGAGTGTGCACATGATACTTGCACATCCTTGACATCCCCTCTGACATCTTACCTCTGAAGTTCCTTTTCTTGGGCTCTGAGGCTCTCCAGTTCTAAGAGAAAGAGGAAAAGGCGAGAAAAAGGAAAATATGAGAACGGAGCAGCACAAAAAGCCCTAATTTGCTGTGCACTCACTGTTTGTAAGAATAGGAAAGATCTCAGCTTGATGGCGGGTACCCCTGCCTGGATATGGGGTCAAAGGTTGTAATTATTGAACAATTAAAGTGCTGAATATAACCTTCAAGTCACACTTGTAGCAAGTTCTAAATTCTGTATTTCCAGAGGAAAAGCAGTCATTTGCATCCATTAACATTATATAATTAGCTATATGCAATGCAGAAAATACAGCTGCAGTGTTTGAATCTCTCTCAGAGCTGACACATCAGGGTGGGGGTTCAGTATCACCCTCTCCAGAATTTAAAGCACCAAACAAAAAGTGCATTCAGCTGGTTCTGTTACCTTTCTGTAGGCCTTGCTCTCCTTCCACTTCATCCCCTTCATTCCAGAAAGAATCTATGGGAAAGAAATATCAGGTCTGTGCAGAACTCCCAGATTTGACACATAGAGTCTAGTTTGTTTGTGGGCTCTATAAATCTCAGTATTTCAAAGGTAACTAAGAAAAATGTACAATAATATGGAAAAGTATCTACCAAAAACCTCAAAAAGTGATAGTAACAGAGAAAACTCCTTCTATTGCATTCATTCGAAGCTGCAATTTGATTTCTACTTAAGGTTGTGGAAGAAAAGAATTGAAAATACAGAGCATTGGTATGCAGCAATGCCAAGTTCTGACAGCAGTTACAAACAACCACAAACGCAGAATCCTGAACTGACCATCCAAACAGCAGCTCTGGAGAAAACAAAGGAGAAATTAGAACTGAGGTCACCTGTTTGGAAACACATACCTGATTCCAGAGCAACCAGGCAGCTCTCTGCCTCCTTCAGCAGCTCATCCACCTTTTTTATTTTTGCCTGGAGCTTTCCATGTTGTTCCTAAGATAGGAAAATTGTACTTGAGTCAGTGATATTTTTTAACAAGCTGAATTTTCTTCTGAGACCACCACATGGCTCTTTGTTTGCTAATTAATTAAAGAAGCTGATAGAAGCTGTCGTTAGATGGAAGAGGCAATTGAACACAGTGGGGCAGTGGCCATGTGTAAGAAAGTACTAAATACTTACTGTATCTCCCTAATGAGAGGTAAGACACGGAAATAAATAAATTCCTAGAGCTTTAATATATACAAATTCCTGATCCTGTTACAATGTGCATTTCCTTGTTACTTATCAGAAAATGTCTGAATGGTTTGGGTTGGAAAGGACACTAAAGATCATCCATTTTGCCCATAAATAGAAAGGAAATGCATTTAAGAGGACAAAATTTCCAAGAGAATGCACACTGAACATAATTAAGCTCCAACACAGTTAAAGACAAGAAATATGGTAGAAATTACTTTTTTTAAGCTAAATCTCTGCAGCCCTGTGGCTCCTTACCTGGGCACTCTGCAGCAGTTTGCTGTACAATGTCTCCTTCTCATTGTGAGCCAAGATTTTACTCTCCTTGGTGAAATAGGATTTCATTTTGTTCAGTTCTGCTCCAAAGTTCTTCAGCTGCAATCAACGGGAAATACAGACGAGAAAGGTACTGGGAACATAATCCTTCCTGACTCTAGTGCAAACCCCAAATTCAGTGATATCCTTTACCAAACTAATGATGAATTATGAAAAATACCATCTCTGATCAATTTTTATTCATTTTCATGGAACAGATTTTTATTCTTGTTTATTCTTGGCATTAGAATCGCAGAAAACAGTACCTCTTCATCTATCTTCTAAGTTCTAGGGGGATATTTTTATAATGCTTCTGAGTTTTAAATGGAAATTACTTTGGGTCATTCCTTCCCTCTTTAATATATTTTAAAGGAGACATAAGCTTGTATTCTTCTGACATGCTGGAAGTTCTTAGCTGTTTTCCATTCTGAAAATATTTTGCTTTGTTTCACCTACTGTTATTTTGTGACCATTCTGGTTCTGATTTGATTTGAATACATAAATTAACCACTTGTTCATTATGTGTAAACATTCCTTCTCCATGCATACCTCTTCATCAGAGCAGGTTCTCATTACTTCCCACAAACTCCTGTTCACAGTCACCAGGAGCTGATCCTGGACATTTGCATATGGTTTTAACCTGAAATATGGGAAAACATTGCAAGTCTTGTTGCAATTGCATCGATCACATAAAGCAGCACATTGGTACTTATAGAATTAATTCCTAAATCTGTAATAAACTTTGATACCAGCATAAAGAAGGTTAACTGTGTTTTTATTTTTCCTAAGTTTCTTCAGGCCATTTCCATGCAACCAGAGGTGAACAAATGAAACTATACTGGTATAGTGTGGGACTGGAAAAGAACTCACTCATCTATTTTCTGAGACAGGGCCTGGCAATCCTCCTCATAAATCCGCAGCTTGGGCCGGTGAACGTACTGGCTGTAGATGAGATCCTCTGGGGTAGCAGGTGCACTCACTGCACACTAGAGGAAACAGGGAAGAAAAGGGGGGGAAAAAAAAAGGCATATTTTTCAGTAATAGGAACTTCCAATCAATTCAATTCCATTTTTATGCCTTTTATTTCCTCACATTTCCTTTTGGGATATGTGCCCCATCACTAGAGTTCAAAAAATTAAATTAAATACTGAAAGAGGTTCACTCCCTTTTAGATGAACACTTGAAAAACATCTATACATTATGCAGGTAGCAAGAGCGCTCCACAATAAAACCAGCTGACTATGCTTAATTCAAAATCAAAGTCCCAAGCCTTATTGAGCTTTATCCCTCAAATAAATATGAAGCTACCTATAGAGTAAAGCTCACAAATAACTGACATTAAGTAATTCCACCCCTTCAGAGAAAGTTTTCAGGCTTTTGGGGGGGTGGTGTCACTAATGTAGCATTTAGAAGAATATTTAGAGACAGCTCAGTATGAATAAATTTGTAAAGTAAACTGTAACTAAGCTGGGACAATAGTCAAAATAAAAATAGAAGATATTTAAAGTCAGATGCCTGTTCTTTATTTATTCCCTTTATTTCAGGGGAGGAAATAAAGAGTAGCAATGTTGTGGTGCAGCATTTCTAAAGGAGAGAGTACAACAGGGTAGTAAGAGTGCAGAGTAGCTGCAATAAGTAAGAGAAGATCAAGTGAATGTTTAGACTGAGCTTCTAATTCTAACTTTCAAATTTATCATCCTTAAAAGAAGTTAAGAAAGTAAAAATTAGCACATTTATCCAAGAACAGCAATCCTGAATAGATGGTATTTGGTGAGCAGATGGAAATCTATTCTATTTTTCATTTGAAGACCTTAGAGTTGCTAAAAATTAAACGCCAAAACAACAAAAGGATGTAATTTAAGATCAATTGTATTGTTCCTGTCAAAAGAGATACACTCACATTGGCTGGCAGGTGACTGTGCCGGGGCTTCTGAATCAGAATGTGGACCTGTAGAAGGGTAAAAAACTCCCCAACTGTGATAGCACCGCTCTGAAATTTCTGTAAATTTGGGGAAAAACATACAGATAAGTTCTTTTTTCAGGCAAGAATAGTTACTGGTGTATCTAATACTGTAAATACACACAAGTATTTTCCTGTTGGGCCAAGAAATTGGTGTCTTCCAGCCCTGTACATACCTCCCATAAATTGTCTTCGCAAATGCTGTCTGTGAGAAGCTGGGACTCCACATGACTGCTGGGCTGGACTGGGAAAACAGAAAAAGGAAACAGATGGTGGGGTTAATAATAGTCTTAAAGGGTGAAGAACTCAAGGTCTGGGACTTTTATCCCAGTGGGAGCCTTACTTGTCAATTCTGTGTCAGCCTTAACAGAATCCAGGGAGCTGCTGGCACTGGCATGATGACAGTCAGGGCTTGTGGCTGAGACATTTGGAGGTTCTCCACCTTTATCAACTGCCACTTCGTTCTGAGGAACAGCAGCAAAAGTAACCGAACATTAACAAATTAAAAATAATTAAATATAGATAGATATGAAACAATCCAAGTGGTTTATTATAGTTGTTTCTTGACATTCAGAATAGTTACACAATTTTGAATTGTTTCACACATTCTAGATCTTTATATTCTATATCTTCATATTTGATATTGATGATTACAAAGTTAGTTTTAAGGTCAGATGAACGTTCTGTATTCACACAGATCTTCTTGATTCAACTGCAATTTGTGCTGTCTATAACAAAATTAATTTGAACTAAACAGCCATGTTTGGATTATAAATTAATTTAGGCCTCACTGTACCTAAGCCCAAACTAGTAAATAGTTTAATTCAGAGGACTAAGACCATTTATCTGAGAAAGAATTAAAAGGATACTATAGAGAGAATGGTTTAAAATGGGCAAGTCCCTTATTCTGTCCACTTTGCCTGGTCTGTGAATGTTGAATAATCAACCTCGATTCTTCTATTTTGGCAAAACAATGAAAAACACAGGCAATGACACAGGGAAATGACAGCAAACTGGCAATTAAGAAAAACAAGGAAAAATACCAACAGAGGTGTAAGTATACCCCAAAAATTCAATTCAAAGCCCTGTTGCTGTGTCCTTACAGTGAGGCATCAGGCTCACCTGCAAGTCTTCTGCCTCCACACCCACATTTTCATCCCTCTTGACCTTCTTTGGACTTTGAAGATCTTCCTCAACTTGTTCCAAAGATCTTTTGGCATTGCAAGTTTTTATCCCTTCCAACAGATCCTCTTCCTGGTGGGGGGTTTGTTTTTTGCTCATCTGATCACAAACCTTTTCCACGAGCTCAGAGTTGACAGATTCATTGGAATCCATTTCTTCCAGGCACACAGGGAGAAATTCTTCTGCTATGAAATGAGAAGGGCTCAAGTTCTGTCTGGCAGATTTTTTACCAGGGGTTTCCCCAGTGTTTACTGGATCTGGGACTTCTGTTCGGTCTGATTTTGTATTTGTGTTTTGTATACCAGAAACAGAAGGGTTTCTCCTGTTTGGTAGTTTAGGCTGGAAAATACCCAGAGGGATATTCATTCCTGAATATTTATCATTAGGTGCCATGACTATGGGAGCAGCTCCAGATTCCAGACCTGTGTTCTCCTGTTCTTTGGTATCAAAGAAGTTATTTGCTTCACTGACAGTGCTTTTTCCCAACCTCAAGCTATCCTCTGGCTGAGCTGAGGATTTGGGCAACTGGTCAGGAAAAGCAGCTTGGGAAGCAGAGAAACCCGCAGATTTGCTTCTCAGATCCTTCAGTCTTGAACAAACATTTAAAATACCTGTTAATTCTGGTGCAAGAGTGGAATATCCCTGATCTCTTGGACTGTCCCTGACCAAAAGTTCCTTGGTTTGTTCAGAGTTTATTTGAAAGTCTTGTGGAGCCATCTCCCCTTTGGCTGACAGCTCCTCATTTTCCTTGGATTCCTGGTTAGCAGATGGAACAAGGCTTGCTCCAGCCAAGCCCAAATCTGGAGCTGAATCTCCACCCTGAGATAAATCCTCTTTCACTGCTTGGTTTCTCCAAGTACTAGGAGCATCTGAAGAACACTTCAAAGGAGCTGATCCCTGGATGGTAGGAGTACCATGGCATCCCAAATTGCCACTTTCTTCCCTGCAATCCACAGGACCATTACCTTGGAGCTCCGGAGATACTCCCTTTACTTGCAGGTTTTTTGGCTGTGTGAGATCCTGTTTCCTGGTTACAGGGACAGAATTACACGTGGGAAGATCACAATCCCGTGGTGCCTGCACATCCACAATCTTTTCTGGAAGTGACACAGAATAAATGGAATCTGGTGTTGTGCCACTGTGGGCCTTGGTGGCTCCTTTCTCACTAGCTAACGCTGAGGCTGATGAAGCAGAAGAGGGAATGCTGGGCTTATCCTTAGGTTTTATGGGGTATTCCCCATTCGGGTCTCTTGTATGTGAGGAATCCATTTCACCTCTGGAAGGCATCGACACACCCTGTGTGTGCAGTGGTGGGTGCTGAGTGCTTGTGTGCAACTCAAATCCATTGATATTGTTGTTAACAGCAACAGTATGGGATGCAGTGATTTCCATGTCATCCTGGTCTAGGGCAAACACAACAGTTTTATCAGCAGGAATGGCTGGAATGGGCTGTGGGTTCTGTGCTGTGTGAGTTTTGGTGATGTCCATATCCTCAGTCAGAGCAAAACTGACCGTTGTGCCACTTGCAGCAGCCTCCTGCCCACCCTGCTCAGCCAGGATCCATCCACCCTCACGAAAGTCTCCTCCAATACTTGGATGAACAGAGTGAGACTTGGTCATTTCCATGTCATCCTGGTAACTAGACAACAGGACTGTGGAGGTGGAGAGAACAGAGAGGGGGTTCTCTGCCAAAGCCATATCGAAGGGTTTGGTCATTTCCATGTCATCCTCAGGAAACATCGTAACTTGGATGTTGGGAAGTCCAGCCTCCTTACCTGAGTTTGGTTTAACACCACATACAACTTGTCCTGTGGCTTTATCAGCAGAGAAAGGCTTGGAAATGTCCTCATCAGCCTGGCTGTCTGTGAACATAACACTCCTCACAGGATGAGCTGAGGAGAGGGAACGAAGCCCTTCCTCATCCTGCATGATCTCGTGGCCAATGGCAGCTGTGTGGCTCTGGGTCATCTCCATGTCCTCATTCTCATCACTTGGGGAAAACAAAACAGTCTTTTCCCCTGCTGTTCCCTTCAAGCTCGTCCTTCCAGCCCTTTTGGCTGCACTGAGCTCCCCTTGAGACACAGCTTTCCCCAGGAATTTATTGACTGCAGCAGGATCGAATTTAGTTATTTCCATGTCGCAGGGGAAAACACAAGTTTGATCTCCAGAAATCAAAGCTGGGGCATCATTTGAAGTTTTACTCTGGAAAATGACTCTGTCGTCTGCCGACACCGTATGACTCCTGGTGATGTCCATGTCGGCATCTTCTGAAAACAGGGTTGTTTTCTCATCATCAAAATGTTTTAAACTACTCATGGGCAACATCTTCCTGCCAGAAACCGAGTTCTCATGGCCCACAGGCTGCTCCTGATTATTCACTGCCATCGTGGCCCCCTTTTTTAAGGACATGTTTTCATTTCCATCTTGATCAGGGTATCCAGGCACTGCTTTCGTTTGGGATAAAACAACGTTGATGGTGTAATCAGGAACCATCACCATACAGCTTCCAGTCAAGTCCATGTTTTCACCAGAAGGAAACACAACAGACTTTCCTCCAAACAAAGGCAATTGGGAAGTTCCCCTGCGTGGCTGGGATGTCCCAGCTTGCAACCCATCACCTGAGGGGGGAGCTTTTAAATCCTCTCCTGAGGAAGCTGTTTTACCTACCCGAAAATGTCTCTCAGAATCTACTCGAGTTGGCAGTACTTTATTTACTGCCCTCAGAGGGTGGGTTTTCTCTCGCCTCCCTGAGTTTTGGCAATCTGCATTTATTCCTAATACTGTTCCAGGTTGTTCATTGCCTCTCATTCCAGAGGGAGCAGGCTTTTTGCTGAAAATAAACGAACCACTTGGAGCCAAAGGGGTAACAATTTGGTTTTTTGTGTTCATTGTCAAGTCCCTGCATTCCATTGCTGCAGTTTGACTTGTGATATCCACACCAAGACAACTGGAAAACGGGAAGGGCTGGTTCTGCAGCTGCTTGGATACTGCATTATTTAGATTACTGTTACTGGATTCTTGTTCTGTGTTAGTAGGAGCAACAAAGGCAGAAGGAAGAGCTTTGGTTATGTCCATGCTTTGATCACCTGAAAACACAACTGCTCTGTCGTTTGTGCAGGAAACTGAAAGGTTTGGAAGGTTTTTTCCCAAAGGTTGTGATACAACAACTTCTTGGCTTTGCAAAGACAGGAATGCACCAGTGTCAATGACAACATCCTCAGGGACTCCTCTGTTTTGCTCTTGGAACAAACGCATGCTCTTGGCACAGGAACTTGGATCACTTGCCTGGAAGTTGTTTTTTCCAAACTTCTTATCAACCATTATCATCTGAAGATCTTTAGTTTTCATTTCCATAGCCTGGCTCCTTTCAGTATTCCCACTGATACTCATCACCTCAGCATTTTCTTTGTCCACATCTATCGAATATACACCCTCAATGATATTTTTGTTCTGGTTCTTTCTTGGAATGATTTTACAGGGCATTTGCTTGGTTCCTGCAGTTGTTGCATTGCTTTGATCATTGACAACAACAGTGTGACATTTCGTTATTTCCATTTCTTCCTGCTCAGTTCCACTGGAAACTGTGGATCTGTTATCCAGAAAATGAGGTTTGCAGGTGACAGAGGTGAACACTGCAGTGGAAGATTCATTATCAATGTTCTTTCCAACTTCCTTAACACAGGGTTTAGTCAAGTCCATGTCTTCTCTTGGGAACATTACTGTCTTCTCACCTGAAGAAACGAGCTGAGAGTGTGCAGAGGGATGAAACCTCCCCTGTGGAACACCTGAATTCATACATGAGCCAAACCCAGTGTTTGCTGCAGGATAACCAGGAGCTTGGGACACATTTTCCGTATGGCCAACTGAGGCTGAAGGCAGTTCAAGTGCACTGGTTTTACAGGACACAGAAGCTCCATTATCTCCAGGGGTCAGATCCTTTGGGATGTCTCCATCCCCACAGGCTAGGTGTCTACTCCCTGCTAGCACAGGGTTTGTACTCACTGGCATTTCACAAGCTTTATGACATACACTGTCCATTTCTGTGGTGCTCTTGTTACAGATGATATCTGTGTAATTCCCAGTCATTTCCATGTCCTCACATTTAGAAAACACAACAGTTTTGTCCTCTCGGAAGACGGTCTCTGAGGAAATCCATCCTCGGATGGCAGACACTGTGCTGGCCTCCTGTCTCACTGCTCTCAGCACTGTGGGGGTTCCTCTGTCTTCAGCATTTGCTACTTTCTTGTCTGCCTGAGGGTCCTGCTGAGGGTCCTCCTGCATCATCAGGTTCTGTCTAGATGGTCTCCTCGGCACTGTGGATGGGGGATCCTTTTGGAAGTGGAGAATTTGATTCCCAACACCCAAGAAGGGAAAGGACACTTTTGCTGTGTGACTGATTGTCACGTCCATCCCATCATCTGCAAAGGCCTGGGTGACATCCACACATTCCAACTGCTCTGGTGGAGCCTCACCAACACCAGGGAATGCAACTTTAACATCAGCTGCCTGAGATTTTGTCATTTCCATCCCACCTTCTTGCCCCTGAAAGACTTCCGTTACATTGCAGGTGTCCAGTGGCTCATGGGAATATACAAATACCTCAGATGATAGTGCTGCATTTTCCAAGCCTTGGGAAGGGACAAAGAAAACATTCTCCTTGTCAGGTCCCTCAGCAGGATTTGGCGCCTTCTCATTTGACTTCAGGCTCAGCAAAAATTCATTGAAATTTATTTTTTTGACAGCAGGAGCCTCTTCCGGCTGTTCCAGAGGTGGGCACGGGTGGTTTGTGGGGTCGGGAAGCAAACTGAATTCCTTGCTCATTTCTGTCTTGCTGTGGCTGGAGTTTAGCCCAGCCAGGAAGGAGGTGATGTCTATTTTCTCAGTTCTGTCAGCCTGCTGGTTCCCAAGGTCCCGGGAGATCACAGCCGTGTGACTGGCTGTCATGTCCATCTCGTTCTCCTCCAAGAAGATCTGGGTGGTGTCCTGCCTGTCTGTCCTTGGAACAGCCTGGTCCACTTCAGGCCACTAAAAAATAAAAAGAAGAATTAAGTGACTGACACTTTAAACAAATGATCAGCGGTTTATTCTAAATAAAACAGAAGTTAGCTAATGCAGTCTCCAGGTTCTAGCTCTACATGTATCTTTCTTTTTTTTAAAAACAGGCCTCCCTGATAAGCAATGACATATTCAGACAAAGGACAATGACTTACATTATTTCATAAAAAGCCATTTAAATATGATGAATAATTATCTCATTTTAAATTTCATATCCACAGACATCTTAGGGAACAGTGAGCAATTACTGACGCTTATGGATGAGTATTTTGTTTCTGTACAATGTGATTTCCACCTTTTATTTTAGGGAACTGCAGGTTTTTCCTTGTCCAGTTTATTGTGAACCTGTCCCTAAACAGCAACACCAGGCTGCGTGTTTTAAAACACTTTTCCACCACATATTAGGGAGATTTTAATCTCTTTAACAGAGAAAATTACCAGTTTCAAGGCTGGGGTAAAAACTGGCAGTAATAAGATACAACACTATACTTTATCAAGTATAATGAATATATTAAGAACAGCTTCGTGTTCACTTCAAATTACATTTGGTATTTTATAAATAACATAACCAGACCCATTTGAAACATGAGCTCCTTTGTATATTCTTAGATAAAAATTGAAGAGAGTGGAGGAACTAGCTCAGTACTGAGAAATTAGAGAACAATTTCAACAGCCAGAGTTATTTATATTGCAGTTTAATGCCTATTAGACTAGGAAAATACTTCAAAATATAAAATATTCACTTTCAAAAGAATTTTCTGTGAACACACAAAGGTTTATTTTTCAGGCAGCTAACACTGCTCATCATTTACTATACAAATTCTTGTCATATATTTTGAACAATGGTATTTTCAGCACCGAAAAACCTTCACATACCTCAAAGCCTTCACATACCTCAGCCTGCTGCACCAAAGCCTGGATAGGGGCATGAAGCAAAGTGTTCATCCCTGTAGAAAGAAAAGGGAATACTCCAGTTTTTGTGCTATTCGCTTATTATTTTATCCATGGTGCTGAAGTTCAATGTACTGAGTAAATAAACACATGTAACCCAAATATATTCTGAAAAATATTTTCATTGCTCCCTTCAGCATGTGGAAGGGCCACCCTGACTTCTAGAATAGGATGCTTGTGAAATGCTTTGTGGGACAAAGCCCATTCCAGGCGAGTTCTTCCAAATCAGGGAGATTGCTCTAGGCACGGTAAAATTACTCAAGCACAATAAATAGCTTTAAATAATTTGTTATTAAATCTGTTTCCCAACTCACCCGTGATCTCACACAAAGCCACTTCAGGGTCTTCATTCCTACAAAAGGTTAGATAAAGAGCTTGTTCAAAGTTTTCAAAGATTTCAGTTTGCTAAAAGGTTTCAAAGAGAAGCCTTGAAGAACAAACTGAACAGGCAGAGAATTGTGTTGCACAGAATTCTGTGGCAGAGCCTATGTGGGATTGGGCAGCAGATACCAGACACTACTTACATATCTTGAATATATTCTAATTTGAGTCATAATCTTATTTCCCCATGGAATTATCTCATCTTTGCATCCCACAAGCCTCTGCTCACCATACAGGGGCATTTTAATTCCTTAGTGGCAAGTAAGAAAGATCCATTCTTTATTTTTCATAGAATCTGTGGAATTCCCCTTCACAGATACTAAGTGACTAAATCCATTATTTTACCACCAGGTCTTTTCATTTTAAAAATCCCATCACTGTGTTTTAGCTACAAGAACTTTGAGGCGAGACTAAAAAAGTTTGGTAGTAAGTGTGGAATAATAATAAATATCTGTCAGAGATGATACTTACGGATTAGTAAAGACATCATCCTTATCTGCTGCACTCTCTAAAAATAGTAAGAAAACACTAACATCACAATGTGAGAAGCATGACATGGTTAGACTTGGTTATCTTAAAGGTCTTTTTCAACCTACACAATTCTGATTCTATAAAATTTGAGACAAGAGCGAACTGCACAGAAACTGTTCTGAAGTTCTCACTCTTCATGTGTCTTCTCGTGGCAAAACCTTTGTGACTTACGGGGTATTCAGTCATTACAGAATAAAAAGCTGACCATTTTGTTCCTTATCCCAGACTGACAGGCTTGACTTCTTAAATTCAAGCTAAAATCTTGTTATTAATAGTCTGGGAATCCTGTCAAGAGAAAAAAACAAGGAGTTTTACCTGTATTTTCTCTCTCTGCTGTACTGTTCTTAAGATCTCGCTGGAAGACTCTGCAGCTAAGAACAAAAACATCAGTTTTTTAAAACACAAAACCTACTCTTTCAACACAAATTTAAAAAAAAAAATCAGCCCAAATTTCATTTTTTTTAACATGTTCTGAAGTAAGCTATCAAAAGCCAGAAGTGTACTGAACCCAACTGTATTTTCCAGGGAGATGATATTATTATATGACACCATTTTGATACCTAAGATGGAAATCACTAAAAAATGTAATGGAAAAGAAAAAACCCTAACTATATTAAATTCACTGAATTGTTGGTTTTGTTTTTTTTTTTCCAGCTGGGAAGAGAATATGAATAATGACTCAAACCAACTCAATATAATTTTACATATATATATATATTATATATAATAGAAAAAAAAACTTCTTGCCGCTCACAATCATTTGTGAGTATTCAGTGAGGGCAATTTTAGGGAAAAACAGATTATTCCCTGCATTCTATGCTTCAATAAAGGCTGTAGATCTGCATCCTTCAGTTCACACTTACTTGATGGTGTTGGCAAAGCTGACACGGCGCAAGCTCTTCCTTCGTTTCTCTATATTAATATCCTGCCAATAAAGAGCACATCAGTTTGTTATCCATAAGCACAGCTTTTCATGAAACACAAACAAAAATGGTATGTCATTATTAAAAATGGTGCATTAAAACCACCTGCATTATTCCAGTTTAATCGGCAACATGTCAAGGACCATCAGGAAGAAAGAACTTGATAGACCTACCTGAGTCAGTTCATTACCATTTCCCAGATCATCCAGAGGATTTCGTGGAGCCTTTAAAATCTGAAAGAAAATAGAATAGTTGAGAAGATCAGCTCCAACTCCAACAGCTGATTTCTTGGATAGAGTTTTTAGGAGCCAGCAGTGCCTCTCAATCCAACAGGCTCTTCTGGAATGCTTTCCTTCAACGCAGATGAGAAAGAAAATTCCTCTCCCAGCTTCCCTTTCCTCCTTCCCTCCCTCACAGAGTTTTATTTTGAGGAATACTGTAAGTTACTCACAGAGGATAGTCGCTTCCCTCTGATGTGCTCGGTGTTATCACTGGAGGGGAGAAAGGGAAACAGGTATTAGAGCAGAAAATTGTACCAAGGTGTGTTTCCTGAACAGCCCTGCCATGGCTCTGAGGTTAATAAATTGATTCCTGTTATTTTAACAAGTGTGAAATTAAGTAACTTGCTTGGAACGGATCATTTCAGCACTGATGCCTAAAGAAAGAAGCTTTGGAAAACTCAGATTGCCCTCCCAGCCCCACGGTCAGTCTGGTAGCTGACAATCCATAGCTATGAAATCCCATCAGAGCTGCTTCCCAAACACCATCAGAGAAACTCCCTGTTCTGCATCACCATTGGGAATTTCATTCAAGGATGTTGGTGTGCATTAAGAAGAGTTTTGCCTCTAAAGGACAATATTCACCACCATCAGTAAAAAGAACATAACACTTTTCATCTTCTGGTAGCTGGTCACATGGTGGGGCCTCCTCAACCCATATCACCTGCTCCTCTTCTTCTTCAGAGGATAGCCCAAAACTCTCACCTTCGGACCACTGGGCGATTTCCAAAATCACAGGGCGATTCAGATTTTCTGTCTGGGTTCGCTGTGTGATCAAAGCAATCCACTTACCCCATGTGGCATCAGTAGCTTGATATGTAGAAGGAACTTTTCCTTTGAACATCCAGCCCAGCACTGGTAGTCAGGGTGCCAGGAGAAGCTGAACTTCGGCACCAATCACTTCTGACGTGGCTCAAACTCCTTCATACGTTGCCAGGATCTTTCTTGGTTGGGATATAGCTGGCCTCAGATCCTTTGTATCCCTGACTCCAGAATCCGTGGTCATGCTCAGGTCTCCCCAGGTACCTTCCGCCAGAGACTCCAGGATTTTCACATCCTGTCCTGTTCTGACTGGCCCAAGGGCTACTGCATGGGCAATCTCCTGTTTAATCTGTTCAAAGGTTTGCTGTTCTTCAGGGCCCCAGTGGAAATCATTTTTCTTCCGTGTCACAAGGTAGAGAGGACTTACAATCTGACTGTACTCGGAGATATGCATCCTCCTATGTGCCCACCTTGTCCTCTCCCTCCATTGCAATGTTGCTAAGTAGCAGGAATACATTTCTGGCCAGAGCCGTGCAGATTTTAACCACATCTGGGATATGCAATGTACATCGTCTGGACTTTTAGGGAATTTTTTGTCCTCTGAAAAGATTACATAGAGTACAGCTAATTCTCTTAAACACTGGATACCTTGTTCCATAGTGTTCCACTGTCCTTGCTGTGCATGAAGGTCCTCCTCACAAAGATACCTTTCCCTCACACTTGACAACAGTTGCTGCCAGAGGCTGAGGGTTTCCTGCCTCTTTCCAATCCCCTGACCAATGATCACATCTTGAGACAGGGATCTGTTGCCTTTCTTCACTCCCATCTAGAATTGTATCATTACCCGTGGAGTCCCAGATTCAGAGCAGCCAGGTCAAAATGGACTTGTTTCCCTGTCGCATGAACTCTCTCTGCAGCTCATGCAGCTCGCCCACTGACAGAGACCAAGTGATGATTTTTGGCTCAGGTTTCTTCTGCTGGGTGGGAAGGTCCTGCCTCTTCTTGTCGTTCGCTATACGAACTGATTTAGTCTTGGATTTTCTTTTCTGGACAGGGGCAACTGCCATCAGTTTAGGCTGTCCTAGCTCTCCAGTGGTTTGGATGGACACAGTGCTTCTTTTCTCCTCCTCCTGACAGTGCTGTACCATACCAAGCAGTGTCTGGTAGGCAGTGGCCAGGGCCCAGAATGTTGCTGTATGCTGCTCAGCTCTGGAGCCGTCAGAGCATTTTCCCTTATCTTATTACTCTAACAGGGTCCTGCAGTTGTACATGAATGAATTTCCAGATCACTGGAGGACAGAAGTTCACCAAATACTGCCCCATGTCCTTCCACTTCCCATGCCAGTCCACATCATCCACTCTTAGGGCAGGCCTCCAGACAACCTCCCTACTAGGCCCTGTTCTGATTCTAAGCATGGTGTAGACAATGCAGAGGAAATACAGCAAAACTAACAATAACATTATGCTGTGCTTAACATCAAGAGGAAACTCAGTATTTTCAAAGACTGTTGTAGCAGGTCTGAAAGGGGAGACGGAGGTGAAAGCCTGGAAACAACCATTCCCTCCTGTTCCCCCTATAGGCTGGATGCGATTATTAATGAGGCCCCAGAGGTAGCAACTCAAACCAGGACAGGCGAATAAGACTGAATAAATATTCCAAATGAAACTCACTGCCTCTGATGTTACCATGACATAAACACAGTATATCAACAGAGCAATTTTGATTCCTCTCCCTGGCTTTAAAAAGAGCATCACAATAGGCAAATAGTTCCCCATATGCAGAAATATATACAGGGTTAGGTACAACATCCACGTGAATAAACCAAGCAACATGATGATGAGGGAGTGTCTGTACCCAAATACACAAATGCTTAGAAAGAATTTTTAATTCTGACTTTCTCTTGCGCCCTACATTGAGTGCCAAAAGATGTGCTGGTTTAAAGGTAAACCAGCAGGTGAAATGAACCCAGCTCAAGAGAGATTACAAGTCACAGTCACAATTTACTAAAAAGATTGCAAAAAAATTACATTGATGGAGAGAAAAACTGGTTTTAACCCACAACAACAGATGTATAACCCAGCATCCTGGGACACGAACAGAACGGTGTTCATTAGGCCCTGGGCTGAGCACCACATGGTCCCCCTGAGTGCAAAGAAAAAGGAAAGGAAACCTGTTGGTGAGGATGATGGTCGCAGTTCTGTTGAAGTGATGATCACAGCCTTGTTGAGAGTGGCAGTCGCAGTCCTGTTGAGGTTCTGGTCCTCCTCTGGATCCGATGAGTGGTATCAGAAATTCCAAAACCCAAAGATTATATATNCTGAGTCACTGGTGGGAAGACAGAAACACTCCCCTGTCTCACAGGGTTCTTTAACACCCAGCTTGTAGCCTGAGGTGTCAGGTGTGCCCTGGGCAGCTGCTGCAAACGATCCATTATTAACAATTCATCAGAAATGACACAGAGGGTGTAGAATGCACAGTTTTGGTTATACCCACATAGTTATAAACTGGTCCCAGCCCCAGTAACTAGGACAACCAAAATAAAATCCCTTAGAAGGTTTCAACTCACTTTTCCATGTTTGGGTCTGTGTAAATCTTGTCCATCACTGAAGGATATGCTTTTCCTGTAAAACACAGAACCAAAATTCAAAATTATTAATTAACCTCAGCAGGAAAACTGCATGAACCCACAATTATAAATTAGCTTTTGATGCTGTATTTTTTTTCTCTTCATTTTTCTCTAGTTACAGGAAGTACAGGCCTCTCAATTCCATGTTTTCCCATTACATTCATATTATATTTCCTATTATATATCAGATTATAAAACAACTAAACACTAAAGTGCTAACACTTTAAGAATTACTGGTTAAGCAGCCTTTCATTTAAAGCTAAGATTCTGGTAAGTGTTGGAATTAAATGTTATCAAACCATATCCAAGACAAAGTTTGCTCTGACACACAAGACATTTTTCAATCAATGTTTCCCTCACCCTCTAAACTGAATTTCTTGTATTTCAGCTTGCTGTCTCTTGTTCCTTCTCTAGATACAACCAGAAGAGCCTGGCTTCATCTTCTTTAAACCTTCCCATCAGGAATTCAGGAACACAGATAATTTCCCTTTGATAAGCAACATCCACTCTTCTTTGGGTCCACCAGTCCAGTTACGTCAGCGCAGGCGACAGAAACCACAAACCCACCCTGATTTTCCAAGCTAAAACTAAGCCTTGAGTAGGAAAAAGAAAGTTCAGAATGGTAAATTACATAAAATGCTATTGGGAGTTTATTATTGGGGTATTGCTTTGAACTATAAGGTATTATCCATATGATACTGTATTATATCAATTCTATTGCATGATATGGTGTCATAAATTATATATTTGGTTTGAATTACAGTGGAAGGGTAAAGGAAGAGTCCTTACAGAAATACCGGTTTGCTCAAACTTAATTTTTAGCAGGGCAAAAACAATTATCCAAGAGGTATTTTTCCCCAGCAAATTTCTTTTTTTTTTTGCTTCAACAAAACCAAAACAAACAAAAAACCCAACAACAAAAAAACCTACAAATAAACAAACAAGCAGCACTGTTTTGAGGACACTGTTACATGCAAAGGTATTAAAAAAAAAAAAAAGAGAGCCAGAAAAGCCTTCCAGAGTGACACTGTACTTGTACACAGAAGCTGATTTGTTTTAATTTTGCAGGAATCCTGGAATGGTTTTGGTTGGAAGGGACCTTAAGAATCATCCAGTCCCACCCCCTGTCAAGGACAGGGACACCTTCCACTATCCCAGGTTGCCCCAAGCCCCATCCAACCTGACCATGGACACTTCCAGGCATGGGGCAGCCACAGCTTCTCTGCCCAACCTGTGCCAGGGCCTCACCTCCCTCACAGCTCCCTCACAGAGAAGAATTTCTTTTCAATATCCAACCTAAATCTCCCTTTTTTCCGTTTAAAACCATTAAATCCTCTCATCAAGACCAGCAGGTTTTTGCTGATGCCAGCCCAAAGCAGCCTGAGAGGCCTTTGGCTTCCAGAGCCGGCAGCTCTGAGGTTCCAAACCCAGAGTCACCTTTTAGCCCAGTGTCCCAAAGGTTTCGGATGTAAATCCAGCCGTCCTGGGTCAGAGAAAGAAGGGACAGGGGACACGGCTGGATGTGCAGGTGCTGGGGGAAAGCAGCGCAAGGCTGTAAAATGCCCCATCCCTCCGCTGTTCGGGCTGTCAGTGGGGAATTCACATGCCAACCACTCCCCAAAGGTGCTCTTCCCTGTTTGCCTGGAATTTATGTACGATCCCTGAGGGGCGAGCGTACGGCGTCAAACTGGGATGATGTTTTGCCGACGAAAAGCCATCCCTTTTTATTCTCCCGTTAGACACTGCGAACGCAAGAATCGCCCCATAATCCTTCCAGTGTACCCCCCGCCGCCCATCCCCACCGTCCTCGGCCTTTTCCCCATTGGCATGAACCGATTTAGTCCCTTTTCCCGTCTCTTTTTTCTTTCTTTTGTCCCCGCGCCGCTCACTTCGCCGCCCCGACAGGGCTGGCACAGCCCGGGCGCTTATTACCCTCATTAGCATATAGCCCACGTTAATTATTTCGCATCGCATCCACACCGCGTTCATCGGCGGGGGGAGGGGGGTGTCCCCACAGGTTTGCGAGATGGAACCGCCTCATCCCTCCCTCCCTCCCTCCGATCCCGAGGCCTCTCCCGCGGCAGCACCGACCTCCTCCTCCTCCCGCCTTCTCCTCTGAGCTCGTTCCTCGCCGGATCCGCCCTGGCCACGGGCAAACGGCGGTCTCCGCCTGTCGCCGGGCACCCTCAGCCGCTCTCCGCTCCCGCTGGGAGCACGGCGGGGCTCTCCCGCTTCCCGGACGCCGTTCCCGCTCCTCTCTCCCGGCCGCCGCCGCGCCGTTCAAACCCAATCGCCTTCCCCGCGCTCTGACGACACACCCGCGCCGACGTACAACATGGCGGCCCCCT
>VWZG01011054.1:96666-167739 GCA_013396735.1 Grallaria varia
TCCCGCGGCGGGGCCCCGCCCCGCCCGCCCCCCGCCAGCCGCCGCTTCTTGGGGGCCGGCGCCGCTTCCCCCTTGCCGGCGGGACCCAGCTCCTCGTCCCGGCGACTGCTGAGCCCCGATCCCGGCTCGGCCATGGCCCCGCGGGGCGAGAGCGGCGGCGGCAGCCGGACCCCGCACACCCACGTGGCACACACCGCGCGCCGCAGGCTGTGACGCATCACTGCGCGCCGGGCGGCGTGCCCAATCACCACAGCTCGTCGTCGCGAAGCCGCGCCCCCAGTGTCGACTGTCCCTTTTCCCGCCCCCCCCCCCATGTCACCTCCCGGTGGCGCGGGAAGGGGCGGCGACGGGAGCCCTTTTATGCACCTCCTAACAGTTCTACCGTCCGAACCGTCCCAGTAATGACCCGCGAGCATCAACGCAGCCCTCCCGCCCCTTGTGAGACTGCCCAGCCTCCGCCTGCGGGAGGGGCGCAGCGGGAAAAGCCAAGAAACGAGCGTTATTCTTAACACGGAATTTTTCATAACAACAAACAAAAAATAAAAGCCAAGAAATGAGTATTTTTTCTTAGCCCCAAAATTCTGTATTGCTGCCCAAGAATAAATTAATGGATAGAGAATACACTCCCATAATTAAAAATGCACAGAGCAGCGACCTACCCTGATTTGAGTCACTTAATTGTGACTTATTTTCGCCAAGCCATTAAAGAGAGTAGTCAATGTTAAAATGTTTTTAGTGAAGGTTTAAGTATTTCTGTTTGCTTTTGAAAGTCACTGATGTTATCTATAGCTTACTGGAGAGGATAGCTGGAGTTACCCGGATCTGCTCCCTGGAAGCTGCCATGGCCTCCAAGAGCCTCCTCTGGTCCTGCTCCTGTTTCTCCATCCCCCCAAAATGAGCTCTGCTGAAGCAGAACGTCCTTTCCCTTTATCCGTGGATAAAATTTCCATTAAAAAGCAAAACCATACCGACCATCTACAGGCCTAAGTCCCACTCACAAGCTTTCTGATGAGCCTTTAGGGATATCCATCCATGTGTCAGAGTTCATCCCTGAGGCAAAGAAAAACCAGCAGTTACTATTCATGGCCCTCAGTTCTGTGCCACCATCACACAGAGATTATAAACACACACAAGGCTCCAGGAAAAGAGGAAATAAAAGTCAGCAAGCTCTGTCCAGGGGAAAACACCCCCTGCTCTCCTGCTCTGCCAAGCTGTTCCCTCCTCTTTTTCACATCTGCCAGAGATCCAGGACTTGGTCAGTAAAGCCAAGGAGAGCAAGCACAGGGACAGACGAAGGAAGAATGTTCCTCAGGGAAGAGCAAATCTTTACCGAGGCCACTGCTTTTCCTTGTCAGTCAGAGGGACGTAAATGACACCCATGAGCTGGGTCTCCACGATGTGCCCGTCACTGGTTTTGTCGTATTGCATCAGGACCTGGTTTGCTTCCTCGGGCCCCACGGGCAGGATCAGCCTCCCGCCCGGCTTCAGCTCGTTCAGCAGCTGGGGAACAGAGGAATCCAGGTCAGCATGTTGGAAATGATACAACCTTCCTAACAGCTTTTCTAATTTATTGTTTGAATTAATCAAAAGCAACGTGATTTTCCGCTGCAGCCAGCATTTATTTAGCAAGCTGCTATTGTGGGAACATGGTTTGGGAAAATTACTGGAACCTTAAGTTTTGCTAAAACAACTGTAACCAACTTTGATGTGCTTCAATGAACACAGCCCAGGGGAGTGAAATATTGGACATGTTGCTGAAACTGGACACCACGAATGCTGAATTTATAGACCACAAGGGTATTTTGCAGAACCCTGAGATAAAGCAGGAACTAGCAAAGACAATTCAGCAATTTTACTGAAACCCTCTCTACCTAAAAGATACCAAAAAGTCTGAAAATGTGGACTAATTAATGTGAGAAGACAGAACACTAATTAACAAAGAGACTTTATAGCCAATGAACATTAATTTCTCTGTTTGCTAAAATGTATAAGTAGTGTGAAGTTTGGAAAGTGGGTGTGCATTTAGATGGAGCATCCCCATGTCCCCAGGGCTGTGAATAAAATGCCTCCTTTCTAATGCTAGAAACAGCATTAGAGAGTTTGATTTATCCTGATGTTTTTGGCAACAAACAGACCCCCCCCAAAAAAAGAGACTACAGGAATAAGCCGCCCTATGAAGGTCACAACAAAAAAAGATGCTTCTAGTGGTTCCCCAATTAGTTTATTCAAAAAAAAACCAAAAAAGAGGCAGAGACACCCAGCAGGGCCACCCTCACCTCCTTGGGGACGGTTGCTGCGGCTGCTCCAACGTGGATCGCATCATACGGAGCCTCCTGGGGGTATCCCTGTCTGCCGTCTCCAACTGCAGCAGGGAAAACATGCAGGAAAAGACTTGTTCTCATAACAACTCAAAGCATCAACACAGACTGGAATGACTTCAGGGAGCAGAGCCAAGGCATTCCCAGGAAGAACAACCCTGGGATTGCAGGGAACTCACCCACAAGCTTCACGCGGCCAGAGCTGAGCAGTGTCGGATCGTCTTCCTGGACATTCCGGATGGATTCGTGCACAAGCTCCTTGATGTGCTCCACGCCCACGGCTTTCCCTGTCGGGCCAATCTGGAAGGAACACCACCAGTCAAACACCTGACACCTCCCACATGGAAGAGAGGTGTTTGATAGAGCAGCTTTCGGTGGGAATTGGAGAACTGCAACAAACTCCAGAGCAGAGTTTCGGAAAAGGAGGTGCAAATGCTCTTGATATTAAGGTTGAGTAGTCTGAGTTATAGCAGCTGCTTAAGGGATACACAGACACTGTCCATGGGGATTCCCAGTAATCGTTCACTGCCAAGTCTCCAAGGATTCCCAGCGAGCCTTCATTACCAAAGAAATCATTATTTGGTAGAATTAGCAGCTTCCATAGCATGTTCTTGACTAATTAACTTCCTGAGTAACTTGATCAGCTTTCTAGCACTTCACAGCAAATAATTCCAGGAGTTTAGAAAACAAGAACACAGACTGTGAGTAACAAAGACATAAACTAAAAGGAACCCACAATAGGTTACCGCACAAACATCACATGGCAAGTACAGCCTCCATTTAGATACCAAAAAAATTGTTTGTTTTCACTACAAGTCGGTCTGAGAAGAGTTTCCCCTTCCTCCCACCTCCTCCTCTCCCCAACAAAAGCACACTGCCACTGTCCAAGCTTGGAATTGGGTGCCGTGAGCTCACCATCCTTGCAAAGCACGCGGTAAGGTATCCACTTCCAGATCCTACATCCAGTGCCTTGGCACCTTCCACCAGCTGATCCTTGAGTAGTTCCAGGGCGTGAGCATGCTGTGTGAACATGGGGGTGGGAAACATCCCGGGTTAGTCTCCTCTCCTAACACTCTTCCTTCTTTTCCAATTTAATCACAGCACACCTGGCCTTGTGCCTGACACATCCAGAGCAAAACTCAAGGGTCAGACCTGGAAGGACTTTTAGTAGAGGCACATTTAGGAAGGGGCTCAGGAATTACATGTGAAACAGCCGGGAAAAAATGGACAACATGGAATTCCCATCTAAGCGCAATTTTCAAGTAACCAAAAGATTATATAGGGGAAAATCCTCTTAAAAAGAAAAAAAATCTCTAAAGAAACAAGCAGGATAATCAGGTCCATGGGATGTTTCACTTCTCTACTTGAAGAAAAATTAAATATAAGAAAGGAAATAAACTATTCCCTCCCTTTCTGTCTGAAGTGAATAGTTTCACCTTACCATGTGTGGGGCGCTGATTGTGGCCTTGTAGCCTAAAAGGAAATGGGTGACACAAGTTATTTGATACAGAATAAAACTTCCTATGGGAGCAACCCTTAACTGCCCCCCACTTCCCCCAAATAATATGAAAACACTTGTCTCCTTTCACAGAATCCCAGGATGCTTTGTGTGGGAAGGGACCTTAAAGCTCACCCCATTCCATCCCCTGCCATGGGCAGGGACACCTTCCACTAGACCAGGTTTCTCCAAGCCCCATCCAACCTGGCCTTGAACATTTCCAGGGATGTGGATTCCACAACCAGAGCACAGAGCACCTGCTGAGGCACCTCGTGCCCTGCTGGCAGCAGATGCTCTTCCTGAAGCGACTCACCAATAGATTGAGGAGAATCCATGTACGGGTAATACTTGATGTAGTGACCTCTGTCCGTGGCCAACAGCACATTGAAGACTCGCTGGGACTTAATGATCCCTTTTTCTAGGAAAGGAGGAAAAGAGAGATGGGCAGTACTGAAACCCTCAGCACTCCAGCAAGAAGAGATGTGGAAGGGGAAGCACAGTTCAGGGAATTTGTGGATCTGGGGGATTTCAGCCTTAATGAGGGATCCAACAGGGACAGAAAACAAAAAGGCTGATGGAAGGCCATCCTTTCCCATTTCTGCTATGGTCCCAGCCCACAGCCCATCTCCAGAGGGTGGTGATGAGTTGCCTCCACATTTCTGGCACTGCTAAGTGTAATGGGAGAGAAACAGAGTCACTTTGCGCTCTGGAAAGCAGAGACTCTCGCTCAGGTCTCCACATCAAACTCAAGAGCGATGGCTGCGGAGACATTCAATATCCCTTCCCGCTTTTCTGAGGGAATTCTAACAGCCCTGTTTCTGTGTGTGTCCCGGCCTGCTGTCCGGAGCGGGCTGGGAGCACTGGGCACCACCCTGACCGCTGAGCTGAGACAGAGCCCGGGTGTCCAGGACAGCACCCACACCTGGGAACACTGAGCTGCAGCACTTTAAAGGGCGTCACAACTTCCAGAGGCGGGACAGGAAGGCGTGCAGAGGTTTTCCTGACCCTTCTGACACGACACCTTGTCTCTGGTTATAAATAGAACGAGTTCAGGCTGGAACAAATACTGAAACTCGGCAACATTAACTCCAACCCTTCAGAGCGAACAGCGTCGCATTAAAACATCCACACGGTGACATTAAATATCCGTGCACTGAGATTCCAACAGATCCTGCCGACACTCACTGTAGAGGTTGTTGACCAGCTCTGAGTGTGTCTTCCCGCTGGACGTCCAGGCCATGGTCCTGGCGAAGAGCAGCCCCATGAGCGCCAGCACCGCGCGGGGCGGCAGCCGGCTCATCCCACGGAGGCGGCAGCAGTTCGCGGAGCGAAGGGGCCCCACAGCCGCCCCAAAGCTATCCCTCTCCCGCTGTGACACGCCCGGCCCTCCCTAAGCGGCGGGGAATGTCACACGGGCCCACCTGCGCCGCCCGCGGCGACTTCCGCCCTTCTCCAAGATGGCGCTGCGGTGGCGTCACCACGCCCCGCCCAATCCCTCCGGTCCCTCTCGCTGCGGACCAATAGGCGCTTTGTCTCTGCCGGAGGCGAGCGCCAATTGGTCAGAGCAGGGCGCTGGTGACGTGCGCAGTGAAGGTGCTGCAGCATCCCGTGTGTGCGGTGGGTGCGGGATCGGCGCGGCCCTTCTTCCGTGTCCCCTCCGTGTCCCCCCCCGTCTCCTCCGTGTCCCCCTCTGTGTCCCCGCCGTGTCCCCTCCGTGTCCCCTCCATGTCCCATCCCTGTCCCCTCCGTGTCCCATCCCTGTCCCCTCCGTGTTCCCTCCGGGTCCCCTCCGTGTCCCCATCCGTGTCCCATCCCTGTCCCGCTCGGTGTCGCCTCCATGTCCCCCTCCGTGTCCCCTCCGTGTCACGGCGCTCCGCGGGAAGGCACAGAGAGGGTGCGGTGGCGGCGGCGAACCACCCGTCTTGTCCCCCAACGGGCTCCCCTGGGTGTGACGCCCTGGAGGGTGTCCTCGCTCCCTGGAGGGTGTNCACGGCGCTCCGCGGGAAGGCGCAGAGAGGGTGCGGTGGCGGCGGCGAACCACCCGTCTTGTCCCCCAACGGGCTCCCCTGGGTGTGACGCCCTGGAGGGTGTCCTCGCTCCCTAGAGGGTGTCCTCGCTCCCTGGAGGGTGTCCTCGCTCCCTGGAGGGTGTCCTCTCTCCCTGGAGAGTGTCATCGCTCCCTGGAGGTTGTCCTCACTCCCTGGAGGGTGTCCTCTCTCCCTGGAGGGTGTCATCACTCCCTGGAGGGTGTCCTCTCTCCCTGGAGGGTGTCCTNGGTGTCCTTGCTCCTTGGAGGGGGTCCTCACTCCCTGGAGGGCGTCCTTGCTCCCTGGAGGGTGTCCTTGCTCCCTGGAGGGTGTCCTCTCTCCCTGGAGGGTGTCCTCTCTCCCTGGAGGGTGTCCTTGCTCCCTGGAGGGTGGCCAGACTTCCCGGTGGGATGACAATTCCCAAAACGCCCTTGGGCCGAGGGAAGTGGGTGGGAGAGGCTTGGGAGGGGGGTATTCTGCTCGTGGCTTACCGTTTATTCCCCCAAACCAGGGTTCCACCATGAGGATGATGGAGGGTGTGGACTCCGTGGTGCCCCGATCCAGCGAGGACCTCTGGGCCGAGATCTGCCCCTGTCTGCCCCATCCCGAGCACAAGGACGGCGGCGATGCCTTCACAGACTCATTCCTGGACTCTTACACCCAGGCTGGTGGATCCAGTGCCTCTTCCCAACCCAGCCTGAAGCCCTGGGCGCCCTTGAACGACTCCGAGGTGTATTTGGCATCCCTGGGTGAGTGTCTCCTGCTGCTGAGCTGCCTGGTGACACCTCTCTCTTGTGTGACAGTGCTCTGGTCAGAAAGTCCCCCAAATATTGAATAGAGAATCTGACTCCTTTCCAGTACTGCACTTGCAGGAAATGTGAGGCTCAGTCAGACCTTCCTCAGCTTTGGCAAGGGAAGGAACTTTTTATCAAGTAAAAGCTAAAACATTTGGTTTGTAACCCCCATGATAAGTGGAGGCTGCACAAAGCAATAGCCCAGGAGGAACAGGTGGCAGAAGTGGCTCCTTAAGCTTCCATCTTGCTTTTGTTGCTGTTTTAAAGCACATTAAGGAGTGCAGTGAGTGTGATTTATATTCCAATTTGCATGGGAATTGTGGGAGCTCAGTGCCTGCAAGTTCTGTGCCCTCCTGTGTGATTTCATGGAAACTGAGCAGTAACTGTGAAAGTTATTAAAACCCCAAATGGGCAGAGTTAACTGATTGCATAAACCTTATTTCCTTTAGAAGCATCACCTAAAAATATCATCCTGTGCATGTGTAAGAAATAGACTCATGCAGGCTTGAAATACAGTGGGGAAGTGACTTTTAAAATAGAAGCTAGCCTTGAAAAGTTAATTTAACTTCCTTTTTTTTGATACAGAAGTCCAGATCCTTCTCTTCTTCCTTTTCAGAAAAAAAAAAAAAAACTATAACAAAGATTAAATAAGGACCCCTCCTCTCTTCACAGAGAGAAGACTGATGAGGATCAAGGGCTTGTCCCAGGAGGTGACCTCCAAGGATATGCTGCGCACGCTGTCCCAGGCCAAGAAAGAATGCTGGGAGAGGTTCCTGCAGGAGAAGTTTGAGGCGGAATGTTACGTTAAGGGCCACGATGCTGATGAGAGGTAACGAGCAAGTAGGAGAGAAGGGATCACCACTGACCTCTTAAAACCTAGAATAAGGCTTTGTCAGAACATTATGCAGAAATACCATCTCCCTGTGTCTCGGAGAGGCTGCCACAGGCTTCCTGAAAGGTTTTGGGAAGTGCCCATTTGGGTTGTGCTGGAGGGAACACACAGAGCACGTGGGGGAGGGAAGGAATGGAGCAGAGGAGGGAATGTCCCATGTGTCTCAGATTGGGATTTGGGGGTCATTGCAGGGTGGGTGCCAGTCCTGGGATGAGATTTCCCCTCCCTGCTTCTCTTACAGTGCTTCAGCTCTCTCACCCATTACCCTCTCACGGATGATGAAGGAAAATTAAGATGAGAGCCCTTTTCCTCAGCAATCTCCCGTTCCCAATCACTTGGAACGCTCTCCAAATTCCTCCTCTCTCAGCTGACATTTTCCATGATTGCATCTGGCTGACAGGAAGATTATTTCTCTCCCTTCAAGAAAATCTACTTAAGCCAGTTTGGGAGTTAACTGCGAAAAATAATCCATATTTATAAGGAGGTTTCAGATTCTTTCTTTGGCCAGTTAACTTCAATGGGATTTGTATTTAAAACCAAGCCTTTATGTGCTTTTTCTGCTGTTTTTAAAGTCTGGGGATGTTCTCCATGAAAGAACCTTAGTCCCTAGAATTTGGTTATGAAGTTAGAGGTCACTCCTGAACGGTGCTGAAGTTTTGAGTCTCACCCACCAATGTAATTAAACAAGCCTTAACTTTTAAGCACACAGAATTGGAATATTAGATTTTTAGGGTTATACAGGTTCTTTAACCTTCTGGTATTATTAATACTCACACAATTTTATGTGCACTTCCCACTTTGGTTTTGTTCCCTTCCCTCCCCTGTATTTATTGAGCTTTGTCACAAAGAGGCAGTTGGGGATTTGGTTGGTTTGAACACAAGTTGTTTTTACTTCCAGCCCTGAAAGTTGGAAATGCATAGAATGGTTTGGGTTGGAAGGCATCTTAAAGGCCATCCAGTCCCATCCCCTGCCATGGGCAGGGTCACCTTCCACTATCCCAGATTGCTCCAAGCCCCGTCCAACGTGGCTTGGAACACTTCCAGGGATGGAGCAGCCACAGCTTCCCTGGGCAACCTCTGCCAGGGCCTCACCACGGTCACAGGGAAAAATTTCTTCCCAATATCCTACCTCACCCTGCTCTCTGTCAGTTGGATTGAGCTGGAATCTTTGGCATCAGAAACAGAGAATTTTTCAAGTATGTAAAAGTTGAAAAGAATCCTTCACACTGAGAAAAGTCAGAGCATAAAACATTTCTAATCACAGCGTATAAAGCCCAATTACAGCAGAATGGCTTTGCAGAACGACACATTCTGCTTGCTCCTCTGGCACATGGATCAGTCCCATGCTAGACCTCACCTGTGGGAACAGGAATCCCCACAGAGGGGCAGGAATTAACCCGTGGAGGCTTTTCCTGTCGCTCCTTCCGCGTGTTGCTGTGAGGCTTTGTTGCTCCCCAGCCTCACTGTGTGTTTGTTTTCACTGTGTGTTTTCACTGTGTTTTCACTGTGTGTCTCTGCTGTCCCCAGCACTCTGGAACACCTGAAGCGCTGGCTGCAGCCTGACAAGGTGGCCATCAGCTCCGAGGAGGTGCAGTGCCTCATCCCACCGGAATCGCAGCTGGAGAAGCAGGAGGCCGAGGAGGAACCTCTGGCTGCAGAGCAGTGAGCGGCCCCAGAGCTGCCTCTTCTTCCAGCCCTCAGGAAGTTGTTCCCAGCCGTAGTAATAAAAGGGGTGGGGTGCAGAGCAAATTATCAGTCGTTTAAAAATGGAAAAAGAACCTCCCAACACACAAAATTCCAGCTCTGTAAGTCTGGAGACAACGACTAACATTGGTAAGGACAAGAGGGGACATCTGTGACACAGCTGAACTGAAACCCTAGTGATCTTCTTCCAGCCTGCAGCCACCTCATCATTCCAGCCTGGATGTGGATTGTTTAGAATTTGCCAGGAGACACATTAGACAAAATACAAAGCAGTTGTTGAGATAGCTCAGAAAACACCATGGTCTAGAACAGAGCAGAGAAACCACTGAACCACTTCTTCTTGTCTTGTACCTGTTTATTATTCATTTGGGCATTTTTTTCCTCTCCTGCCAAGTCCACTGTGGTGTTTTCTCCAGAATTTCACTGCTTCAGTCCAATTTAGCCCCAGGCTGTGCCTGGAGGAAGACAGGTCCTTTTCACCCCTGTGAATTGGGGACCCTGAAGGAAGCTCTCACTACAATCAATGAAGTGATGGTGTCATTGATGCTGTACCTATTTCACATTCGTCTCTGTAATGTACCCCCTAATATCCCACCTTATTGCCCGAACTGTCTGTTATAGACTGGACGGGGAGCATTTTTCCTTTGGTTGGTCATTTTGTACCTGTTCTTTAACCCTTCAGTCTCTCCCAAAGAGGAACAGCTGGGATTCTGTATCAAGAAACCAAGAGCGATTAACCAGAGAGGCCACAAACAACTTGTTTCCATCACAGACTTGCACAGAATTCTCTGACTTGAAATATATTTAGTATTTAATTGTGTTTTTTTCACCTCGTTTACCTCCACAGAGGGTTATTTCCCTTTACTAATCAAAGCATCTGTAATTTTGTGCTGATTTTTGGTTAATCTGTGTGTTCCACCTCAACATCGACACTGGAGGTCGGTAGAGGGAAGCAACCACGTGCCTGTCAGAGCTCCTGAAAAGAAATTGTGGTTCTAGGAGTTTATCCACACCAGATTGATCCCATGTTCATTTATGTACCTTTTTGAAAACACATTTTTAAGAGTAAATTCTTGCTAAACCTTCCCAATTTCCTGTCTCTCTGCATAAATGGTGCTGCTCTCACGGTCACCGCCAGATGGTTTTATGTTAATTTTCTATTCCTAAAGCTCTCTGAGAAAGAAATGTATCCAAAAGAACTGTACTGAAAGAATTCCAGCTCCACATCACCGAGCATTTCCTTTGGAGAAAGGACTGGATGGAGCAGCTCTTACTATTTCATTTGTGAAAATAATAATCATTCCAGGATTCTCTGACCTGCTCCATGGAAACATGGAGGACAAAAGATTAGTCCAGTTGATTATTCCCCTCAGAGGGACGAATTTCTTCCCCATATCCCATCTAAACCTTCCCTCCTTCCTCTAATGCCCATCAAATATCTCATCCTGCTTTGGAATGGACAAGCTCTTAAGGATGTGAGTTAGGAAAAGCTGTGGTTCTTTCTAAAAGCCACCCTGGTGACAAAGGAAAGGGTAAAAATCACAGAAAACTGATTCCTGTCAATCGTCTGTACAGGGTGGGAGGGACACTGGGATGCCACAGCAGATACTTCCAGCATCTCCAGCTCGGAACTATCAGGGTGGGCTGCAGCTTTCCAACCCACTGTTGTACCCCTGAGCCTGGACCCTCGTGCAGGGCATATAAGCTTTGGGAATAAGAGTGACTGTCCCTGCAGGGTCTGGAAGCAGCAAAGATTAGGTCAGAGTAGGTTTTTCCAGGGTAAGTTTGTGCTGAGGGAAAAGCTCCCAGTGCTGCAGCCAGGTCACCCCAGCCAGGGGACAGCTGGACCAGTATGGAGCCTGTGGCTGCCTTGGGATGGATGTGCCCCGTCCCAGGCATTCAGCAACACCTCATCCCACAGTCAGCTCCAGAGTCCAGCTCTCCTCTCAAACCCACCTCTGGCTCTCCTTATCTGATGCTTTTCGTTAACAGCAGCTTTCTGAGGCACTGATACAGAGACAAAGATGACTTTATTCCTGATGGTTATTTGGTAGGGGTGAGCCTCTGGATCAGCTCTGCCAGCTTTAATAACCAGCCCAGCTCCATCAGATTGGGATGAATTAATCACTGTCTTGCACCAAAACTCGCAATTTCGCAGAACTTCTGTTACTGCTTGACAATTTCCATTCTTCTTACCCCAAAAAAAAATTCCAGTGGATGATGATTGTTTCTAATTTTCCCTTATTTAAGTAAGGCAGGAGGGAAAAGATGAAGAAATCTTGGCTGTGGAATCAGAGACTTCTAAGGAAAACAGAGCTGATGGGCAGGGACCAGCTTTGGATCAGGAGCCAGATACTGCCCATGGTAAAAATCCATTAGCCCTGGACTGTACACTTATCTCAGGGAAAATGGGAATTAATGCTTCAGGCTTCAAAGTGGAGAAGCCTGTGGAGAAGCAAAGGTTTGGGTTTCCTTCAATGGAAAAAAAAAAAAGAAGAGACAAAAATTGCCAACAGTGCCCAGCTCCAGTTCCCTTTCTCATTTGGGGCAATTCCCAATGGCTCGACCACTCTCACCCTGCCTTTGCCCCACAGCTGGGCCACCAGTTCCCTGGAGCTGGATGCCCATCACCGTGTCGCTGGGTCACCCGCACCCCACTCTGCCCTCACCCCACGTTTCCCCCTCTTCCCTCGCCCCGGGGCCGGCATCCCTGGATGCCCTGGAGCTCCGCGCGGTCCCTGCGCTCTCCCGTCCCCCCGCCCCGAGCCTTCCCCTCCTTCTTTGCCGGGGGAAATGCCCCTGGATCCGGCCCCTCCCGGGGCTCCCCGCCGGGCCGGAGGGCGGGATGCGGCTCCACCCGGGGTGCGGATGCGCTGGGATGCGCTGCGGATGTGCTGGGACGCCGAGGGATGCTCTGGGATGGGCTGGGATGGGAAGGGATGCGCTGGGATGCGCTGCGATGCTCTGGGATGTGCTGGGATGCGGAGGGATGCGGAGGGACCCGCTGGGATGTGGAGAGATGTGGAGGGATGTGCTGGGATGCGGAGGGATGGCGCTGGGATGCACTGGGATGCGCTGCGATGCTCTGGGATGCGGAGGGATGTGCTGGGATGCAGAGGGATGCTCTGGGATGCGCTGGGATGCGGAGGGATGGCGCTGGGATGCACTGGGATGCTCTGGGATGTGGAGGGATGTGGAGGGATGCTCTGGGATGCGCTGGGATGGCGCTGGGATGCACTGGGATGCTCTGGGATGCGCTGGGATAGCACTGGAATCCGCAGAGATGCGCTGCGATGCACTGGGATGCTCTGGGATATGGAGGGATGGCGCTGGGATGCACTGGGATCTGCTGGGATGTTCTGGGATGCTCTGGGATGCTCTGGGATGTTCTGGGATGCTCTGGGATGCGCTAGGATGGCGCTGGGATGCGCTAGGATGGCGCTGGGATGCTCTGGGATGCGCTGGGATAGCACTGGAATCCGCAGAGATGCGCTGCGATGCACTGGGATGCTCTGGGATATGGAGGGATGGCGCTGGGATGCACTGGGATCTGCTGGGATGTTCTGGGATGCTCTGGGATGCTCTGGGATGTTCTGGGATGCTCTGGGATGCGCTAGGATGGCGCTGGGATGCGCTAGGATGGCGCTGGGATGCTCTGGGATGCGCTGGGATAGCACTGGAATCCGCAGAGATGCGCTGCGATGCACTGGGATGCTCTGGGATATGGAGGGATGGCGCTGGGATGCACTGGGATCTGCTGGGATGTGCTGGGATGCTCTGGGATGCTCTGGGATGTTCTGGGATGCTCTGGGATGCTCTGGGATGCTCTGGGATGTTCTGGGATGCTCTGGGATGCGCTAGGATGGCGCTGGGATGCGCTAGGATGGCGCTGGGATGCTCTGGGATGCGCTGGGATGCGGAGGGATGCAGAGGGATGCTCTGGGATGCGTGAATCCGCCCCGGTACCTGGAACACCGAGCGCCGAGTGGGTGGGAACGTCGTGTTCCTCCGGGACTGAAAGGCTCAGGCAACGGGGAGGGGGGGAAAAAACAACAACAACAACAAAACCCAACAAAGCAAGACAAAAAAACCTCAACAACACAAAAGCCCAGCTGAGAACAGTGGAGCCGGTGAACAACATCCTGTGATGGGAATGTTCCTCCTCCTCCTCCTCCCCCTCCTCTTCCTCCTTCTCCTTCTCCTCCTCTCGGGAACATCGGCACCGCGGCAGGTAAGAGCACTCCGGGAACGGGGACAGGGTGGTCCTGGAGCCCCCAAAATCCCGCCGGAGCCGCGGGGTTCGGCCTTTATCAGAGCAGGAGCAGGACCCTGTGGGGTTCGATTCCTGGGGGGGCACAAAGCAAAATTAATTGACTTTCAGAATTTTCGTTCTCGAAGTTAACGAGCGTTTTGGCTCCTCGGCTACAAATTTCCTGATAGATTTGTGTTCCTGCCCCGGGCAGGGCACGGGGACCCGGAGCTGTGACACCACAGCATGTGCAGCTGAGGCGTAGAAAACCACAATATCCCTCGGTTAATTACAGGAGTTGCTTAATTAAGGCTGGTTCGACTCTCCACTTCAGGGAAAAGTCTGTCAAGAGCCTGGTCAGGGGGATGAAACAGTAGTTTTGACAGTGTGGGAGTCCAAGAGGGCGCTGGAGGGGAATTCCTCATTTCCATACAGTTTCTGCTGGAATATATTTGACCTCATCCCTTCTGTGCTGCTGCAAGTGGGTTTGTGGAGGTTCCCTGGGAGCCAGGCACTCCCTCCCTCCTTCCCTCTTTTCCACCCTCCCTTCTTTCCTACCTTCCAACCCGGGGAAAGAGAAGAGAAGCCAAAATTCTGAGTGTGGTGGAGAAATAACCAGGGGGGTAAAATAAGCTGGTGGGATGGGGGAATGGTGGGGTGGGCTGCAAGGGAGAGACATGGACGTTCAGGGAATGGAAAGGATGCTCCTGCCCCACCAGGTGGGAGGGGGCTGGCGGGTCAGGCTGGACTTAGCTGGGAAAAAATGAAAAGCAAGAAATGCAAGAATGCCTTTTATTTCTGCCTTATGTCAGCACAGCTCCCAGGTCTCTCTCCATGAGACTTCCAGAGCTGCTTTCTGGGTTCTGGTGCCCTAAACTGGCAGCTCCTGCAGATCTGGGTTGGCCGATTAACCATTTCACAGCCATCCTCCCAACTTTGCTCTGCATCGGAGCTCTGCCATACGTGCCACAGGGCACCTTCACCCTGAAACAGTCACTGTAGCCAACTGGTGCCTCGGCATGGGGCTGTGCAGGAGGACCTTGACCCTGAGGACGGGTCCTTCCACCCAGAAGTTCAACCAACACTTTTCTCTCCAGGGCTCGCGGGCTCAGCTCTCTGTTTGACTTTGAGGTGTGGAGAAGCCACGGCAGCTGCAGGGGCTTCCATGGCTCAGCGGCCCAACAACTCCTGGCACAACAGCTCAGCCTCGCTGTTCACCGGCCTGGACCTGCTCCTGGAACTGAAGCCGCTCTTCATTCCGCTCTATGCCACACTGGTGGCCGTGGCCTGCACCGGGAATCTCTTCCTCATCCTCCTCATCGCTCTCACCAAGAAGCTGCACTGCACCACTAACTTCCTGATAGGGAACCTGGCGGTGGCCGACTTTGTCATGTGCCTGTCCTGTGTCCCCCTCACTGTGTCCTATGCCTTCGAGGCACGGGGGTGGCTCTTTGGGATGTTCATGTGCCACTTTGTCACTCTGATGCAGGCTGCCACCGTGTTCGTGTCCGTGCTGTCCCTCACAGCCATTGCCATCGACCGCTATGTGGTGGTGGCATATCCCATCCGCAGGCGGATCAGCCGCAGGTCCTGCATCTGCCTCGTGGTCTGCATTTGGGTGCTCTCCATCACGGCCTCTGTGCCCACGTCGGTGCACACCCACTACCTGGACCTCAACACCATTGGCCATGACATGATCATCTGCGAAGAGTTCTGGAAGCACGAGGAGAAGGAGCGGCTGCTCTACTCGTGTCTGATGCTCCTGCTCTCCTACATGCTCCCACTGCTGGCCGTGTCTGTCTCCTTCTGTGCCATCACCTACCACCTGCACAGGAGGAATGTGCCAGGCGCTGCCTATCGCTGCCAGGACAAGTGGACCAGGACCAAGCAGAAGACATTCCGGGTGCTCACCATCTCCGTGGTCTGCTTTGCCATCTGCTGGCTGCCTCTCCAGGTAGTCAACTTCATCCGGGACATTGACGAGGAGTTCACCATCCTGGACAAGAAGTATGTCAATGTCATCCAGGTTTCATGCCACCTGATTGCCATGAGCTCTGCCTGCTACAACCCTTTCATCTATGCCTCCCTTCACAACAAGTTCTGGTTCCACCTCAGCAGCTATTTCTGCTGCAAGAAGAAGAGCTCCAGCACCATGTCCTGTAAGGCTTCTCGCTTCAACACCTGCTCCACACTGGCAGATGCTCCCACTGGCACCTCGGATAAGATAGCTTTGCAAACCAGGTTATCTTAGCTAGAGGACCTCGAGGGATCACCTTTGGACCTGGTAGGCACTTGGCTGGAGACTGGATGTGGGAGGTGGCTGGTGGCTGAGCTGGTTTGTTGCTAGTCCCACAGGAGTCTCTCATGCCTGGAAAGGGAACAAAATTGGCAAGTTTTGTGTCACAGAATCATGGAATGGTTTGGGTTGGAAGGGACCTTAAAGCTCTTCTCTTTCCAACCTCCCTGCCATGGGCAGGGACACCTTCCACTAGCCCAGTTTGTCCTAAGCCCCATCCAACCTGGCCTTGAACACTTCAGTGATGAGGAAAGTGTCCTCAAGGAGCAGCTCAAGGATGTCTTGTTCTTTGGGGACGACAAACCGGTGCAGCAACAAACACGTGAATCAGGCAAAGGTTTTGATGAACAGCAGTATCTTGGCTCATTGGAACGCACTAATGGATGAGTATCATGGTTGGGGATGATGCATATCCCTCCATCCCAAATCATGGCTGGGTGTAGTAGGCGTCCGTCACTATATTTGGAGCACAAAGATTTCACTCTGTGGTATATTTAGAAGGTGGGTCAGCACCTGAGCAAGGCCAACACCCCTTGGGTGCATTTAAAAAACTTTGGAGAGTGCAAATCTTCATCCTGTAGGATAAAGATTGTTCCTAAGCAACAGATGGCACTTTGTGCCATGAGAAAAGGTCGGCTCGCACAGGGAGCCATGAAATTGCTGCAGATTTATTCTTTTAAATTGTATTGGTGGAAGGACAACAGAGGCTCAGAAATGTGCATTCTGCAGGTGGAGACAGGGACACGTGGCCACCAGCAGCAGGCAGCTGGTTTGGAAAAAGGGGGATTTCATAACCTGCTTGCCTTGCTGGAGGAGCTGCCCCTGTAAAGCAGACTGGGCATCCCAGTTTCTCCAGCCAAACATGCAGATGCAGCCAGACACATTCCTGAAATAATGGCTGCTCTGCACAGCCAAGTAGGACATGAGAAAGCTCACGTGATGAGTTTGCTGGGGGTGATGCCTCCATCTCTGCTCTCAGGACAGTTTGATGTATGCCCATGTTCAGCTTCTTGTGGTGGAGGTGGAAATCTCAGTGCAAGGCTGCAGTATCCCAGAAACTGCTGGATAAAGGGTGGGTTCACTTGTCAGATGCTCCATGGTGTCTCAGGTACCTCTGTGGCCCATCAGGCTGCTCCATGCAAGCAGCACATGCAGAAAGCAGCATCTCCTTGTACCCACTGCCCAGCTTGGTTTTGACCTCTTGATTTCCCAGGAGAACAGCCTTTAGGAACAGCCCATAGGCACCAGCACTCCCATGGGCATCATGTCTCGGTGTCACGGCAGCTCCTGGCCACCTGCAGCCGTGCCTCTGACTCACCATGTGCTGCTGTGCTCTGTGGGGCCACGCCGTGATCTCTCACTTTAAAGGGCTTTATATCCACCAGGCAGCACGTCCTCACCCCTGCATGGAAACTGCCCGTGGCACTGGCCATCCCTTCTGCTTCATCAAGAAGATTGCGCTCCTCCAGAGCAGACATAGCTGGCTAGATCCCAACAGGATCCCTAATCCGCTCCCCTTATGCCCACCTGCAAGCTGCTGCTCGCTCACCTTCCTGCTGAGACCTTCATCGTGGTCCTAAAAAGGACCCTGGGATCTTCCCATGGGGTGACCAGTGGAGACAGGGATGGAGCCAATATGATTCCAGTGAGCTCTGTCATGTTTCCGCAGAGCAGCTCCGTCCTTGGCTTCCTGCAGCTTCCTTGGGGCTGTGCTGGGCTGCTCATCCCCAGAGGAGCCAAACAGAGCCCTGCTTGTCCCTCCCATAATAAAGGCTTCAAAAGCTCGGGTGGTGTTTGTGTATTGATGTGAATCCCACAGAAACAAGAAATCCTGGACTGCAGTTCAGTCAGTCCCAGGAAGATGCTGACTTGGCTGTGTTTAGCTCTGTCCCCATATCTCTCTGGTATTTCTTCCCAATGTCCCATCCCACCCTGCCCTCTGCCAGTTTGAAGGCTTTGTCCTGCCAATACAGATATTGATTCCTACTCTCTCTTAATTTCCTCCCATCACAACCTCTATTACTTCACTCTTAATTAAAAGCCCTAAAATGTCCTAAATGGCTCTTCTTGCCCATTTTTCTCCCTCCAACTCTGGCTCAGAGGGGTTAATGCAACAAGGTGAGTGTCTTGGAAAGAGGAGACCCTCCAGTCATCCCCATCTCTGCAACCATTTATCTTCAGGACCGTTTAAAAATCCACATATCCATCCTGGAGAACTGATCTACAAAGAGGATGAGGTTTCCTCCTCTGTGTTTCCAGACTAGACTGAAATTTGCTGTTCCTGAGCTGTGGGAGAACAAATCCCCACCCTCAGGGACCCCTGCTGAGATGTTTTGCTCATTCCCCAAATTACGTGCAGAGAAAGGAAAAACACCACTTTGGGAGGGTGAGCTAAAAGCTGCGTGACTTCTGAAAATAAACCCAGAAACCCCATCTCCAATTCACAGAAACCGGATTCATAAAGGAGAGCACAGTTTATTTTCTTAATGAAAGTAAATTAATTAGATAAATTGAGAAGGAAAACATGTTTGAAGGCTGATTCTCCAGACCTTTCCTCAGGAACCTGCTGGGAGCTTTTTTACCAGGAACCAGTGGGTGTATTTGTTGAATCACCCTCAGTTATTTAGAGTTTTGTCCAGTATTCCACCTGAGCACATTTCCTCCTCACAAATTCCCTTGTTGGTTGAAAAAGGGTTAATAATGGATGGACTTGACCATCTTAAAGGTCTTTTCCAACCTAAAGAATTCCATAATTCCATGATCCTCTTTTCTGCTGGGATTTGGTGCCTGTAGCTCTCCCATCTGCCAGGACACAGTACAGGAACATCCAAGATGATCAGTTTGGAGTTGTCATGGACTTGGAAACTGGGAAAAATAGGTGGATCTCCATCTGCTTTTTGCTCACACGATCCTCCTTAAATTGATTATAATTAGTGATTTCAATAGCCCAGGCATGTAACTTCAGCCTCCCTATTGGTTTTTGTCCCCCATGCCCACCCTTCAACCACCCTCCTGCCTCTGGTGTGCTGGTCCAAACATAAACCAGCAGGAGAAATGAACCTAACTCAAGAAAGATTACAAGTCAGAGTTACAATTTACTTAAAAATATTACAATAAATACAATGATAGAAAAATTGGTATTAACCCACCAAACAAAAACAAAAAACAAAAAACAAAAAAACAAAACAAAAAAAACCACCAAAAACCCAGGAAAAACCCAGCACTCTGGGGCACAAACAGAACAGTATTCATTAGCCCCTGTGCTGAGCACCGCATGGTCCCCCCAAGTACAAAGTAAAAGGAAAGGTGAAGATGATGGTCAAGAGGATTAGTTCCAGTCCTGTTGAGGTTCTGGTCCTCCTCTGGATCCAATGAGTGGTAAAACTTGAAGATTATATATGCTCAGGTTCAGGTGGGAATGCCCAGNGGTGTGCCCTGGGCGGCTGCTGCAAACGATCCATTATTAACAATTCATCAGAAATGACACAGAGGGTGTAGAATGCGCAGTTTTGGTTATACCTACATAGTTATAAACTGCTCCTGGCTGCTGTAATTAGGACACTCTGGTGACTTGGTGGCTTCTTCCTCACCTCAGGTACCTGGGATGTTGACACTTCCCTAATTTGTGTGAGGGCACCTCCAAGGACCACCTCCTTGGATGACAACCCCCAGCATCAGCTTTTGGTAGGGACTTTTCAACTGAAGGAAAGGAGGGTTAATTGGGATATCAGGAAGAAATTCCTCCCTGTGAGGGTGGGCAGGCCCTGGCACAGGTTGCCCAGGGAAGCTGTGGCTGCCTCACCCCTGGAAGTATCCAAGGCCAGGCTGGATGGGGCTTGGAGCAACCTGGGAGAGTGGAAGGTGTCCATGGCAGGGGCTGGGACTGGATGAGCTTCAAGGTGCCTTCCCACCCAAACCATTCCAGGATTCTATTATTCTATGTCTTAGCATCTGGCACAGAAGAGCAACTGCCCGTCCTCCCCAAACCTACTCACTGCTCATCTCATTTCTCATCTCTCTCTGCCTTGGGCGGTTCGGGAAGTCGGAAAACTTCCCTCAGAGCAATGACCCTGCCAGTGGGGTTTCCCTCATCAGAAACCTCTAAAAGGGGAACAGCAGGAAGCACCCGGGCTGTGTAGGCTCAGCCTGTTTAGATGTCTACAGCTCTAAGGGGCAGATAATATAATTTATTACAATGCTGTTCTTTCAAAAGCACGAGAGAGACTATCATTTGAAAGAGCTTGCCTACATGCAAGGTATTATTCCCATTATTTGATCCCCATCCAGGTTTCTCCCACGGCTGCAGATGATGAGGCCTTTGTCCTGCGCTGCAGAATGAATTGAGATGAGCATCAGCTCTAAACGCACACCGAGGATCCACACTGCTTACATGTGTACTCTTGGAAATTTCCTCCTTTGTCCTCTAATCAAGCACAGCAAACAAAATTAGCCTGGTAATTTTCCACTGGGTTTGGCCCCCTCTCACTGTGTTTGTTCTGTTGGGATTACAAAACAGCCAGAGCAGAGGAGCTCCTTGGCTGAGCCGAGATCATTGGGCAAATTTTGTTTGCGGAGCTGGAAAATGCTTAGAATATATTGATTCATTTCATACTATTATTATTATTTCCTGGTTTATTAAGAATATATTCTGACCTAAGCCACCACTTCTAATTTCCTTGACAGGTCTTGCAAAATACCTTTCAGATTTCTCTGTGAGCAGATTCCATGGGATGTACAAACTGTGCCCAAGTCTTTTCTTCCCAGATCTTGGCTTCAGCTAAAGAGACAGATTTGCAACATGTACACGTGTAAATTAGGCTTATTTTCACTTATTTTGGCTAAAAACACAGTTGCTACAGCTCAGGCCCCAGTAATGATCCTGGAATCCTTAAAGCCTATCCAGTCCCACCCCCTGCCACGGGCAGGGACACCTTCCACTAGCCCAGGTTGCTCCAAGTCCTGTCCAGAGGCCTTACACACTCTGGGACTGGATCCCATGGGATCAGGCAGACTGAACACCTCCGTGTGGATGTCACCTCTCTGTGAACCTCTGGATCCTTTAGCAGGAATGAATTTTTGGAAGCACTGCAGCTGATTTATGGATGCATCCGCTTCCGACTCGTCCCACATTCCCCTGGTGCCTCCACTTGCCGTGAGACACTTTGGAACATTCACAGTTTCATTTCTGTAAGTGTAGCAAGCTCCTGCTGCAGCAAATGAACCAAGAGTTCCTAAACCCCAGTTCACTTCTCATCCATCAGTTTTATCTGTCATTCTGCTCCCGCAGCAGATGCCAAGAAGCTACTTGATCACACGCCACAGTCACCGCGCCCTCGCTCAGGAACAAATCTGGCACTTGCCAGACTTAATTCAACATTGTCCCCAAGCTGGTGATGAGGGGTGCTTTGTGCCAGTCCCAAAAACCCACAGCCATATCTCAGCTCTGTGTGACTGCCCAGGGCTCTCCCACACGCCATGGATGGAGCAGGGCTGGGAGACACCCCAAGAATCCCACATCCAAAGCATCTCTTCTGCTGCGTATTAATATCCAATTTTGGGGGTGATGAGGGACACCCAGACGCTTCCTGTGGCAGGGACAGGTTCATCTCACATCCCCTGGCAGCAAAGAACTTGGAGTAACGCTCCAGATCCCTCTATGGGGGTCCCACTGCAGCGGGGTCCCAAGTGGGGAGTGGTGGGTGGTTGTTTCCACCTCTGGATCACTCCAGTCCATATGCTGGACCTGATTAGGGTAATTAGGCCGAGGCCACGCTCAGCAGATGCATTCCAGGCGCTAATTCCATAAAGGAGGCAGGTGGAGGGAAGCGCTGCCAAGTGGCTCCTGGTTGCCATAGGAACCCATCAACGCCCTGGGAAAAGCCAAATTGCTGGACTGAGTCAGTTCCCTCAGCGGTGGCAGTGGGAGGCTCTGCCTGGTGACACCCGTCCTGCTCCAGGAACCAGGAATGGAACCAGGAATGGAACCAGGGTAACCTCAGGAGGTGAAACCTGGTGATGGGGATCCTAAAGCTCCAGGGACATCCTAGAGCCCCTTCCTGTGACTAAAAGGACTCCAAGAGAGCTGGAGAAGGACTTTGGACAAGGGACTGGAGGGACAGGACAAGGGGGAATGGCTTTCCACTGACAGAAGGCAGGGTGAGATGGGATATTGGGAAGAAATTCTTCCCTGTGAGAGTGTTGAGGCCCTGGCACAGGTTGGGCAGAGAAGCTGTGACTGCCCCATCCCTGGAAGTGTCCATGGCCAGGCTGGATGGGGGTTGGAGCAACCTGAGCTAGTGGAAGGTGTCCCAGCCCATGGTGGGGGATGAAAGGTCCCTGCAGGTTTTAGCAGGGCTCCATTGCTGTGCGTGTGTGTGATGCTGATAAAGCTCCAAAGTTCTGGACTATGATCCTTGCAGCCCTTTATCAAAAAAAAAAAGGTATTGCAATAATCCCACAGGGTTGCAACAATAGCTTGGAGAAGCAAATGTATTCATTTTTAAGATTTAGCCTCAAACTTAGTCCAGAGAACAGCCTGGTCCTTCTCACATGGCAGGGACTGTCACCTCCCAGCCCACCTCCAGCCTGAAGCCATGCTTGGAGATGACCCGGCAGGTTTACTGATGCTCATCCCTCCTGTATTAACAGGAAATCTTAATTTTTCTCCGCTTGCCATGGGGCATTTCCAGTCTGGCAGCTCCTTCTTTCCATTGAAGGCGACACAGCTCCTGGGTCTCTGTAATTATTTACATGTGGGCTGTGTTCATTGGCAATTAAATGGTTCAGTGGCTCCGAGACATCAGTCTCTTCTTAACATGTTGGCTGCCAGATTGCTTCCTGCCAGCGGTCCCTGTGGGATGAGGAATTCTGCTGAGCCCTCCGGGGCCGCGTGTGGATGGGAGGGAGCAGCCAGCAGAGCATCCCCCCCACCCCAGAACAACAGTGCTCTGACACAGCAGCTTTGGAACCGAGAGGCAAGGGGAGGGGATGGGGTTGTGTTAAACACCGTGAAACCAGGCGGATCCCAGCGCTGGGAGAGCGCAGGGGTGGCAGGGATGGGCTGCGCAGAGACTTTGTGCCTTCGCAGCATCACCCTGTCAGCGCCAGGAATTTGCTGCGGGAGCCAGTCCTGGCTCCAGGGAGCTCTTTGTGAGCACTCAGGAGGGAAGAGCCCCCAGCCCTGCTCTCCCATCAGGACTCTGTCAAAAACCAGATGTTTTTGTGGCCACCCAGAGCATCCCCAGCTCCTCATCCTCAGTGGCTGCCGCTTGGTTCCTTCCAGTCCGCCAGCCCCAAACCACCTCCCAGCCCCAAATCACCTCCCAGCAGTCCCATGGAACAACTTCACTCTAGACAGGGCATGGAGCAACCCGTTCTGCTGGAAGGTGTCCCTGTCCACGTCAGGGTGTTGCAGTGATTATAGCATTAGTAGTAGTTTAGTCAATGCTGCTCCATAAGGTAGGCCTGAAGGAGGCCTTGCCAGGAACGTTAGAGTAGCAATATGCTAATCAAGGAAAAACAATGATCATAAGATTAAGTCAAGCATGCAAAGCCAGGTACAAGAAGAATTTGTAACCAGGGATAGGATATGGTCTGGTGGTGGGAGTCAGTTACACAATGTTTAGAGTTAGATTAGGTGGGTTAATGGTTGATTGTATTCAAGATACGGTTGATTGTACTCAAGATGATGTATATAATCGAAATATTTGCTTTGATCATGTAGCCTTGTTTGTTAAAGAATATAAAAGAGACAGTCAACATGAGGGTTTTCGGGATCCTGACTTGGGACATTAGTCCTCAGGTCCCCGGGCCCTAATAAAGCACCGCATAAACTGACTCTCTGTTGGTTTGTGGTTTTGTTTCGGGCAACAAGGGTGGGGGGACTGGATGATTTTTAAGGTCCCTTCCCACCCAAATCATTCTGGGATTCTCTCCAAAGGTCAGGCGTGATGGGCTCTCATCAGCTTAACACCCACTTGGGCTTGCTAATGATCAGGCAGTAGGATGAAGGTGTGGGATGAGCAGGCAGCATGGGCATCCAGATGTGTATTTATATGTATTTATTTTAAATCTCAAGTCTCTGCTGCTTCTCCCTGTCCAGTCCTTTCTCAGGTTGAAAATGAGCCTGGATCGCCTCAATTCCGCTCCTCTGCCGGCAGGAGATCTGAGAGCATGCCCAGCCACACTCTTTATCCTTTGCTCCTCACTCTGGCACCTTAAAAGTCCTTCAGAGAGTGGCAGCTTCAGCAGGGGTTTCCTCAGGCACGTGTGTGTTGCTGCTGGTTCCCACATCCCTGTTTCCCTCCTCACCTGATGCTCCCTAATAAATGGGATTTTGATGGTTGCTGGGAGCTTTTCCCAAGCCCTTGGTGCTTTCAGGAAAGCAGAAGTCATCCCAAAATGCCCTGTCGTTTCCCATTCCAAGTTCCTATCAGCAAATCCCACTCACCAGACCCACTGAAAGATGCAGTTCCCACACTGATCCCAGGCCTTGCCAAAGAGCTCAGCAGCCCATGGATAAATCCTGATGGAGATTTAGTCCCTCTCAGAGCTCAGCAAGGATGCTGTGGCTCCCATTAGCACTTTGGGGAGGTATAAAGCAAATTCCTCAAGTGTCTTGGCTTGAAATCATGTTACGATTTGCTCAAAGCAACAGGAAATGCAGTTTATAATTGCGGGTCTGCAAAGGAAAAGCTTTTGGTAAGTTTAAATCCAAAGGTGGTTTTTTTCCCAGAAGAAAAGGAATCCACCTCAAATGTCTGTAGAGGCAAGTGGAAAACAGAACTGGAAAATGCTCTGACATGGAGAAGACCTTGGATATAACACTGGCAGGAGACTCCTGCCTGTTACCTGAGATGGGATTCCAGCTTTGGTTCCCAACCCCGCTACCAACACCCTTTGGGACCCGAAATGTGGGGCAGCCCTGCTGAATTTGGTGGCAGGGAGAGCAGCTGAGGTTCTACAAGCCCTTCCCATCCAACCCTGGCATTTCTGATTTCTCCTGTTTTAACCCAAAGGATGAACTGCCAAGGATAATGGTATCCAAGGAAAACCACACGGAGACATGTGGGTCCCGTCAGAAGGTGAGTGACCGACACGGTGTCCCCTCCTCCCTACCCCGGCGCAGGAGATATTTTGCTCACAATGCAACTTCCATTATCTCCACGGCAACCATCCTTTGTCAGGGCTCGCGATGAGGAGATTTTTTCAGCAACTCCCCGTTTGCCAATTCAAGCCCCAGCAGGAAATAGGAAAGTTCTCGTTCGCAGGCAGAGCAGCCGCGATGAAAGGCGAGGGGTGCAGGGTGAGGGCAGCGCTTGGCCTTTTCACCCCAGCCTTCCTCCTTTCCATGGTTTACCAGGGACACTCCGTGATCCACGCCGCGTGCTGGGGCGTGGTTCTCTCAAACCCACCCACGGCAGGGGTTGGAACCTGATGAGCTTTAAGGTCCCTTCCAACCCAAACCATTCCACGATTCTGTGAATACCAAAATGTCTCTACATACAACAGATCCACTGGAGACGTTTTTCCTTTGCCTTGCTCAAAATCCTGTCTGCGAGGAGGAAGGAACCATCCCAAGGATGCTGACGCTCAAAGCTGGATCCACAGCCTGTGGTGACTCTCCATCAGGAGGAAGCTGAAAGCCAAGAGGAGCAGGAGGCAGGATGGTGTTATTCCACCTGCAGCTGTCCCTGGCAGCGCTTGCTCCCACAGCCTTTCCGAAAGCTTTATTCCCATTAAATCCAGGGTCATGACTACCAGCCAGCACAGCGAGTGGTAGCCATAATGCATTTGTTTCAGCCCCACTGTCTGGCAAGGAAGTCGGTTATTCCTGCAAAATCCATAGGAAAAGCCAAGGATCCTGTCCAGTCCTGCTCCCTGGGAGCTACCAAACCAGCTCTGAAATCCAAAAATGGAGCAGGCTAAGAAGGGACTGATGATGAACTAAAATACAGCAACACTGGGGTAATTTAGAGGGAATCAGAAGTTTCCCGTGTCACGAGGTGGAATGAAACTGTTGGGGTGTCTCCACATCCCTGAACGGGGCTCTACGGAAGAACACGAGAGCAGCAGGGTCAGGACTGGCATTTATCAGCACGAGACTGGAAAAAATCAAGTGAGGGAAAGGCAGGGACAAAGAACCCAAAACCTCAGGTTGTTCATTTGGGGAAGTTTGGGGCATTCAGTGCAGCATTGAGTATTAATAAAAGACTGTTCAAAGGAGGAAAGGTCACCTTCTGATTCTGTGGCATGAGCGCACGTGTGGGGATGGAAAGGTAGGAAAAGCAGCTGCCAGAGTGGGGCAGACTGGAAAGCAGAAGTGTTAAACAGTCTGATTGAATTAAACCCGCTCGTAACTCCGTGTTTTCCCTCCTGTTTGTACCTGAGCTGTTGTGAATCCCCCTCCTCCCCGCTCCCACAGCCATCACCCCTTCCCCTGTCCTCCAGAGGACAGCTGGATCCTGCTCCCACCTCCAGCGCCTGCTGGCAGCTGTGGAATCTCCTTCTGATTTATTCTACCCTGGAGAAACACCTGACAAAGGAAAGAAATGATACAGCTGCTGAGGGAGGTGGCACTTATTTTTCTTCCTACTTGTCCAAAGCTTCCTCGGGGAATTGTACCATTGGCCACAGATAAAGTGAAGGCCCAATAATGGAAACCTGAGGCATTTCTCATTTTTTGCTGACTTACAGCAACCTCATAGCCCTACAAGGTTCCACATGCATTAGAATCCTCCTCACTGGAGGGTAAAAGGAGGGGGGGAGCCCATTTGCTTTATTTCAAGAGGAAAAAGTGACCAGTGATACCCAGAAAAGGAGTGAGAGTCAGAGAAAAGCAAAATACCCAGAAAAGGAGTGAGAGAGTCAGAGAAAAGCAAAATCCTTCTGTGCCCAACAAATAGATTAAGGGGACAAGAGACTGAAATTTAATATAGAGAACAGAAGCTGCAGCAGATAAACAAACAAGCAGCATAAACCTTGAAAACTACTGAGAAATAAACATTTAATTAAAAGCCCAATCACCAAACAAGCAGGAAATGTTCCCTCAGCTTCCCAGAAGGAAAGATAGCAAAGTCTCACCAGCTTATTCCTAGTTAGGGAGACCTGGAGATCGGGTTTAATTACAGCTTAGCACATCCCCCCAGCAGCATCTGTTTTACAAAACAAAATCTGATTCCCTGCTGGATCTGGTGCCTTTGGCTGGAGGACAGGACAGATCTCCAGATCTTCTAGCACCAGGCACCAAAACCCCCAGAGACAGACAGGAACGTTGCACAAGGAGAGCAGAGCCCATTTCTGACCTTTTTTTTTTGTCCAGGATTGGTGGCTGCAGACTCAGGACACAGCCAGAAGCTCAAAACCATGACTTGCCCTCATGCCCAGTCATGATCTCTCTTATGAAAGGTAAAAAAATCCCTCAGCCCAAACTGTCCTTGGTTACTAAATCCAACAGCAGATCTGGATGATCTGGATGCAGGTCCAGGCCTTTCTTAAGGACAATTTTACAAATCCTGAAGGAAAACACCTCAAAAAGGGGGAAGGACAATTAAGAGAGGAATCCTAGGAAGCCACCAGCTCAAGAACCCATCCCTACCATATTGTACCAACTCCACAGCAATCAGGAGCCCATTTGGCTACTTTTCATCCCATTTCCCCATGTCTCGTAACCGTCTCGGTGTTGCGCTCCAGTGTGTCCCTTCTCCATTTGTTACGGCTGCTTCGGCAATTAAAACACTAATTAAACACCACAGGAACAGGCAAATCATCAACACCTTCAGGAGGGGCAGGGGCCTCTCCAAGAACCCAAATAATCCCAAGGAAAAGCACTCACAGGGTAATTAATATAAAAACTTTATTAGAAACAAGGACACAGCCTCCCAGGAAATACACCCTGTGCTATCTCCCAAACTTTTACGATTTCAGAGCCGTAATTAAATACAAGAGTTATAAAAAGGGTGTGCGCAGCGATAAAAGGAGGGAGAACTAATCCCCAAAATGCCATTGTTTCAAACACGGCTGGAGTTTTCCATGGTGGCCTCCACGCAAGGCTCACAAGGCTGTGAGGTGGCGCACTGATTGCGGGATCTGTTTTCCATCCAAAGGACCAGGATGGGGGTTGATGCCATCCCAAGACCGTATTGCTTTAATTCAAACGGAAGAGCAGAGTGTGATGGCTTGATATTGCATCTGATACGTGATGCTGGGTAAATAGTTGTACTTTCAAACCTTAAAATCACACACACACACACACCAGAAAAAAGGAGTATTATCCTGTCCCTAGTTATATTTAAATGGTAAATAATAATAACTAATAGTAATAATAAAAAAACAATCCAGAGGTACTACTGACACAGAAAAAAAAAAAAAAGACCAGCCTCATTTAAGCACCATCTACAATAAGAAAATAAAGGATAAATGGGTCTTGGCTTACAAAAACCCTTTTTTCTACTTACACCCAACTCTCATCTCCTGCCTGACCCAGGACCAGTTTAATGGCGCTGATTTTTAGTGCATCAACTGCCATGTTACGATTTCAATTCAATCACATTCCATTTCATACAAAAGGCAAAAAAAAGGAGCAAAAAAATACTTAGGATATATGAACTTCTCGGGTTCCTTACAGGTATTTTCTATGTCGTGCCATTAAATAAAAAAGTATTTAGAGCAAAATAGAGATACAAAAGCTACTGTGCTCGAGTCAGCGGCGAATGTACATGGGAAAAATCAGAGCTGTACAAAAATAACCTAAATAGCAAAGGCAATACAGAGTATTTCATATAAAACAGTGTTTCCAAAGTACAAAATTAGGAAATAATGCATAGAAGAGCACGTTTGCCACAGCAGCAAACCGCTGCGTTAGCAAGTCCTGGCAGCCAAGGGCAAATTCCGGAGGGGAACAGCTCACTGCCTGCAGAACTCACTGGTGATGTTGGGGAGCGGGTAGGCAAAGAGGGAGAAGTCCAGGATGTATTTGGGGAGGAGTTCCTTGATGAGCCGCCGCTGGGTGTTGCACAGGTAATAGTGGAGCGTCTGGGCCGTGACGGGCTTGTACCAGGCCTGGCGCTCGGGGAAGCGGACGAAGGAGGGCGCCTGGATGTGCTCCAGCACGTGGTGGGCGTCGTCGCGCAGCCGCTCGTAGGAGCCGATGAAGTCGTACCGGACGGCGCAGGGCTGGCACAGGTTGTAGATGGGCATCCAGTGCTCGTTCATCCGCTCCACGTCCTCGTCCAGCAGGTACCGCACGAACTCGGAGAAGGTCACGTCGTTGCCCGCCGAGTTCGCGCCGTTCTTGCGGTAGCGCCGGACGATTTCCACGCCGTACTTCTGCTGGTACTCCTTGATCTCCCCGAATTTGTTGCGGTAGGCCGAGAGCAGCCTCTCCATAGGGCTCCGTACGAACAGGAACTTGTAGTAGTGCTTCAGGCGGTAGCTGATCTCCTCGGGCTTCATGTCGCCCAGGAACACCAGGTCGCTCTTGTGGTCCATCTTCCCCTGCACGTCCACGCTCTCCAGCGCCCCGTCCAGCACCTTCAGGATGCGCTTCCAGTTGGAGCACGCCACCTTGGGCACGTAGCAGTAAAGGAAGCGGTACTTGTCGCTGACCAGGAGGTGCCGGAGCACGGTGCGGCGCTGCCCGGCCGGCAGGTCCCACACGCTGCGGGGCATGGAGCGCTGCCCGCAGAGCGCGCCGATGGTGCGGTTCCGGGTGTCCCGCAGCCCCTCCAGCTCCAGCCCCGCCGGCGATTCCCGCCGCGATTGCGGCCCCGCGGGCGGGTGCGGCGGCGGCGGCCCCACCTGGGCGAGGATGCCGCGCTGGATCATGAGGAGCAGCCCGCTGGAGGCCAGGATGACGCCGAACATCAGCATGGAGGGCAGCAGCGCCGCGCCCGCCGCGCCCCGGGAGCGCGCCCGGCTGNGACCGCCCCGCGCTGCGCCCGCCCCGAGCGGGGCCGGGGCGGGGAGTCACTAAATGCCGGAATATTTGGGGTGGGAGGGATTTAAACACCATCCAGTCCCACCCCCTGCCATAGGCAGGGATGTCTTCCACTCTCCCAGGTTGCTCCAAGCCCCTCCAACCTGGCCTTGGACACTTCCAGGGATGGGGCAGCCACAGCTTCTCTGCCCAACCTGTGCCAGGGCCCCACCACCCTCGCAGAGAAGCCTTTCTTCCCTCTATCTATCCTAAATGTCCCCTCTTCGAGTTTGAAGCCATTCCCCCTTCTCCCGTCCCTCCAGGCCCTTGCCCAAAGCTCATCTCCAGCTCTCTTGGAGCCCCTTTTGGCACTAGAAGGGGCTCTAGGGTTTCACTGGTGCCTTCTCTTCTCCAGGCTAAACACCCCCAGCTCTCCCAGCCTGTCTCCAGAGCAGAGGGGCTCCAGCCCTTCAATCACTGAATCCCAGAATTATTAAGTTTGGAAAAGAGCTCAAAGATGATTGAGTCCAACCTGTGACTGATCCTCACCTTGTCACCCAGACCAGAGTGTCACGTCCCGTTGTTCCCTGAACACCTTCAGGGATGGGGACACCACCACTTCCCTAGGCGGCCCCTTGCAATGCCTGACCACCCTTTCCATGAGGAAATTCTGCCTCACGTTCACGCTGATCCTTCCCTGGCACAACCTGAAGCCATGTTCTCTCCTCCTGTCCCTTGTTTCCTGGGAGCAGAGCCAGATCTCCCCACGGGTCCGCCCTCCTGTCAGGGAGCTGCAGAGTGAGAAGGTCCCCCCTGAGCCTCTTTTTCTCCAGGCTGAGCCCCCCCATCCCCATCTCCCTCAGCTGCTCCTCATAGGACCGACTCCCACTAACCATCCCTCTGGAGCGAGCCCAGAGCCATGGGATTCCCCGTGATAAGAGATGGTTTCTGCAATACCAGGCCAAACCAGCCAGAATTAGTCATTGTGCCACACTTTATATTATTCTCTAATTCTATAATTCCTGCAAAGGTTTAGCACCTGGAGGAGGAGCAGTCACCAGTCACCTGCTGAGCTGAGAATGCTGTGCCACCACCTGAGAGCCAAGGGACAGGATTTTCCAACACTTCACAGGCATTTCCCCCAAAACCACCTCTTTGAATGACTCCAGCTCTTCCACCACCTCTGCTTAAGGCAAAGCACTAACCGGGCTGTCAGGATGCCATTTCCTCATCTGGCTCTTTCCAGAGCAGAAATCGTGCCACGCTGCCATTGTTCTCCCTTATTTTCCTTCCAGGAGTTTTCTGAGTATACCAAGGGGCGTGGGCTCTCAACCACCCTTGCAGGGACTCTCTATCAGGAGCTTTTTTAACATCAAGAGAAAACCAGCTTCCACTTACTTTGATCAAAAGCCAAGAGCGTTTTGTCAGCCAAGGCAGACAAAGCCCTTGGAGTGCAGTGCCAGAGCCTGCGGCTACATTATTTCACATTTCCCAGTTTTATTTGGATGTAAATACAGCATTAGCTCTAGGAAGACAAGGATATCCTACCCTGCCACCAGCAACGCTGCACACACGAGCTGTTACTGCAGAGTCCTGCTCTGATTGCAGAGGGCAGGTCCTAATCTGATTTCAACACCAGCCCAAACTGAAGATGTGCCAACATATATAATCACTGAGGCAAAAATCAAGCCTTCTTGGAAATCCCTCCTCTTGGAGAAAAAGCCTCATTGCAGCAAACTCCAGAGCAGCCAATTATTAGTCTGGCACCACTCATCCTTTTTTGTTCCTATTCCCTCCCTAATATCTCTAGGTCAGGAGCAGTTAACGTATAATAACAGAGTGGTTCTGGAAATAGAGAGAAATAGGAAACTGCCCACGAGGTCAGTTGGGCTATTTTCCAAATTGGACTTAAGGACTGGCCTGAAAAGCACAGATACAGGGTAAGAGTTCCTTTGGGAACAACACAGCCAAGCAAATACATGGCTGAGGGGCTGGTTTTCAGGGTTAAACCCCATGTCACTGAGGAAAACTAATTGTGGTTACACCCAAGGTGCCTAAATAACAACCAGAGCGAGCAGTAATTTGATTTTCAAAGCAGTTAAAAGACCCCTCAGTTTCAGAGTGTGCAAAACTACTGGAACATATTTCCCAGAAAGATCCATTCCTTCAGAAAAGGTACATTTAGCAAATAAAATGTCACAGAGGAAACAAATCTTCAGGCTCCTGTGGTTTGTTTATACAACAAACCACAATGATGGAATGGTTTGGTTCTCTCTGATGAGGGAGAAGAGGAACCTGCACAGCCCTTCCCAGGAGATGCTCTGCCAAGCCTCATCCCTGCAATTCCCACTTACAGGTATAAAAGGAGGATTTTTTAAACTCACAGCCCCTTTCAAGATGCTTCCAAACCCCAATGTTCATCTTAAGAGCACCACAGCCTCCACCCCATGGTACCTGGAGGAGTAAATCTCTGGGCATTTTCCTCACTGTTTACTCACACAAGCAGAAAAACACTTAAATACATCATTATTATTATTATTATTATTATTATCATTATAATATAATCACATTATCATATCATGTGCATTACACTGAGCCAGTCTCCCAGCAGCATTTATGCACACTCAGGTTTAAGAGAGGCTGCAGAAACTCACCTGGGCTGTCAGAAATCAGGAATATTTATCAGTCTGACAAGGCCAATTCCCAGAGGGGACAGAGGGAAAGACTGAGGGACACTCTTGTCCTTCCTGCTTGGAGTGAGGCTGGACACTGATGTCATCACAGGTGCCCTGCCAAGGCTCTGCTGCCCTTTGTGCTGAGATCAGACATTCATTTTGGGGCTGAGGCATTGCAAAAAGGAAGAACATGTGAGGCCCATGGAAGCTGAGCCAGAGAAAGGAGGTTCCTTTAAAAAAAAACCAAAAGAGAACAGTGTGGGCTGATGCTAACTTTCCAGACAAGCACCAGGATGGTGATTTCCTAACAAAGAAGCCCCCCTGGATGGGTCTGAGCAGCTCCGGATCAAAAAGTAAAACAAGCAAAGGAAGGAGAGATCCGATGCTGCGGCTTCGTATCCAGAGATTATCCCATAATTTGGTATAATAAAGCCTCTTATCCAAGGGGATAAGCACAGAAGCCGCTCCACGATCAGCTCACAACTAAGGCAGAGTTTCCTATCTCCAGGGAAAAAAGCCTTTTTAAACAAACACTCTGGATGAATATGCTGAATAATTCCGAAGAGATGGTCACGACTGGCTCGGTCAGAACACAAAAAGCCCTGTTCTCAAGGAAAACTGTGCTGAAGGATCTGGTTATAAATTCATTGATATGCAGTTGGCTGCACTTGCAAAGACCTTGCTCTGAGCTCAGTTCCTCACTCTGAGCTCTGTTCCGCTCTTCCTGCTCCACTGGGCAAGACTCTGGAATTACTTTTGAATGGAGCCATCCCGGGAGGTTCAGCTCCTCGGTGACAGGAGAGCCACCAGGCACCACACACTCAGCAGATGCCGTGACAGCTCTTTCCCCCCCTGGATTTGGGATGAGGATGCACGGAACGGGACGGGAGCACATCCCGATGCCCAGGGGTGGCACGGACAGCAGGACACAGCGCAGAGGCTGTGGGGCAGGGAGCCAGCACAGCTGGCAGGCACTGCATGGATACACATCCCTCCACCCCAGGGCTGCACACTCTGTGCAGAGCACACTCCACATGCTCCAGCTGGGCAGGAGGTCGGAGTGAGCTCAGGAATCTTCAGGAATACTGCAGGTGCAAATAGGGACAGCGTTTGGTGGCTGTGTCTCAGTCAGAGATTTCCTGGTTATTTTCCTGCTCCCAAAAAATCCCAGGTTAACATGCAAAGGCCATCCCAAGCTGAGTGCATCCAATTTTAAATCAGCAACAACCAGAACTCCCTTGTTCTACCCTTTATCCTCCCACTGACCCATCTCTGATCCCGGTGATCCCTCTCAGCCCAGAGCTACTGAATTCACACACGAACACCATCAGAGCTGGAGCCAGCTGGGGCTCTACCACCAGTTTTCACTACAAACACACACTAAATCTAGCACAGCTCAAACCTGTGTCGCAGGAGACTCTCCAAGTCTCTTAGCTCATTCCAGATCTATCTTCTGCTCTTTACATGGAGTTTTCCCAGAGCTCCCAGGTGACTCCTGAAGGGCTGTAATGAACTTGTGAGTGTGTGTGTAGGTTCCCACTGGAATTTGTCCAAGTAATGTTTCTGTAGTTTCACAGGCAGCCGGATGAGGATTGAATGTGCTCCAACACCTCCAAAGCCTGCAGCATCTCATCCCTGACACCAGAAATTATTGTCCCAAAGAACAAAAACAACAGGAAGGGACTGACAAGGACCCATTTGCCTGAGCCCTGCTTGGGTTTTTAACATACTTCCATGTGTCGGGAACAACAAATAGCCTGTGAAGGACATGCTTTGCCCCAGGAAAACTGAGGGGGTGTTGGACACTGGTGGTGGATGGGTGCTGGGAGGTTTGGGGGTTAAGGTGAAAGAGATGGGATCTGGCTGGAAAGAGGGAGAAATTCATCCTTGAGAGGACAGTCAGGCATTGGAGGAGCTGTGCCATCTGTGTGGAGCCCAGGCTGGCTGATTCACACAATCCCAGACTCAATTTAGTTTGGAAGAGACCTTCAAGACCATCAAGCCTGACCTTCAATTGTGGTAGCTATGAAAATTTCCCAATATCATGATTTTTTTCCTAGATACGTGTTTTCCATGAGTAACCAGGATTTTATAGGAACTGGAAGTTATGTGCTTTCAGGCCATACAAGGGCAGCATGTTATTTAAATTGCTGTGTAGTCCCTAAAAAGGATTTTCCTGAGTATTCCAGAGGCACTTTCCAAGGAAAGTCGGAGGGTTTAGCATCAAGCCCACTGTAAATGCCACTGGAAATTCTCAGTCAATGAATTACAGCAGCATCATTCCTGCTTTATTAGCACTGGTGTACACACTCCATTCATTTTTCCCATGTTAAATTCCCTCTGTGTGCACAGCAGGATCCTACTGGTGCTTTTAATGAACAAACATGTACAACTAATCTGAAATTTTCTTTAAATGCAGCATATTTGGAAAGTTGTTTCTAATGTTTTCAAGCTTTAAATGTATCAGCATACAGGTGGTTTGGAAAATACAATGGGAGAAAAATGAAGGAGGAAACTCAGGATCTAGGGAAAGGCAAAAATCCCATCCCTCATGAAACATTAGTTATTAAAAAAAAGAGTTATTATAAAACATGAGCCATTGTTAATTAGATCAAAGAACAGAAGCGAATCCAGCAAGAATTCCGGCCTGACATCTGTCCCAACAGGATTAATTTAAAATAAGTATCAGGAAGAATGAAATAGATCAGTTGGTTTGTGCCTCCTCTCACTCCAGACTGTGGAGGAGCGAGGCTTTCTGCAGAAACGCCATGGAAAGGGCTTTTCTACCCCCTCTCAATCCATAAAAAAGGGCTGCATTGTTTCCAGCTTTTGGAAGAAAACTCATTAGGAAAGTTAAACTTTGCTCAAATATTAGGAAAAAAAAAAAGAGTTGTGAGCAAGGGGTCTGTCCTTACCCCTGAAAAAGGGGGGCTGCTGCCTGCTGGGATCCCGGTTTCCAAACCCACACGCATCCCTGGGGCTGCTGTCAGCGGACATCACAGTCCCGAGACAGGGACATCCCTTTGGGAAGTCAATTCCTACGGGCTGTCCCAGATTTCACCTCACAGGGAGGTGAGAACAAAACCCAACCGTGCTTGTTAACGTGCCATATAATTCCCTTTTTATAGACTAATTATCCGATATGGTAGAAATCCAACCCCACTCACACATCTTTGGCTGGGATAGGGACAAACATCCCTCAGCCTGGGACAGGGAAAAGCAGTTAATTGCTAAATCATCCAGAGTCCCCTCCTTGAGAAATCCATCTCCTTGGTCCATGGACAGCAGAGGATGCTGTTCCTGTCAGGAAGTCATTTGTGCACAAGGAAAAAGAGGGGAAAAGGGATTAAGAGGTGAGGGAACATCTGAGAGCACAAAACACTGCTTGGGCTGACCAGGATGGGATTGCCAAAGGCATCTGCTCTGCTCCTTAAATGCAGATTCAGGGACCACCCGAAAAATGGAGGAGAAACTGGAGCCAATTTCATGCGGCTCAATCCCTCTGTATTAAAAGGGACATAAAAATGGTATGTTCCAGGGCCAAGGGAATCCCAGGGAATTTGCTCTGTGCCCTGAGCCAGGTGCTGAGGAGCAGCAAAGTTTACCTGCTGCAGAGGAAGGAGGTTTCTCATCAGCTCTTCCCAGAGCACTTGATGCTTCCAAAACCACAACATACCTGGCGTGGGAAGCAGAAATACTCTGCGAACAAACTGCTTGCTTGTGGGAAATCTGGCTGAGTTCCTGGGACTTTCTCATTTATGGAGTGCTAAATATTGTCAGGTGCCCTCATCCCCATCCTGACTTTCCTGTGGGCTTCCTACAGTCACCATATCCCTGCTCAGGCAGCAGCACGGGAAAGGCAGGGAGCACAGCGAGGGGAAAAGCTGGATTATTGATGAAGTTCTTATATTAATTACATTATTTATGAGCGCAGAGAAAGCAGAGCAACAAAGAAAGCCCCAACCAGCCTGGCTCTCTCAGCGGGAGACCCGGACGCTCCCAGCCCCATTTTGCCGAGCTTGCTCTATATCCTTCTAAAAATCCCTCTCCACCAGAACAGCTTGTTTTTTGGTTTTTAATACGGATATTCCGGTGCTCCTGCCACTCCAAGAATGGAAAGATTTTCATGGAGATGCAGGGCTTTTTCCAGCCTTGTTATACTGATTTGCTTTTAAGAATCACTGGGCGGTCGAACCGCTCTGGCTCCAGCTTGTTTTTGCAGAACACTCTGGAGAGGTTTATAGAGATATTAAATTAAATATGAAGCCACAGAATAAATGGTGCTTCCATTCAGCATGTCTTGTAAATCCACTTTAAATGGTTCCCTTTATTAAATATCCTTTCCTCTTAAAACTGGATTAACTGCTCTCACTGGAGGCTCTGACGGAGAAGCCATTGGATCCCTATGGCAACGCTGTGCTCTGACAGCCCCTCAGTCCAGGCCAGCCCCGGCTTCATCCCAGTTCAGGTATCCCCATTATGGCACCTCCTGTTATTAATCACCATCTCCCATTATTAATTACAACCCCAAGGCTGGCACCAAGCACCACAACTTCACACTGAACCAGTGGGTGCTAGCCCATACGGAATGCGTGGATAGCATCCAGATGCCTTTCTCAGTGTGAGTGGCAGTGCTCGCCTGGTTCCTCCTCCATTCCCCTGACTTCAGGCCCATTGTTTTCCTCTTTTCCTACTTTTGTCCTCCGTCTCTCCCACTCCCAGTGGCTCCTGCCCTTGATGGTTGCTGTCCCCAAAGCTCTGCACAGGGAGTGGGGTTAAATCAAGGGCCCCTGCAGAGCCATGTTCCAGGCTGGCATTTGGAATTTAAGGAATATGCATGCATAAAGGGCTGATTTGCCTGGATTCTGGGAGTTTGCAGGAGGCTGGAGTGGTGCAGTCCCAGCAAGTCCCCACCACCTGGTCCTCCAGCACACCTCCCTTCCCAAATGGGAATTACCTTTCTGCTGAGGGCTTTTAGCACAGGGAACAGCCTCCAGGAACGTCCAAGCTGGATGTTCCTGAAAAAACAGCGCCATGCAGGTGACCTGTGGTTCCTGCTGCTCCTGGCTTCCTAGGTTTTGGGCACAGAGATGCAGCCACAGGGATACAGCCATGGCAGGAGCAGCAGCTGGAGAGGAATGTGAAAAGCTCAACCTCATTTTTATTCAGCTTCAAGTGACATAGGCAGTGCGGGAGCAGTTCCAGGAATGGCTCCACAATGCTGCGGCTGCTTTGCCATGGATGGATCCTCTGCCAGCAGCGCTGGGGGCTCGTTGTGCTGCCAGTGCAGCATTTGGAGCAGCAGAGCCAATGTTGGCACACAGGGATTAGTGAACATTTATCCCTTATCTCCCCCTAAACCCCAGTCTTGGCGAGTAAAACAGGGAATTGCCTGTGCTCAGGTCTCTGGAGCCCCTGGGTTAATACATGGATGTGAAATCCCTTCTCCTTGTGTGGCACCGACTGTACCAGGGCTGGTCCTGCCCCTGGTGATGGCACAAAGCCTCCACAGAGCTCAGCATGGCTCATCCATCAGCAGGGACGGAGCCAGGCAAGTGCTGGAGTGCTCCATCACCTTAATGGGACAGTCCAAGCTGCTCCTGTCTCTTGGCTCCAATGGATTTTGGCACAATTAGATTCAATTATAATTAGCGGCATTAAAGCAGCACTTAAACGCAACCAGGAGCTCGTGGCCTTCGCTCCAGGTGGGAAGACAGTCCAGCCAGTCACGGATGCTGCTCTGGATCTGCTTGGCTGGGAGATGTGGGCAGTGAGACAGGGAAGCCCCTGCACCTTGGAACATCTCCCACTACCCCTCAGTGTGTTCATCCCAGTGCCCAAACCTTATCCAAAGCCTCCAGAGATGTCCACAGCCCCGAGTGCTCCTTTCCAGTGCCCCAAGTCCCTCTCCCTGCAATTACCTCAAGGCTGGCAATGTTCCATCACTTCCAGACATTGCACATGGAAATAAGGGAGATACGATGCAGCAGGTTGGCTCTGCCAGGCACCCAAACCACTGCTGGTGATGGAAACCAGCCATGGAGCCACCACAGGATCCCCAGCTGGCCAAAGTCAGGCAGGATTCTAGTGGCCACACACCTCCTGCTTCCCAGCCAGGTGAGCCCAAGCCTTCCTGATGCACCGCGTCACTTCAAGGACAACCTGTTGCCGGCGGGATTCTGCCAAGGTGGCAGAAGGACATTCATGGCAGCATCAGCCACAAGACAGGAGCAGTTTGCTGAACATCGGGCCCAGGAGAGCCAGATAGGTCTCCACACAGCTCCCTCAGGTGGCAGATTTCAACAGTAAATCCAACTTTGTTTGACATTAATCCCAACTTTTCAGCCTGCCGTATTTTATCCATTCGGTGATGGCACACCATCTGGGAAGAGCTGGGAAGGAAAAGCTTTTTCTTGGTTTTCTTTCCAATGGACCCCTCCAAGGGAACATCCACACCTGGATAAGCACCAGATCCAGCTGTGCAGTGGGCACAGGTTTCCACTCCATTCCTGGCACCCACATCACTGATGCCTCAGGGCAGCCAAGTCACATTAAATCCAACTGGAAAATCTCAAATTGGTTCTTCAGCAGAAATCCCAAGCCACGGGGTCAGGAATACTGTGCTCAGTGACCTCACACTGGCTCGCAATTGTAAATGTCACTGGACAAGCTCGTTCCTCCCCTTGGGAGGATAATTCCCAGTTTAATTCACTTCATCACCATAGTGGTTCCCTCTCCAGGCAGCTCAGCTGGCAGCTCCCTACAAGGAGCTGTGCTGTGACAAGGCTGGGTGCAGGAAGGAAAAAACAGGGATCTAGCAAAACCTCTAATCCCGTGAAGAAATCCAACCAGGAATTTAAGAACAGGTGTGATGCTGGCAGGGCTGCCATGGGACAGGGACTGAGGAAGTTCCAGAGCAGCCCCAGCTCACCCCTCGGGACCACATCAGAATCTCCTGCTCCAGGTGACCTGGAAGTGAAAGATGCTGCAAATTCTGGATGCAGCCAGGATCCAAGGCATGTTATGGATGCAGTTCCCATCCCCACCCCGCAAGCCACACATGTCCCTCGCTCCCTTCTCTGTAATTAGGAGCTAATTCCATGTCGGACATTACTCTTTCCTTCTGCTCATTTTGTTCCCAGAAGTTATCCCCTTCCTCACCAGGTGTCCAAGGGTCCACTCATGGCATTATTTATAGGAATAGCCAACTCCAAGGACCATGTCACCTGCCCACCCACATGTGGACACTCAGCACAGCCTGGTTACAGGAAGGGCTCTGAGTCCTGCCCAAGGTCCCCACGGTTTTGGGATGAATTCCCTGGGGTATTCACCATCCAGGGTAACAGGAGCTGCTCTCTCTAGGAATGAGTATGTGCAGGAACATCTTGTCACTGGCCATGAGCACCCCTAGGCAGCTCTCATTTGGCTGTAGTTGCAGACACTCCCATCACATAATCCCACTCCTTGCTGTACCACTTCAAGCAGGTTATTTGACTCCTCTCTTCTCTCTTCCCACTTGGAAACCTCCTGGCCATTCAGGATGACAGTGTAGAATGCTCGTCCTTGGGATGCATGTGGCACTTGGTGCCGTGGGGCTGGAGCTGATGGAGACAGGACTCCAAGCAAGATGCTTTTCCAAAACCAACATTCCCAAATGCTTTCCTCAGGGTCCCTAAAGCCTCATTGAGACAAGCTTTGCCACCACCACCACCTTCCCTGCCTGTGAAAACTCAAATATTCCACTGACAGCAGCTGTCAAGAGCAGATAGGAAAAAATGCAAGTCAATCCCTGCCCATCCTGCTGCCACTTGCTCAATTCCCAAGAAAAATGCAACAGATCACTCACCCCAAATCTGCCCCCAAGCACTACTAACTCCTGCAAGCACCAGGTCCACGTGGGAAGCTTGGGCAGGGATGGGAAGAACAGCTCAGCACTGGTTTGTTTTCTAAATCAATACGATTTTTCAAATTTATTTTTTAAGAATTACTTCTAATATATCTTTCTCACAGAAGGAGGGGATAGGGAATGTTCTCATTCCATCTGTAAACACTGAAATACAGATCTGGGAAACCAGGGAAGAGACACAAAAAAGTGCATTTTACAAAATTATCAACTAAAATATATTTTACATGTATTACGCTTCAATTTAAATTCTACCAACTGCATTTTTTTCAGTTTCAAAAAATATTTCCATATCTAATAGATTAAAAAAGCAGGAAATCTTTTCATTAGGGATAAGACATTTCAATTCATTTACATGCTGTTTGCACAACAGCATCAGCAACCACGTGAACCTCAATGTCCATGGCCTGAAGCAGATTCAGCATGAGAAGAGTCAGGTTTGTCCTCTCCAGAGCCGGGTCAGAGCCTGTTCCAGACCCTGGGCAAGGATAATTTCTCTGCTACCTGTAAAGGAGCCAGGAAAATGTGGGAGCAAGGGGAGAGGGGGGTAGTAGGAGGAATTTCAGAGGTTCCATGGCCCTGACTGTAGCAGTGCTCAGGTTCTCCCAGCTGGTGGGTCTCGCAGTATTCCATGTCCGATGGCGCAGCCAAGAGGGAAATAGCCATGGCAGCTCACCTGCTTCAGGCTGGGGTGCAAAGGAGTCCCCATGGAGCCAGACATGGATTTAGGGCTTCCCATCGTCTCCCACCCACCTTGGGGTGCAGTGCTCCACTGCCCCCTCACTGCTCTGCCCATTCCCTCTATGCCATGGGCAGGAGCAGCTCTGCTTCTCCCACCTCCTTCCTGCCAGCTATGTGAGAAAACCAATCCATATCCTCCCCCAAAAGCAGCAGAGACCACGTTCTCCAACACCTCCTTGCACCCCCTTCATCCGAGTGTCCCCAAAGTGCTGCCATCCCCCACCCCAACACAGCCCGCCCAAATCATTCCAAGAGACCCCCAATGCCAAGTGAATTGTTAAGGAGAGATCCAGGCGACCCCTTGGACACAAACAGTATCTTGAGGTATAAGTGAGAGAAGGTATTTCACCCGCCAATTCTTGCTTGCACACCCGGGATCCCATCTCCAGAGCTGGGTGTTCTCCCTGGGTTATGCAGGAGGGAATAACCAGGAATCTTCCAGCAGGAATCACCCACCAGCAGCAGGGAGATGCCCTCCTGCTGCAGTGGGTTCCAGGCTTGTCATTCCCTCAAACCATTGTCTCCGGACATGTTCCTCTCTTTGGTATGTAGAGCAAATCTCTGGAGAACTCCTGCATTCCCGAAATATTCCACATAAGGGATTGGATGCCATGGGGTTATCTCTCCAGGCTGGGCAGGCAGGTGGCTGCTGGGGCAAGGTGACCAGCCCTGCACCTCCAGGAAATACAGCTTCCACTGACAGGACAGTATTAAAAGCAGAATGGACACTTTCACCACGGAACACCAGTTCAGAAGCCCCAAAAGACTTGGAAAATGCAGATCCCTCATTTCAGTGGGCAGGAGTTGGGTGACATGGGCTTGGTTCTCCTTCTGTCCTGTAGTGCAATCTCAGGCCGGGCTCCCAGCTTGGGGCAGTGACTTTTCGGGATGTGATGCTGTCCTTTGGTTTGCTTTAGGATTAACTCCAAGTCTGCATTGAGATAAGCTAAGAGCTGTCTGGGATCTAAGGGCTGTCCAGAATCTGTACAGGTAAGGCAAGAGGCAGGACCTGTGGGGCTCGGACTGCATGGTCCATGCAAACCTTTCCCGATGCTCAGGTCCTTTTAGGAAGTGCCAAGCCACTTTGGTGAGCTTGCTCAGACACCAGGATGAGTTTGGAGCGGGGAGGTTGCCAATGGCTTTAACAGCAGGCCCAGGATCAGGATAGTCACACAAGGAGGAGGGGGCATTTTTAAAAAGCCAAAAATGCACAAGAAAAGGGTTTGACACTTCCCCCTCTGGCTTTCTTCCCACTGCAAACACATGGGGATAAGCAGGGCCTGTAAACGACATTACGGGAAACAAACTGGGAAGGAAGAGAAAATCCATGGGCCCCTGAACCATCATCAGAAGAGCAACACTCAGAAAAGAAGAGGAAATGCGGTTCTCACTGGCAGAGCCCACTTGGCGAGCTCCAACCTTCCAAGCGACATGTGCCAGTAGGCGCTGGGCTTTGGGAATGGGGCATGACATCCTCTGGGCATGGTCAGAATCCCTGGGACAGGCCCACCTCCAACCCTGCATGGGGTTGAAACACTTGTCACCCTGGCAGCATCCTCTGCTCCAAGCCCTAGTCCAGGTGGTGAATTTTGGAGCAGCGAGGTGAGGGAGGTGAAAGATGAGGGAAGACAGGGGTCACCTCTTCCCCTGATGAAGCAACACCTATCCAAGCATGACACAAGGCAACTCTGCATCCAGGCAGCTCCCAAAGCTGTATTTTGAAGAAGCTCTTACTCGCTAGAAATCCTCAGTCTGTCCTATGGGACAAAGGAGACTCTCCTGTACTCTTGCCAAGGAACTGGGCTCAGTTCCCACTGAACCCACAGACCTGTCCCAGCCGGACTCAAGGCTGCACCGTGACATCCCTCCTGCACCTTCCCACGTCTCCCAGCCATGGCTCTGCATTGCTTCCTGCCTTTTATCCCCTGCAAACCTTCCCAATAGATGCATCTCTAGATACGTATATAGATATAGATTTACATATGCAAATCCTTATATCTATATACATATATTTATTTTATATGTATATATTTTCATTTATGCTTTTAAACGAAGTGCTGTGCTTTCAACCGCTGCCTCCCCTCTGCGGGCTCCACTCCTCACACGCTCTCGAGTCCCAGGACGGAGCGCTGGGCGCTCCCACCTGCAGCAGCACAAGGTGAGCAGGGAGTGCCCAGGTGTCCCAGACCATCGGCTCGTTCCCACCACGCTCTGGCAGAAGGGTCCTACTGGGGGTTCTTCAGGATGCGCCCATGCCTGAAGTCATAGACGTGACGACAGAGGAAAACCAGCTCGGGGTCCGTGTCCTCGGGCACCTTGCGGTGCAGAGGGGTGGAATACTCCTCTGAGGGAGGAACCATGATGGTTTTCCTGCCTGGGATCCCTTCGACTCGACGCTTTGCCAAGGCACAAAATCTGCAGGGCAATCACATCACAAGAGTTAGCACCAGATCCTGGAATGGTTAAAGCTCATCTCATTCTACCCGCTGCCTCAGGCACGGACACCTTCCACTATCCCAGGTTGCTCCAAGCCCCGTTGAACCTGGCCTGGGACACTTCCAGCAATGGGGCAGCCACAGCTTCTCCAGGCAAGCTGTGCCAGGGTCTCAACCATCCTCACAGGGAAGAATTTTTTCCTAATATCTGATCTAACCCTTCCCTGTGGCAGTTTGAAGCCATTTCCCCTTTTCCTGTCCCTCCGGCCCCTTGTAAATAGTGTCTCTCCATTTTTCTGTTGGCTCCTTCAGGTACTGAAGGGGCAATTAGGTCACCCCAAAACATCTTTTCTCCAGGCTGAACAATCTCAGTTCTCTCAGCCTTTCCTCACAGAGGTGTTCCATCCCTCTGATCACCTTGGTGGCCTCTTCTGGACTCACTCCACAGGTCCATGTCCTTCCTGTGCTGAGGACCATGAACTCATTCCCCCTTACTGTTGCCTGTGACCTGCTGGAAGCTACGACTGTGACTCCTAAGGATAAGAGGAAGGGGAGGAATGTGAAGGAGAACAGAGCTTTGCTCAAGGAGAATTCCTGCTTTCCATTCACTCCGCAGGAAGCAGCACAATTTTCTACTTTCATCCTGGTAGATGTTGCACAGCACCAAAGATTACAACAATTAACCAACCCCTCTTGTTTTTACTGCTTACATATGAGCAGCAGTGTTTGGGAGCCCCTTGGCAGGAGCACAGGAGGCTGGAGAAGGGGCTGGAGCACCAGGAGTAGCTGAGGAGGCTCAGCCTGGAGAAAAGGAGGCTCGGGAGGGATCTTTTCACTCTCTCCAACTCCCTGACAGGAGGGTGGAGCCAGGTGGGGGTCAGGCTCTGCTCCCAGGGAACAAGTGAGGGAACAAGAGGAAACTGCTTCAAGCTGTGCCAGGGGAGGTTCAGGTTGGATATTGGGAAAATTCCTTCAGGGAAAGGGGCTGTCCAGCCCCAGCAGAGGCTGCCCAGGGCAGTGGTGGATTCCCCATCCCTGGAGGGGTTTAAAAGTCTTGTGGACGTGGCACTTGGGGATGTGGGTTAGTGGTGAGGGAACAATTGGACTTGAAGGTCTCCAGGGGCTTTTCAAACCCAAATGATTCCATGATTCTGCACAAACCACACACATAAAGAACCTGGAGCAGGAGAAGCCCTCAGCCTGCAGCAGAGCGAGAGTCAGTCCCCCAGCTCCACCCCACCTCAGCCTGCAGGGCTGGGACAGTCGTGATGGCTAGAAACAAGAGAGGAGCTGAAGGCAGGGGAGATTTTGGAAGAGCAGCAGATCCAGAGCTCCACCTACCTGCAGTACTCTGCGAAGGTCAGCACATAGCACTTCTCCTCGATGCAGGCAACGCTGTTCTCGTCCTGGTGCCGGGACGCAAAGATCTCATTCTGTAGGAGGGAGGGAAGGAAGGAAGGAAGAGGTCACCCAGCTGGACAGGACCAGCTCCACACCTTCCCCCATCACCTCACTGGGGAGTCAAAGCACACCCACAGTAAATACTTTTTAGTGTCAATATTCCACATAAACCAGACACCTTCCAGATATTCTTGTGCACCAGAATTTTACGCAGCAACACTTAAGCAAAGCAGAGTCTCTGACCATTACCCTGCCCAGCACAGAGGCCAAGTGCCCAAATCCCACGTGTATTTCCAGTGTTACAAAGCTCTTCAGCAGGAAGGCCACAGCCAGCTGCATCCCTCAGAATTCCTCCTGGACTCGCTAATCCATCTCTATCTCAAAGCTAAAGGAATCCCTTCTTGTTCAATCCTTTCCTCACCCCAATTCAATTTAAAAAGCTAGTTTAGGGAGAAAAGCAACAACAACGGGTTTTTTTTAGCATCATGGAATAGAATCCTGGAACGGTTTGGGTTGGGAGGAACCTTAAAGCCCATCTCATTCCACCCCCCTGCCATGGGCAGGGACACCTCCCACTAGCCCAGGTTGTTCCAAGTCCTGTCCAACCTGGCCTGAAACACTCCCAGGGATGGGGCAGCCACAGCTTCTCTGGGCAACCTTCCCTTCATTTTTCCCCAAAGCAATTTAGGAAACTTGGCTCTATAGCAGGCAGAATTGGTTAAATATGGGGCAACCTGGAATTGAGCCACTGGAAAGAATTCCAGGTGTGGTCAGATCAGCAGAGATGATCTCCAGGAATAAGGATTCCCTGCAGGCTCCGTTTCTGCTCCCAGACCCAAGGAAGGCAGCTGGAAGGGAAGACTCACACAAGAGTACCCATTTTGGGACACAGTTGATCAGGGACACTGGGAATGCCACACCTTTCTTTTGCACCTTGGGGTTCTGCTTTACTTCTTAAAACAAAACTCCCTGAGTCACCTCTGGTAAACCCAGCCCAGCCCTCAGCCCAAGCTCTCTCTCATTTGAAGGCCTGTGTAATTAAACAGGTTTGCAAAAACGTGGCTTAATTCCTCCTCTAGCATTCTCCGTGGACTAAAATGCAACTGGATACACTCACCTTTCATTTACAAAGTAACCACAGTCTGGTTTAGAAACTCATCTGGGCCCTGCAAGCTGGGCAGGTATAATTCCCTGGCTGCTCTCCCTTCCTCCCTTTTTACTTAAAAAAGGAATAAAAACGAAAAAAAGCACCAAGTATTTAAAATTTGGTTGAAAACAGCAATAAATTATCTATTCTCATTTAAAATCAGCTTGTTATGTCACCCAAAACAAGCCCATGCAAAGCAGAGTAAGGCTTGAAGTCAGTGATTCACATGTTTTTCCTTTAGAAAGAAACTTCATTATCCTGGCATGGCATCCTTGGGTCACACTTTAGTTCTCATCATAAACCACTACAGGGCAAGGATGATGCATCCATGTTTCTGCACGCTTTTTGAGTTTTAGAAGAAGATTAAGGGATTTTTTAAAAGGCAGCACATGATACAGGCACTGCAGCGTCCTGCAAAATGGCAGCAGGAGCTTCTGCATTGAGCTGTGTGGGAATTAGAACATTCTTTGGGAACAGCATCTGATCTTGGTTCAGTATAAACTCGCTTTTCTTTACTCCTAAGGTACCAGCAAAATGACTTTTCATTTAATAAGGGGAATTTTCTCAGATTAAAGAGAGAAACACTAAAACTCAACAGAGGCAACTGCGTAAGGAACACAACAGCTTCCATGAGAGCTCAGAGTTTCTTCACAGGACAATAAATCTGGGGGAAAAGCTCATCCATAGGACACCACCACTCCACACATCTGGCAACAGCTGCACCACAGCCAAGAGACAGCTCTGTTGTACTCAGTTTGAGGCCACCCAGGAACGCAGGGAGATGCTCAGGGTGATCCCCTATTCCCACAGGAATACAACCATCCTGGGATGTCCTCGGCCCAGATCCAGACTCACCTGGTGCATGCTGGGGTTGCGGCCTCCCTGAGTGTGCTCTGGTCTGTAATACCACAGGAGGCTCATCATCAGCTCCCCTGCAACAAACAGCCATTCAAACATGTCAATCCTCAGCCTTCTCAGAGCGTTTTCCCACCAATTCCCAGCTTCCCCCTGCTGCTCCATCCCTTTCATTCCCACAGCACTCAGGGAGAGGCAGCTGTGAGTGATAAATATTTCATGCTGAACTCAGTGTCCTTTAGTTACAGCGAGGAGCTGCCTGGAGTGGGTCATGTTGCTTTTCCACTACACCTTCACCTCCTCCTACTTAGGTCACAACCTCGCCAAGGGGTCAGTTAGGCACAAAAAAACCCTCCAAGAATTCAAAAATCAAACATTTCCACCAGAAAAAAGAATCCATTCAGCACACAAACTGGAAAAGATGCTCATCCAAAGGTGGAAATTTGCAGCACTGACTTGCAGGTTCAGGCCAGAATTGTTGCTGCGATGACAGGATCAGGATGGGTCTTACCATACCTGGATTCATGTGGGGTTTGTTTGGGGTTTTTTTCTTCTTTTTAAGCAAGACCTGTAATTTAAAAGCCTCCTTGGCTCAGGTATTGCCAGTCAGACACCAGACCTCTCACTGTCCCCATCACTATCTCTACTAGGTTCCACCAGGAGCTGCTGTGGAGCAGCCCCTGTTCCCACCAGCTCCCAGGCCAGATTTTGGACTGGAGCAAAGAGCAGCTCCCCAGACTTTCCTGCAATGAAATAATAAGGGAGATCACTGCTAAGATAGGCACTTGGCAGATTTAATGTGTCTTCACATCCAGAAAGATTTCTATTATCGGTCCCAGACTGATAGTGATTAAGCAGCATTTCAGTTCCTGGAACAATCCAAAGGGAATCCACGGAGCTCATCTCCTCTCCATCACCCTGGTACCCTCCCAAGCCTGCTGTTCTCCCTAGATCCATCCCTTCCTGCTTCCAGCCCTCTCTGTGAAGCACGGAGGCAACACAGGCTTTTCTGGCACAGTACCTGTCTTGGGGTCTTCCCACAGAGCTGATATTTTGGCAACGTAGGGCATGGATTTCTTGCGGGGTCCTGACTTGAGGAGGACGGTGTCCCGCACCCGGATGATCTCCCCATCCCTCTCCACGGCCTGGTAGCTCTTGCGCACGGCCGGCTCAGGCTCATTCTGCAACACACAAACCAGCACCACTCTAGTTAAAAGGAACAGAATGAGTTTGGGGTTTGCTACTCCAATCCAAGGTTCCTTTTTCCTGCTGTGAATTCCAACAGTGCCTAAGCCTGCTCAGAGATCCGTGTTCCCACTCCAAGAGACCTCCAGGAGAAGCCACACAGCATAAGATGTGGCATCTCTATTCCCACCAGGTTGGTTCACAAGACCAAAGATCAAGTCAAACGAGTTACTTTTTTGATGGGCTGGGCATTCACAGGTAAAGGGAGGTCACTGAGGAACAGCATCGAAGTGCTCCAGGCATATGTGGTCATCGCTTCCAAATAAACCAAAACCAAACCAATTCTACATTGCGTATGGAGTGAGAAGCAGCTCACCAGCAGGACAGCCCTTCTCATAGAAGCCCTTATTGCTGAAATGAATACTCTTATTTCATATTAAAACACATCTGCTCCTTCCACTCTGCATGAAAAAACCACAATCTTCATGAAAATCATCTTTTCACCTGCTTACCTGGAGGTCTCTGCTCTTCCTTCCCATTCAAAGGCATGGAAAACTAGGTGTGTTTTGAATGCTGTGTGCTCCTCTGACACAAACATTGTAGGAAAACAAATAAAACATGAAATATTTGACGGGAACAGGACAAGGAGTGGCAGGGAGATCGTGACACAAAGCTTTCCTTAGTGGGATTACTAAATATTCCTTTGTACCCTCAGATAGTAAAAAAAAATAAATATCACTTTTGGGACTTTGAACTGGGGGGGTTAAGTTTGGTTTTGCTCTGAATTTCATTTCAGAACACCTAGGCAGGATGTTTTAACCTCTTGCCAAATCTCCCAGGTAGGACTGGAAACATCTTAAGGAGATTAAGGCCATGCTGCTCCTTTGGGGTGTCACAGCCCACGGGATGGATGCACAAGGGCAGTCGCTGCCCCTCACAGCTTCATCTGGGCACCTGCACTCAGCCCCTTGTACTGACGCTCCACAACCTGCCCTGGCTGATGCTCTCAGCAGTGCAAGGTTGTGCCACCACACAAGGCAGCAGCACAGACCCTGCCTGGCCCACGGCTCTCCCTCCTGCTGGCATTTACTGCACATCCATGCCTTGTCCCACCTTTCTAGACACCATGTGGAGCCGCATTTCAAGCTCTTCTGTTTTAGTAAGATGAAGGATATTGCCTTCTCCCTCAACTGAAGTGGACTTTACCGGAGTTAATTCAATTCCCTGGCAGGAAATCTCTCATCTTACAGGAGCCAGTCTCTGCCCCTGAACACAACAAATGGGAAAGTACAGAAACAAAACCCCCGGAGGAGTGACTGGCCATGCCACTGTGTTAAGTACAAGAAAGGGGATTTTTGGTGCTAGAAAAATTCCAACTGGGAGCCATGTTCCAGTCTTGTGTGCTCTGGGGATACCCCTGTGGGGCTACAGACCCATCAGTGAGAACCACTTGCGTTGAGACCGGCCCCTTAAAATGAGGGTAAAACATCCTTCACCTTCTCAGACAGGTTTGCCCTACCCAGGAGGAAGGAGGATAATCCCTGTAGGATGGACTCCCATGTGCCAGAGGTGCCACCCTTATACATGCCAGAGCCAGGAGAATCCGGCAGCTCAACATTCCAGCTGAGACCAGCACAGGAGCAGCAGGTTCTCCTCCCTTTCCAAGCCTCTGCCATGCTGTGCAAGGCACCACCAGAGCACCTGAGAGAACAAAGTCAGCAGCAGCTCTGCTCCTACTCGGAATTTCTCCAAGAGGTTCCAGATGGCACCTAGTGACCATCTCCAGCCCAAAGCCAGACCCAGACCCCTCCAGCCTTCATGCCCTCAGTCCCTGAAGGTACACAAATCCCCCAGATCCAGCATTCCACACCTACCACAACGTAGACAGCCTTCTCACAGGCTGCTCCCACGGGGATCCAGCCATTGGTTGCCCTCCGCCTGCTGATCCGCTGCTGCTTGGGGTGGGAATGGCCTCCTGCCGCTTTGCTGTTGGAGGCATGCAGGCAACCTGGCGTGTTCCGGAGCCCAGACTTGGAGCCGCTGGGAGGCTTGGAGCTCTGTGGACATTCTCGGGCCATGGTCTGAGGGTCAGAGTTGGGGGTCTGCAGGTGAGGGACGGGTTCTGCAGCCGGCGGCACGCTGGGAACGGGACATCCTGAGAGTGGGTGGGCAGGAGAGGCAGGGTGTCCTGCCACTGGGATTGTGAGGTTCAGCTGGTCCAGAGACTTGCAGCCTTCTGATGGAAGGGAAGAAAAGAGACTCAGATCTCATCTCAAACCACACAACCAAGACTGTCCCAAACCACCGCTGCGTTCCCCTGAAATTCCCTGTATTGCATTACAGCTCTAAAGACTCTTCACGCTGTAATTCTGTTTTGCACTGTCACTGGATCCTAACAGCAAAGCTGTTCCCGAGCCTGTGTGCTCCAGTGCTCCGACGATGACACTGCACCACAACAAACCCAGCTGAATCCCAAGGAACGCCAGCCAGGAATACACACAAGGCTGGCCAGTGTCCAAAGCAGTTCCAGCCTGTCAATATGTATAGAAGAAATAAAAGGCTTATGGGAATGATGGGAAGGATTAAGTCACAGTAGCAGCAGCAGCCAGCTCCTTCCAAAAGGCCGAATTCTACTAATCAGGGAAAACTGAGATGATTCTCCAAATGAAGTCCAGAAAGATGAAACAAGGTGGAACACAACTGCAAGATGCTGCACTCTCAGCAAAAATGTTTCGCTGCAGCAGACACAGGAACCACAAGAGGTTGAAATTCAGCTGACGCTGCCTCTTGGAGCATCCCAGAGCACCTCGCTCTGCTCAGGAGTCACAAACAAGTCTCGGCCCAGGTCAACGGAAGAGCCAGTCAGGTTGGAATTACCTCCTGTCAGCAGCAAAAAAGCTCTTGGACCAATGCGTGACACATTCCAATTCCCTAAACCTTAGTTTGCTTTTTGGGGTGACCAAAGGGCAGCTCCAGGCAGGCTCCAGGAGATGCCTCAGACAGGAGCATGTCGCAGCAGAGCTGCTTATAAATCTGAAGGTGAAAATCCATCCAAAGTCACCCAGCTCCAGTCAAAAAATTGCTGAGAGCCCTCAGAGAGACAGGAAGTTGTTGCCTCCTGCCTCTCACCTGACCCTCCCAGAGGGGCTGCAATGGAGGTGTGTGAGGGATGCTACAGATCATCATCATCCTCACCAGCTCCAAGCAGCAAACACCATAGGAACCGCCGAGAGTACCCAGACACTGGGATGTGGGCACTGGCAGGCACAGGACCACAGAGCAGAGAATCATCTCTTGAGTATTTCGCTTACAAAAGCCATTTTTAAGCTTGGGCTAAAGCAGGATGAAGTTTCACAAGAATATCTACTGAAGCAGCTCTCGCAGCCTGTCCCAACCTCATCCCCACCACCCTGCTCCCACACTGCCCAAGATCACAGCCTGATTCCTCAATTTGTACCACACAGACATCGATATTCCCACAGGAACACACCAAATCAGACAGCTGTAACACACGGCACATCAAGCCAGATCCCTCAGCCCACTGCTCTCCGATGGGAGCCTGCTGCTTGCAGTCAAAGTGCTCCTTCAGTTCACTCAAATACCCCACTTAGGGAAGGAAATATTTCAGAGGTGCACAATTGTATGAAAATCAACCCCTTAGCATGAGTCCCTGTTAACGTTTTCAGAGAGCTCCTTACAGGCTTCAATCCACAACTCTAAACCTTAATGATTCTGGAGTTGTAGGATTTTAAATCCAAGTTGCTCACAGGAAGGAAATCACAGCAGTGGGGCACCACATGAGTAAATACCAACTCCTGGAGCTGCTGCTGCCCCTGCCAGCACCACGAGGAGCCACCAGTCCACAGGGAGGGCTGAGCTCCAAGAAACACTCTGTCTGCATCCTTCTGGCTGCACAAAATCAGAGGCACCAGCATGCAAAATGTGAGGAACAAAGTAGACTGGTATGACCTCAGGGCACTACACAGAAACCATCAGGCAAGAACACACTGCTGAGCTGCTTGTCTTGTGAGCATTCCAATTCCGAGAGCTCTGAAGCCACCAGTGAACCCTGTCTGGCTGCTGCTGTAGGATGCAACACCATGACAGCCGGGATATTTCAGGAGAATGGAAATTACAGTTCAACCAAAGGCTCCAGGGTTTCAGCAGCTTCTTACAACAGAGAATGACAAAACCTCACTCGACCCAAAACTCCATCCACCTACCTGAAAATCTGTTTCCAGTGGGTAAGCCCTGCCAGCCCTTGGCTGGGACACATGGTTAGTGGGAAGATCTGGCACTGACACTCCCAGCAGCTAGAGGAGCAGCCTTCTCTACAGACTGACTTGCTTGCAGCACTGTCCAGCCTGATGGCTTTATACAAAGTGATGGTGTCTGATAACCCCCACACAACATAACACTTTTAAATATTAAAAAAGCTATTTTGCACTAGCAGAGGCAAAGCTCCGAGGTAAAGCAGAAGTCTGAAAGGCAGCTGGGGGGCAGAGGAGAGCCAGCCAGGTAAGGACTCACCAGGCACCCTCACCCCTCCTCATCTCAGGGCTTTGCTGTCACACATTGGGAGCAAAGGTGGGACCAAAAATTCCCAAACTAACAGTGCGCCTGGCACTGAGACCACATCAGTGAAACTCTCTACACAGCCCTGATCCATGGAATTTGAAAAGCCTGCATCCTCCTGGCTGGCACAGTATGAGTTTAACAGCAGAGGCAACACCTGCTTCTTCACACAGCCTGTGAGGATGTTCAGCTCCCAGAGAGAGATTCTGGAACAGCAGGAGTAACTCATGCCGGCGTGCTCAGAGCAGCACAGCAGGATGGTGAGGAGCCTCCCGGAGCGTGTAGGAACTAAACCCTGCCAGTTTTACACAGATCAAAGCTCAGCATTAGCTCCGGCATGACAAGCCATGAGTCACCTTCTCCCTGCCCAAATCCTTTCACCGATTCTCCGCTTTCCACACCAATAAGACCTTTCAGTGGGAAAAACCCCCAGGGCTAAAAGAGAACAGGAAGTAGGAGGTGGGTTCAGAGCAGAGACACCAACCACAGAAGAACTTGCCTCTTGGCAACCAGAGCCGGTGCTGAGCCAGCCCTCATTCTCCCAGGAACGCTGACTGGGATTTGCCTACACTTGGCACCTTACCTGCTGCAAAAGGCATTTTGTAGGGGAAGCTGTTCCGTCCCGCATGCACGCTGCCAATGCGGCCCTCGGGCACGTGCACGACTCCACAGACACTGTAGCTGCTCAGGGCCGCTCCCTCCCCGCAGCAGTATGGGGAGCTGCACCAGTGCAGGGGCTGGAAGCGGGCGCCGGATGGCAGGGAACCAGGAGACACCAGGAGCCCCTCGCAGGTCGCAGCCTGCGACAGCTCATCCTTGGGATAAACGGAGCAGGGGGAGTAGCCACTGTATCCACTTTGGCCATAATAAATGTAAAACCCGTTCAATGGAGTCACATCCGAGGATTCATAGAGACAACCACAATCCACGTGATTCCCGGGCACAGGCAAGGGAGGGAACTGCTGCACAGGAAAGGAAGGCTGATGAAATTCCTGTTTGGGGGTTGGAGATTTCTCCCCGGGTCTTCCATATTCAGGCTTCATGGAAGCTTGTCCTCCCATGAGCAAAGGCAGTCTGTGGTAGAAGCCCTCCGTGCTCATATAGGAGCCGGACAAAGACTCACAGGGGACAGGCTCTGTCGTCCCGTAGAGCCTGGAGGAGTCTCGCTGCTCCCCTTTCCCAAAGGTGCCCACAGCCTGGCCTTGCCAGCCGTGCTGCCCGTCCATTTTTAAGCTGGCCGCTTCCTTCTTGGATTTGACACAGTTCTTCCTACCGGCTTTGGCCCATTTGAGTGTGGATTTTGAACAGTGGTTCTCAGACTTGCTCTCTCCGTCCGATTTACTCCGCTGCTTCAGGGGCTGGTCTTTCTCATGGGTCAGCTTCAGGAAGGCCACGGCGTTGAGGCTGGCCAGTCTCTTTGGGGTGGGATGGTAGGAGACAGCTCCGTCCTCCCTCTTTGTCCCATCATCAAAGACCTCATCCAGTGAATGCTCACAGCTATTGCATTTCTGTGTGGGCTCATGCCGGATCTTTCCTTTGCCAGTTTTCACAGCTGGTTTTTCCAGAGCAGGCCAGTTGTCCCCAGCTTTGCACTGCAAGCCCTTCAGGGCACAGTCCCCAGCGGGTTTCCCAGAGTCCCTGCGGAAGCGCCTGCCGGATAACAAGCCATCGTCCCGTTCGAAGAGCAGGTTGTTCACAGCCTCTGCATTCAGCGAGGCCAGACGGCGCTTCCTGGGCTCTGACGGAGCAGCGTCGAGGTCCTGCTCTGGCCCTCGGCAAGTCACTGTGCATTTGTCCCCGGGTGAATCACTCTTCCCCACTCCTACAGGCTGAACTTGTTCGGAGAACAAACCCTCCATCCAGCTGGGAAGGTGCTTTTTTTTACAGTTCTGGGTCTGTTTGGACAGAGACCCAGCCACATCCTCCAGCCGGGTGAGCAACACCTTGCAGGTCTTTTTGCTCACCGAGGGGAGCAGGCGCCTCCGCAGCGGGTACGTCTTCCACACCTCGCGCAGGCTCTTGCTTTTTTGAGTCCCCACAGAGCCCCTGGGACAGCTCGGAGCCTCGGAGGCGTCTCTGTCCCGCTGCTCCCCGCGCTCCGCGCCGGCCCTGTCCATCCTCCTCCTGCTGCCTGGCGGGGATGAGGCCTGGCCAGGAGAACCAGCTGGATGTTTCAGAAGGAAAAGCTGTTTCTTCCGGGCATGCGTCATAGGATCAATGTCCAATCCTGGGAACGGACAGGAGAAAACAGCCATTAATGTCGCCGAGAGGGACCCATCTCCTCACACAGCACCCACTGCCAATTAGGGAATATTTGGGGAAGCAGAGTCTCTTTGGGTGATGACCAGTTAAGCCAATTAAGAGACAGAATGCAATTAGATGTGGTTTAATATCAGGCCATGGAACACGATAGTAATTAAAAGCAAAGTGCTGACGGTAAATGCCACAGCAGCCAGGAAAAGCAGGGAGCTGTTCATCCAGCTCCCACTTACACCGGTGCTGTTCCCAGCACATTACAAATTCCCATCAAATCTCCAAAATCCAAATGCTGGTCCAGGGCACAGAGCAGAAATAAACCCCAGTCTGTGATTTCCTGTTGATACAGGGAAGCTTTTCCAGTGTCGTTTTCCGAGACAAATAGGCAGAAGTAAAACAAAAAGTCCACCTACTCAGGTGAAAAAAAAAACCTGGTCTATTAGACAGAGACCTGCCAACATTAATAAATTAAATCCATGCAAATCCCTGTGCAGGTTGGGACCTGGCTGCATGCTGCTCCTGTTGTTCCCTGTAGTTGTGTTTTATAAAAGTTATGGACATTAAACACTAAATCACATCGGGCAGGGAGGCCCTAAAGATACATTCATGGGAAAAAAAAAAAAGAAACCTGGGCTTCCTGAGTTATCCAGCAAACCAAACCTGATTTTTAATTATGGAATTCAGGAATTTTGCAGTCTGAAGGAGCATAAGAAGCTGCAGGTCCAACGCTAAGACAGGATATGAGTGGGTGATACCAACCAATAAACATTAAAAATGTCAGTCTAAATGAGTGATAGTGGAATAGATTTAATTAAGTCTGTCTCTGAGAATCAGAAACAGCAGCAAAGGACAGTTACTTGAATTTAATGGTATTTAGGATGAAGTCAAATTCTATTTATTGGCACCAAAGAGTGATCTTTGCAGCAGGATCCACCTTGGAGGCGTTTACTCATCCCTGCAATCAGAATTTGGGCTGGAACTCCCTTCAATTGACACTGGTCTGCCACTTTTGAGGCTTTTAATTAAAGCTCCTACTGCTTTGGCAGTGATTAGAACAAAGCTCCTGAATTACAAGAACTGTTCATTTGATATGGCTTAATCAAGCTGATAATTAGATTATCTATTTGAAATAAGCCCGATGTGTTTTAATTGACTTGCTTATATATGTGTTAACTAAGGGAAATTCAGGGATTGAAACCCGCTGGGGTTTGCACAGTGCTCTTCTGGATGTCAAGCCCTTCCTGGAGTGTTTTGGGGTGACTAAGTCCTTCCACCGTGTTAAACACAGGATATTTCCATGGCTGGAGCCCCAAAAGGAGAGCTCAGGAGGGAGCAAACATTTATGTACATGCATGTTTTTCTTATCAGAAAGTAGGGAATTAGGAGGATCAAGTCAGACAGAATTTCCTCCAAAACTGGAATTCTTCCTGCACAAGAGGCCAAACAGAGCACACGCCACCTCTGGAGTTAGGAAGAGGACTGTAATTTAAAAACCGGCTCAGACAGAACAGGGGCTGGCACTGGCACACCAGGCATTCTCCAGATCCATGCCCTGGGGAAGGCAGCTCTTCCCACGCTATATGGACCAGTGGTTTCCTTGCAACTCTCATCCTATTTTCTGTTGTCCTTACTGAGAGGCTGAGCCTCTGACAGAGGTGAAAACCCCAAAATAACCAGCCACATCTTTTCTTAACCCAGCATCAGCCACCTCGTTCCTCTCAGGCGTCAGCAGGCATGTGATGCCCAACATGGCATCACATCATCCTGAAGGCTTAGTGCCCAAATGAGTTGGAATATCCATTAAAAACTGGGCACTACAGATGTGACTTTGTTCACATCATGGCTGCTCTAAAGTTAGGAAAAGGCTGGGAGAGACTGAAGCAAGGGGTTTAAGAGAATTTGGGATTTTTCAGCCTGGAAAAGAGAAGCTCTAGGGCGACCTAACTGCCCCTTCCAGTACCTGAAGAGGCCAACAGAAGAGAGGGGCTTTGGACAAGGGCCTGGAGGAACAGGACAAGGGGGAACGGCTTCCCACTGCCAGAGAGCAGGGTTAGATGGGATATCAAGAAGAAGTCCTTCCCTGTGAGGGTGGTGAGGCCCAGGCCCAGGCTGCCCAGAGAAGCTGCGGCAGCTCCATCCCTGAAAGTGTCCCAGGCCAAGCTGGACAGGGCTTGGAGCAAACTGGTCTAGTGGAAGGTGCCACTGCCCATGGCAGGGGTAGGAATGGGATGAACTTTAAGGTCCATTCCCACCCAAACCATTCCAGGATTCTATGATTCATTGCCAGCACCCATGGAACAAAACCCATCCTTAGCATGCGGCTTTCCCACCTGACCAATCACCTGCAGTGCATGGAATGCTTTGGGAGGGGGATGCTCCTGCTGCCAGCTCACCTGTGATCCAACAATCCCTTCTCTTCCCCTGGCATAACGCAGACACAGAGCCTTTGAACGCTGCTCAAAACTCAGCCATCTGACAGGCAAGTGCATCATCCCTCAAATCAGAGCCCTGCCGAGCCTCCCTCCACTGAGTGATGTGCTCCTGCCAGCTGGGAAGGGAGAGTGGCAGAGCTGTTCATCCCCTCTCCACCTTGGTATTGCTTCACAAAGCAAAGAAAAGCCTCCTGTGCCCAGAAGTCTCCAAGAAAGCACAAGGTAATGTGAAGAACTGGAAGTGAAGGTGCTGAAGCCAGAACTAGATGTTTACTGCTCACGGCTGAGGAACAGGATTAACGGTGGCAAGACTCTCAGGTGTAAGTCTGTTGGAAATTAAAGTTCCAAGCAGTTGCAACCAGAGCCTACCAGGAATTTTAAAGCTAGTTGGAATTGCTGGCCCCGTATCATACAATCCAAGAATCTTCTGGGCTGGAAGGGACCTTAATGATCATCCTCTTCCAACCCCCTGCCATGGGCCGGGATACCTTCCACTAGCCCAGGTTGCTCCGAGCCCTGTCCAACCTGGCCTTGGACACTTCCAGGGATGGGGCAGCCACAGCTTCTCTGGGCAACCATCCTCTGGACACTCCTTCTTCAAACTGGACTAAACCTCAAACAGTTCTGAAAAACTGCTTTCACAGCTGTTGAACCCAAACCAGATCAGGATAACGAAACATTAAAAACACTCCTAATTTTCTGCTAGAATAAAACCACAACCCAAACAGCAAACTCAAGAGAGAGTTGATGCCTCATTAGCAGGAAAAGGAGCAAGTGTGATAACAGCTGCACATTCTGTAATCACGCAGCTGCAGCATCTGTCTCTCCCTCTCCAGCACTTGATTGCAAGGGAAATTAAAGAAACTAGTCTGGGACTACCCCTTCAAGCTCCATTTCCTTCCCAGAGCTCCACCACGGAGAGGCACGTTCCAAGGAGACAGTGCCAAAAGCACAGAAATTAAAGCTTTTTCAAGCTCCTAATCCATTTGGCACTGCTGTGATACAGAAAGAGTTATGACAACACCAACCTCCTCTCTACGCACAGCATCATTCCGCCGACTCCCAGTCCAGTCTACTTGAATCCCGTCTATCCGCTTCCATTGGAACAGTTTATGCTGTGACAACAGCCCTACAACTGTGAGTATCTGGAGGATTGGCTCCTTTCTCCCTGCTGCTTTTACAGGAGAGTAATTCCCGGTGCTCTCAGGAACGTGTTGCACGGAGGAAGCCTCCCAGGAGCTCTGGGTAATCCAGATAAATCTCAGCAGCATCAGGAATGCCAGGTTGAATTACCCAAACACTGTGCACGTCCTGTGAGAGTGGAAACATCACTTCCATCTCAAATGCTCAGAAAATCTGTCATGGTTAGAGCCTGCAATTTGTCTTCCCTGGGTCCAGCCTAGATTTTTCTCCAGAGACCCACTGAAAGTTCCATCATCCACATGCTCCAGAGAAAACTGTTTATACAGAGCTCATTAGGCTGTGGAAAGGGCTGGTTTCTCTCACTCATCACCACAGCCCTGACCATTGTACCATAGCAGGGTTAGATTGAATATTGGGAAGAAATTCTTCCTGTGGTGAGGCCCTGGCACAGGTTACCCAGAGAAGCTGTGGCTGCTCCATCGCTGGAAGTGTCCAGGGCCAGGCTGGGGCTTGGAGCAACCTGGGCTAGTGGTTATCCCTAGGCTAAGTATCCCTGCCCATGGCAGGGGGTGGAACTGGATAACACTTCAAGCCCCTTCCAACCCAAACCATTCCAGGATTCTATAAGTCTATAAAATACCAGATACATTAAATATCACCCATTTACACAGAATTGCCTGTTACCAGTTTAAATAGCTTCTGTAAAAAGCTGTCATGTGACAGCTACACAAACAGCACACTAGAAGATGCCTACAAGTAATTTGAAAAGCCAAGTCCAAAATATTCTGGGACAGCTTTCACAATTGTGTTTATAGAAGGAGCACAAGCATTGCCAATCAAGTTAATCAAGGTTTTTAAAAAAATAGCCCACACATGCCCTGCTCATCTGATTTTTCATATATGCAAAATGCAAACTGGATTCCTCAGCGGCAGAAGGCTGAGTCTGGTAAAATATCAATCACATGTCACTTTGCTCAGATAGCTCTGGCATCCTTCCTGTTTCATGGACAAAATGGAATAACAGATTATTCCCAAGGCTTTATTTTGAAGAACAAGGTGTGAGGTTTTTCTGTAGTAAATATTAAAGTTCTTCTACATATTATACTCACATCCTTTCACAACTGCTTTAGGAGCTTGCTCCAAGCCACTCAGCTTAAATAATTCAGGCTGTGCTGTGATTCCATGTACTACACGTGTGGCTGCAAGCTGTACTGCCTGTGGGAATTCCAAGGGCAGGTGCATCCTTGCCAGCTCCTCTCCATGTCACAGAAGTGTCACTGCCATCCTATCCCTGGATCCGGATTTCCCTTCTCCTCTCTCCGGTATATTTTCTCCCCAAAAAAGGTCTCCATTCACTCACTTTTCACTAGGAACTGTCTCAGGATCCAAAGGCAACATGTTCCTACTCAGCAAGCTGAGAAGTGGTTTTAGGGGAAAAAAAACCAATGCAGGAAATTCAGGGAAGGGCAAGGCATTCCTTCAATATAACATTTAACTAATCATCCTGAATTCTAAACCAAAATGCAACTTCAAGAACTTTTTTTTTCCTTTTAAATAATCTTAGTCTTGTTTTCCCCACCTCAGAATTTCCTCAGAACTGCCTGTGCCCCACCTCAGTGTCCAAATCCTTGGTACTGTGGCTCCAGGTATGGATCCACAGAAGCTGTGTCTCTGAGAGGAGTGCAGAGGACAGCCTGGATTTTAAAATTTAACTGACATGTATGTTTATAATCTCAACTTAAATTTACAGAAGCCTTAACCCCAAGCAGGCAAAACAAGGCTCTGTTAAAGAACAAGTTCATGTAGTACTTTCAAGGATTCTTGTGTTCTGACTCATTCTCAGCTGAAATACACTGACCAGAGCAACCTCTTCAAATTCAAACTGCAATCTGGATTTTTTTTCAGTTTTAGACTGAAGTCCTTCAGACCGTATCAGCTTTTATCTGGAAATACCTTTTGTTTCCATGTGATTTTAAAAGTAGTATCATGTCACTTCACCCTCAGCTGGGTTACAAGTTGTCCGTGCAGCAGAACAGCTCTCTGGGATTTCACTATTTCTGCATCAAAGGTTTTGATTCCTCTTTCTATTCAAAGTTTAACAGACATTTCAAAGGAAAACAGACTTTCTACTTCTTTATTCTCACTTTGCAATCATCACTTGAAACATCAGAATTAACCCCAAACAGCCCCAACTGAGAACAAAGGTGACACAGGACCACTTCTGCTGAGCACTTGTCCGTTTGAGAACTTCAATCCCAAACCAGAACTCAAGCCAAGGAAAGACTTTACATAACTCTTGCATTCCCACTGGAATCCTTGGAACCAAGCCTTCTCCTTCCCCAATGCCATGTAAACCACAGCACTGCACTGAACCCTGAGCGGAGCTTAAATCTGAAGTCAACTCCACTGGATTTGAACTTAAAATTAAAAAATCCAATTGTTCCCTGTGAGGAGGGGTGAGGCCCTGGCACAGCCTGCCCACAGAAGCTGTGGCTGCCCCATCCCTGAAAGTGTTCCAGGCCAAACTGGACAGGGCTTGGAGCAACCTGGGGTAGTGGAAGGTGTCCCTGTCCACATCAGGGGATGGAACAAGATGATTTTTAAGTCCTTTCCAACCCAAAGCATTTTGGCATTCTATGAATCACAGAATGGCTTGTAAACTTCTGGAATAAAAGTGCAGATGTGGATTTAAAATACACAATTCTCCTTTTCCTTCACAAAATACAGCATCACACTCACAGGTATGTATTCATGTCTTCAAATGACATGGTTATGACCAAGGCAGAACTGCCAAGCCTAACTCAACTTGCTTCACACCTTTCCTCTCTCTCATTAATGCCAGAGACAGTATTTACAAATGAGTAACTCACAAGGTAAGTGAAGAAGTTCCACTCAAAATTTCACAACTCAACTGGTTTCATGCATTAGGTCAGTCCAAGGTATGGTGCTGATGGCTCAAAGGACAAGAAGTTCCTTAATTCCTAGGGTAGAGTTAGCAAAGGAATCACTGAAATGTAGATCAAATTGGATAATTTAAGCCTGGGAAGTGGAGGGACTCAGCGCTGCCAAAGGTCCTGAGCAGAGCCAGTTTCCAGTGACCCGATGCTGCCACCAGAAATCTGGGGACAGAAAACTCCCCAGCAGGAGCTGGATGTTGTTACATGTTAAAATGCCAGGAACACAGGCAAATCAGCCTCTCTGACAAGGAGAATCCCACTCACTGGAACAGCACTTCCAGGAGAGCGCATTTAACTCCCATTAGGAGCTGCCCCAGCGCTTTCATCCCCTACCCACATCACTAGAGGTGTATTTAAACACACACATTTGCTTGTGCCCCTGTTTTCATCAGTCGTGGCAACAAATACCACCTTTAAATGGACTGGACAGGGTTTGCAGCCCCTGCTGGGAGCGATTTGGTTTATATCCACTCATTAAGGTGCATTTATGGACCCACATGTGCGTGACAACACTCGGCCGGTCGGAGAGGCAGCGATTAAACACACCCAGCTCTCACAGCCAGGGCTATGATGGGACATTTGCCATAAGCTGGGCCATATCAACTCCATCACACCAAAATACTACTTGGATTTTGTTTCATCTTGCACAGGAGAAAGGAAAAACCGACTAAAAAAAATCAGGAATAGTTAAGAAAAATGACTAGGTCACAGACTCAGTCGCAAGAGCTCTGAGTTGAATTCTGGGGGGAGGTTGAACACTTCCATTCTCACATCAGTGCAGGTCACCATGGAGCCAGTGGGAACTCCAAAGGATAAACCATCAGTTCCCTAGAAAAGGAGCCCAATTACCACTTCCTCTTGGGCAGCACAAAGCTTTTAAAGAGTGCAGTCTAGTTCTATGGAAATGCCAGGGGTACCTCCAACTGGATGTTCAGGAAGGTCCCTTGAAGTCAGGTTGTGGCTTTAAAACATCCAGGTGTGCTAAATACTGGGGAAAAGATTCCTACAAGTGCTACAGAAACTGTTCTGCACAAATGATGCTCTGATACTTCACAAACACCTTGGCCATACGCTTACTTTGAGGAGAATATTCCTAACACGGGGAAAAAAAAGAGCAAAACTTTTGTGGAACTTTTAGCACTGCTAAGTGACAAAATGAAAGACAGAACTATCCCCTTGATTATGAGCTATAGGACTTGAGAACATTAATTGCACATTGAGATGTTCAACACATCGGGCAGAGGGATGGGGAAAGGAAAAATACCCTAACACGTCCTAGTCACTGACACAGAGGCATGAGGGGAAAAGATGAATGGTTGGGAGCTCCAGGCTCCAAGGAGCGGGGTATAAGGAGACAACATGTGGAGCCAGACCACAGTAAAAGTGACCAGAGAGGCGGTCCCAGAGGGATTTCTGAGCTGCACGAGCTGCCAGCTGAAGCAGAGCCAAAGTGGCAGCAGGAGCCACTCGCAGCTACCGGGCGAACGGAGGAGGAATTGGTAGGAAGTTTCCAGGAGCTGCTGGAAGATCCAAGCAAGCTGCAGCCAGCTCTGCTTTCCCAGGCTGTGTCCAGCAGGGATGGCTAAACAGCTGATAAGGAGGAATGTGCCGCAAAGTCCCCCCTCCCCAGCAGCCAGGACTCCCTTGTTATCCCGCAGCCAAGGACGATTCCCAGGGCCTGTGCCCGGCACACACCTCCTCACAGCCAGTTTTGCTGCTGGTGGTCCAAATCTTGGGAGATTTGATCCAAAGAGGATCTGATGGTGAACAACAGCTGCAAAGAGCTCTGATCTGAGGAGTCTGTGACTCAGATTGCAGTTACAATGCACAAGGAGATATGTATCCATGCAGGATATCCCCAGATACCAGAATTCCAGCTATTTGTCACAGTAAAACATTTAAAGCCAGCAGCATTCTTTAAACTAGAATGACAGATAACACACCATTTTAGAGTTCCAAAGTGAGATCCTCACTCCTCCTTTCAATAACCAAGATAAACATTTTATTTAAGAGCTGTATTAACAGGTAGAAATAGACTTCTCTCTGGAAAGCCAGGCAGACTTACAGTCCTGGCTTCTGCAGGATTTAAACTCTCAATTAAAGGTGAATTCCTGTAAATCAGGGGGGGAATACTCATTTCTTCTGAACAGAAACCAAGCGCTAAGTCTGATCTTAAATTTACCCAAACACTTCTCATTTATATTTTTTTGAAAAGACTAAATATGCATATGAAGATGCTGTTGGGTCCACTGACAGTTTGCTTTCTTCAGCTGAGGGGCTGCACAAGTTTTCATACAATTTCATGAGTTTTCCAGCCTGACAGATAGAAAATTAGGACCTCACTATCCAAACCATGATTTTAAGCATTGGGAGGGGTGGCCCCGGGAGGTGGTGGAGTCCCCATCCCTGGAGGCATCCAAGGAACGACTGGACATGGCAATCAGTGCTCTGGGCTGGGTGACAAGGTGGGGATTGGGCACAGGTTGGACTCTATGACCCTCGGAGGTCTTTTCGAACCTAAATGATCCTGGGATTCTGTGATCTATATGGGAAAGTGGAAAGCTCTATAAGCTGGACTGAGACCTCAGGGGCAGCACCTGAAGCCACTCTCCCTTTTTTTTATTTTAATGTTTCATTTACACACAACACAGGCTGCTCCAAGACTGACCATCTGACCCTCAAGGCCTCCAAGCACTGCTCTGGGTAGGATTCTTACAGCAAACTGGGTTTTAATCATATTTAAGCACTGAAAAGCCAAAGTGCTGCTGCTGTGCTTCCTGCCCCTCCACAATCCATTTCTCCCCACTGACTCCCATGGTTTCCTTGGAAACATATGCAAGCTTAAATTGGATTGACATTCACTTAGTGGACAGATGGAGTTTAGAACAGCCTGAAATTCAAGGCTGAGTCTTGGGATAGTCACATTATCAATACAAAACCCATCTCCTAAACCTTGTAGGAAGGTTAAGGATCACCTAATTACTCAGTAAGAGCTCCGAGGTGGCACCTCAGGAAGGTCACTGCTCACCCATTGTTCTGCCTGAAAGCACAAGCCAAGCCTGAGACAACTTGTGTTGGGAGGGAAGGATTTAATTTTTGTTAAGCGCTGAGAAAACAGGGAAGTTCTTAAGCTCATTAGTGGTTTCAGGCAGCAGAACTGCTGCCGATCTCACGTGGGCTGAGCACAGAGATGCTCCATCCGCACTGGAATTAAGCCACTTGCATCCAAAACTTCATCCCTGGGCTGAAGTTACTCCTGGCAGCTGGTGCTGACCCGCTGTTCCTGAGAGGGGCAGGGTTTGTACCACACCTTTACAGCCCCAGAGGTGCCAGGACTGCACAGTCAGCAAAGCTGGTCATTTACTTTTAAGTGAGAATTATTCCCTGGCTCTTCTTTTTCACATGGGAAAAAATGGAACTGGGAAGAAATGAAAATGGCTTTTTTTTTTTTTTTCAGGTTGGCTAAACAGTGTGTTCCTCATCACAGTCTGTCCGAGCAGGACTGGAAAGGATTCCCCTCTTTCCAACCAAAACACAGGGAGAACAAGAAATCCCAAATAACTACATTCCTAGATATCTTTGATGAAATCCAGCACTTCAGAAAGGGAAAGATGAGCTGACAGGGCTCTCACAAGGCCCAAGGAGGGGGCGGCCAGCAGTTATCCCATATTCCCCCTCACCAGGTGCTCTGCCCAGCACGTGCTTGGTTACTGCAGGCACCACCTCCACGAATTAGGGATTTGCCAGAGTTGGGGTTACCAAGGGATTTTTAAGGAATAAGTCCCCACATCAGGGGACTCACCTCTGTTGCTTGTGACATCTCCTGAAATCTGTGGAATTCCTGGGTTGAGATTTACCTGGTCAAGCCAGGATTTCCGTATCTGTCCAGCCACCTGGCATTTAGCCAGGTGTTTTAGGAAAATCTTTTTTTCCTCTGTCTACACACGACTGGAGTTGCCAAATCCTCTTCCTTTGCTATCCTGCTCACCTTGGAGAGAGCTCTGCATCTCGTTACTCTGAGACACCTCCAGCCTCGAATCCTTCCACTGATTTTGGCTGAGCTGAACAAAGGGACAAACCCAAACACAACTCTTGCCTCTGTTTTTGAGGAGTTTCTTCTTAATTAAAAATAAACCTTCTGCTGCCCAGTAGTTCCCTCCACCTTCCCACTTTCCTCCTCCTTCCCAACGTTCCGTGTTTATCAATATGTGATTATTGCAGCTTATTCCTCACTGCCCCCAAGTGCTCTCCGCAGCTGCTCTGCAGACCCCTGGATGCCCCTCTCCATCCCTGCTCAAATCCTGTTCTTTTTTACAGAATGCCAACAATAAACCAGCAAGAACACACTCAGCCTGCCCGCTGCCCTAACATAGCAAGCATCCCAAAGCTATTCCAGGGATGTGGATCCTGACCCATTCCAGGGGCTATATTAAAACACTCATTCATTTAATGAACTTCCCAGGCAAGGGTTTTGCATTGGGAATGCAATCGCTTGGCCATGCTCCCTCCAGCCTCCAGAGCTCAACTCAATCATCTTTTCCTCTCGTGGCTGGAACTCCCCGTTTTCCTTCTCCACTGTCAGCTGAAGCCTATTCCAGGTATTCTGCAGGCGCTGGGAGACACAATGAAGCCAAGCAGCGGATAATGCTGTGCTGTGGGAAGGCAGCCGAAGCTCCTGATTTCCCAAGCTTCCCATGGGCCACAGGCAGGAACAATAGAAGGCCAGGCACGGTGTACGGAGGAAGAAATGCCCGGGATCTCGATGCTTCCCCAGCACCGGTGTTTTATTTCAAGGATGATAATTCAAACACTGAAAAATCAGCTGCCAGTGAAGGGGTTTTATTCCAATCAATGTGAGGAAAACATCTGCTTTTTGTTCCTAGGAGCTTCGTAAATAATTTGAAATACTGAGATACAGGCAGCTGCTAACAGCCAAGGTTTTTTTCTTTTAAAAAAAAATTAAAAAAAAAAAAATCCAGGCTGGTGAACTGAAGAGTTTCAAAGCCAAGAATGAGAAAAACTGCTGGAAGAACAATGGGTGCCAGTGAGCGCTCCTGGGAAAAACCTAAAAATCATCCTTGCCTTCAGTCACACCTTTGTTCAGGAGAACTGGGACACGAGAAATGCAGCACCCGTCAGCATCATCTTATCCCTGAGCACGCCACGTTTAACACAAATCCCACTTGCTTCACGTGCCGCTTCCCGGAGTGCTTCCATCCACATAGCCTAAGCAGCATCCAAGGAATACGGCAGAAGGAAAATTTCACCTGGGCTGCACCACTCTCCTCTGGGAAGGGCAAGGAGAAACACAAGGCACATAGATTACAAAGCCTCCCTGTCCCCAACACGCCCCTGGGATGAGCTAACACCTGGCTGATCCACCAGACTCCTGTCACGGTGTCTGTGCACATGTGACAGCAAACACCCCCCAAATTCCTGGGCTGCCCCAGAGGCTCTAGGAATCTTAAATGGCACAGGAAGAATTACAAACCAAAGGATTCCAAGCAGCCCTCGGTAAGTCACAACCATTCATCTACCTATAATCTTGGGCATAGCTTTTATAAAAAGGTGATAAAAGCAGCATTCCAGGCCCTGCCATGTAGGAAAAGTGCAGTGCTCCGGCACCGAGCACACCGTGCTCCCAGGGAGCAGACACATATCCCTCCCAGGTAATGGGAGTTTATTTAGCTGCCCACTCAGCCAGACTTTGAAGGGGACTGCCCAGTGCCACTGGATTCACAGGGTGTTGCATGGCTTATTTCCACATTTTTAATTTAAGCAAAGATATGTCTATGTCTTTCCCCATCAGCAAGAACTCAGCACTGTCAAAAAACACCACTCGGAAACCAGGCAATAATCAAGAGAATCCTTGGTGTTATTTTTGACCCACGTGGAGTTAATACATCACCCACCCTCTATGGAACATGTCATGAAATTCAATGTATACCAATAATTAGCTGATAAAAGGGAAAACAGCCATCCTCATTTTCAGCTGCTGTTCTCCAGAAGCAGAGCAGCACCGCTGTCCCTACTGAGGGGCTTCCACGGTGATTTAACTCAAATAACAACTGTATAACTTCCAAAGAATAATACTGAGAGATCAGAGATTTTACAAAGAGGTTCAGTTCCCTCAGCTAACTGCAGTTCTAATACCTCATCAATTCTCCATACTCTAATTTTACATGGGTTTCACACACATGGCAAGAGAAGAATAACAGGGAGCAGTTCAATTAAACTCCAATGGCACAAATACTGAGGGGCCAGAGAGCAGAGGCCAGATGTGTTAGTTCTAAAACAGATTTATATTTATTTTTCTTAATGATATCCTCAGGTTTTTCTCTTTTATAACATCAGTCCCTCATTTCACTTTATGGCAGGATAGTTTTCCAATGTCCTGCTTTTCTAACGGAAGGGGTTTTTTATTCTCATGTGAAATTTTACTGTGACTCTACTTCGTTCTGCCTTATTTATAATAAATATTCATGCTAAAATAGTAAATCTGGGCAGTAACTGGACAAAGGCCTATGGTATCCATTGTCTCATACAACCTCAGTTTTTTCTGTCTTTTAAGAAATAAAACTAGTGGTATTACATTTAAGTGTTTTCTCCTTTTAAAGAATATCAGGTGCCAGTACAAGTGCAAAAGAGGGTTAAATAGTGATGGTCTTGTTAGAGATAATTTATTCATTCAGAGCAACAATCTGGCCATGAATTTTAATATCTTTTGCCATTAAAATCCATGTTCGGTGTGAATGCAAGAGGAGCCGCCACACTGGACAGAATTGCTGAAGGACCCAAAACCTCCACTCCTCACATTGAAACACGGGGCACAGTTTCTGAGCGTTCTCCACAAATTCCTCCCCCCCCCTTCCTATTTTTTTTCCCTTTAAACACAGGCTGCATCCAGAAGCTGTAATGTTTTCCAGCCTTTGGACTGGGAGAAAAAGCTGAAGACTGCCCCAGATCTGCAGCTGGGAATATAACCTACAGCTCACCTTCTGAGGTGAAGCAGGAGAGCAAAGCCGAACCCTTTGGATGAGGTAAATCCCCCAGGACCATTGTGCATCCCTTGCTGTCACACACCGGCCACCCCAGCCCCTGCCAGCCCACAGCTTGTGTCTGCAGCTATTTTAGGTTTTATGACTTCTTTGGGGTGTTTATTTTTCGCGGTTCTTTTGTATTTCCCAGTTATCTGAACCACTGCTTGTTTATTATTAATAACATGAGTTGTGACTTAATTAGTTGGGCTGGTCGGGCACGACACTGAGGTTGTTCTGTTGCTCCTTTGACAGGGTATATTGATGTGAGATCCCAGAATCACTGAGGCTGGAAAAGAGCTCCAAGATCATCGAGTCCAACCCGTGACTGAATCCCACCCGGTCACCCAAAGCAAAGCACTGAGTGCGACATCCAGCAGTTCCAGAGATGGAGACTCCACTACTTCCCTGGGCAGCCCCTCCCAATGCCTGGCAACTCCTTCTGTGAAGAAATTCTTTCTGATATCCAAAAGGGGACAATCAACTGGGAGATGGGGCAAAAACACCCCTACACAGCTCCTTCTGGATGTGATATTTGCACATCTGAGCACATCCTCCTGTTTCTGCAGTGCCAGGTATCGTCACTCACTCATTTCCCTGTGATCCAAACAATGCCAAGCAGTAAACACGCCTTTGCTTCCCATTCCTAATTATTTTTCAATTGTTTACTTTGGACAGATTTGCTGCTAAGGGCTTATTTTCAGTGCTGCAGCAGCATTAGAAATGCATTTGCTGAAGGGTGGCTTTCCCCCAAATCCCAGCCAGGCGGTCCCTAAATTGGATCACCCCAGACTCGACCAGCACACACATCCCATAGAGCCCCCCCATAGACACAGCAGAGATAAAACACCATCACAGCACACAAAATCAACCTGCATAACCGCAAATTCAACAAGTTCCACCTCAACAGGAGGAAGAGCTTTCCATGCAGGGTGACAGAGCACTGGAACAGCTTCTCAGGGAGCTCATGGAGTCTCCCTCTCTGGAGACATTCCTAATCCACCTGGATGCATTCCTGTGCCTCCTGCTAGAGGTGGGGATGATCTCCAGAGGTTCCTACCAATCTTAACTGCCCCATGATCTTGTGATATTGGTTAAAAGGCCAAATAAACACTAAGGCTGACAGAGCGGAGACAGAAAGATGATGCATATGAATGGCAAGAAGGACAGCGCACCAACGTTAAACTGAATTATTGAGTTGGATGAGAAAACCTCATAGGTCTGAGCTACTTTGTAGCAGAAATAACATTTCTCCTAAAACACCCAAGGCTGTGACAGTTTTTCCCCCAAACTCCGCATTTCTAGGTGGCATTTTATTGTCCTGTTGCAACTGCCACCACCAACCCCCAGCAAACAGCGCATCAGGAATGGATCCCCTCTCTCCCGAAGTTCAGGGAATTATTTTCCCCCGCAGGTTTGGCGTTTTTTCAGCTGGTTTTACACCTATCGGTGATGCTACACTTCCCTGCTCTGCTCCAGAAGAGCAGCTGGAAAGCTCTTTTGGAAATGCTGCACTGAATTCATGAGGAAAACTAGCAGAAATCAGTGTTTAAATCCAAAACGTGCTGGTAAATCAGACTAACACACCATTTCCTATCGCAGGCAAATATTTAGACAGCTCCAGCTGAAGCTGGGGAAGGATTCAGGTAGCCAGGACATGCCAAATGCAAAGGATGGCTCAGGATGGACATGTGAGCAGGATATCTCTGCTGAAGTGATCAGCAGCCTGCTGGTATTTAAATCACATTAAGATTTCAAAAGCATCAGTCTATCACGCAGCTCGTGGCACTCCTTCCCGCAACCACGAGGACTGAAAGCCTTCAAAAAATCACCCCACGAGCCCCCCAGAACACCAGAGAGCCCCTCAGCACGAAGCCAGCGCCCGCTAATTGTGGCAAACTGACGGGCAGATCAATTAACTGGGCGAGCAAAAGCCCGGCAAAGCCTCTCGCTTTGAGCTTCGCCAGCTCCTCACAATGATGACTTCAGATGGAGCACAAGGGGCAGCTGGATTCCTTAAAACAAAACGCAACCATAACCTCTTTCAGATAAGAATTTCGTGGAAAGAGGAAGGGGAGAGGGAAAGACAAATGGAATAGGTCCCAAATGCTCGTATTTTTTTTTAAGTTTTCAAGGCTGCTCCCGTGGAGGAGCGGGGACCCCTGTGCCGGGGCTGGCTCCCGAGCAGGAGCCCGGGGAGTACTTGCTCGTCTTCCCGAGATCTGCCCAGTCACATGTGCTGGCTCCTGCGCCTCGTAGAAGCAGCTGGAAAAGAGGGAGACAGCGGAGCTGCCTCCATTAGGAGCCACCGCTACACAAAAGGAGAAGAGGAAACAAGCCCTCGGCCACCGGGGCTGCCGGCAGGAAAGGAGAGGTGTCCAGGGCCGAATGGAGCGCACGACAAGTGGGGGAAACCACGATGGAAAGGGAACCTGCTCCGCTGTCCCCCGGAGAGGCTCGATGGCACCTGCCCGACAAGGGACACGGCGCTCACACGGCATCGCCCCGGGGAAACCATGGGGAACTCGACGGACTCACCCGCGCCACCACCAGCCACCCGGCCGAGGGGCTTACGGCCCCGCCCGGCCGTGGGGACCCCCCAAAACACCGACCCCAGCCACGCCGTCCTGTGCCAACT
>VWZG01011054.1:168402-267816 GCA_013396735.1 Grallaria varia
ACCGCCCCCCCACTCCCCTCACGGAGCCCCTCAGCCCGCGGCCCCTGCCCGTGGCACGGGATAACCGGGAAAACGGGGAAAACCGCCGGCCTGGGCACCCGGGAAGTCCCCGATGGCCGCGGTTCCCTCACAAGACAGGGGCGTCAGGCGGCCCCGCGCGCTGTCAGCGACCCTCCAACCCCTGTCCCTCAGAGGCGCCCCGGCACGCCCTCGCACCTCCCGGGTGTGCCCGGAGCATCCCGGAGGCAGCCACAGTTAAACCCAGCGCCCGCATCCAAACTCTGGTAAAGTTGGGAATCCCGTGGGTTCGGTGGGAGCCCCGCGGGAACCTGCCAGGGGGAAGAGGCACGGGGAGGGGTGGACGCCCATCATTCCCACCTTGGGACGAGCATTGGAAAGGCCACGGACTTCCCTTGTGACTCCCTCTGAGCGGCCCCGTGACCCGGCACTGGGGAAATATCCCATTCCATTTCAGGGGGGAAAGGTCAAAAGGGACTTCTCAGGTGTCCCCGAGCTTCTCCACCGGGACACACCATGCCCACGGTCTTCATGGGTAGTGAACATGTCTTCTTCCCAACCAGAACATCTGGAAGTCTCCATAGTCTCCTCAAAAACGGGTTTAAAACCCTAAAGGAGACCCAACAAGCCTCAGAGTTATTTAATCCGTGTCTTTGGCAGCACCACAGCCCTCACCACTGAAGCCTATCCATCAGCTGAAGAATGGGGTTTTTCCATAGAATCATGGACTCTCCTGAGTGGGATTATCCAATCTCATTACTGATCCTGCACAGGACAGCTCCAAAATCCCACCATGTTCCTGAGAGCCTCGTCCAAATGCTCCCTGAGCTTTGGTAGCCTTGGGACCATGACCCCTGCCCTGCAGTGCAGTGACCAATTCAGCAACCAATTTGCCCGATTTTTCTTAAACCTGGGAAACCTCTGAGGAGAAACTGCCATATGGAACAAGCAACCCATGGGGCACCAGGAGACAAGTATGTACAATGAGGGCAAGACCCCAAGGGTCTGCTTGAAATGCAACTAAACCACAGGCAACCCAGGAGGCTGAAATAATTCCTGCCTTTTTCCGGTTGTCCGCGGTCCACAGAGATCTTGCAAACAGAGCAGGATGAACTGATACAATTTTTGCAGGATCCAGATGTTACACAGGGAAAGACTGAGGGAAAATTCACCTATTCGGAGACACTGATTCTCAAAACAAATACAAGTCGCTGGTGAAACAGCAGGGAAAAATAAATGTCCGTAACAGCTACACTCCTGGGACCCTCTCAAAGTGCAGTGTAGCAACTCTCCTTAAAAACACTCTGATATTGTTTAGGAGTTGGACTTCGATTGTCCTTGTGGGTCCATTCCACCTCAGGATCTTCTGCGATGACCCCATTTCACTGCTTCCCTTCAGAAATGCTGCCTTTAGATGAAACTTTTCCAGGCTCCATTTAAGGCAGTAAGGCATCACCAAGAGCTGCTCCATAGGCACAAAGGTTGTTTCTCCTCAGACGGGAGCTGCTCCCCACCTGGAAAGCAAAGGCAGCTTATATTGCTACCAAACTGCTCCCTAAAAATTGTATTTTATGGGAGGTCTTCCCTCTACTGTGAGCCACAGAAATGGGAGGGAAACCACAGCACTGCTGAGACCAAAGCAAATTCGGTTTTGATGTAACACAAAGCACTCACTCCAGTTGTTAGAGGTGTTTGAGTGACTTCCCAAATCTATCCCCTTGGACTTCCATAGCTAAACAGAGTGATACCTGGAGCAGTAAAATGAAGAATCTGGGGATTCAGAAGTTCTAAATCCACCCCACAACTCCAGCAATAAACACAAAGTGTTCTGGAGGGAAACACTTGGGCAAAATTTATGCTGAAGGTTGATGATAAATATTATTTAACAGCTGCTTTTTGGGGGAAGAAGGTGGAGGTGAGGCCACCTCCCCTGTTCCAGGTGTTCAGAATAGGAGAACATCTGGAGCACAGACACGTTGAGTATGGGGCACTGCGTGCTCCAGAGCTGCACAAGAGTGGGAAGCACAACAGAGCCATCTGCAGAGCTCCCTCTCTTTTGAGAAACTAATTTATTCTGAAGTGGGGCCTTTCCTCGTCCCTTTCTCAGAGGGATGAGGGAGAAAAATGGGAAGCTAATTGCTGATTCCAGAACAATATGGCTGTGTCTGATGGGCTTCAGCCTGTCAGCATGGTCCGTTTGGGCTTTTTTCCCCCTCATTAGCTGGGAATAACAAACCACCGAAGCCCTGACACAATATCTTCCTACCCCAAACTCTAACCTGTTTTTTTGGGAAATGGATGACATCTAGTGCTATGGATTGCCCAAAGAGCAGCACAACAGGGATCTGTGTCCCCACCTCACAATCTGGGCTGTAATCTGGGCTGTAGCGGCAACTGGCTGAGGTACCTGTTGGTAACAGGGGTTTCACCATGTCTGTGGGGGGGAGCTGGGCCAGAAACCATCAGGGATTAAGGGATTGTTCCTCATTGCCCCTCTCACCTCCACAGGTGCTGGGGTGGGAGAGACACACGGCTGAGCCAGTGCTAAAGGGAAAGGAAGGGGAAAGAGGATTCCACCGTTAGCATAGGGAAAATTGGGAAAAGGACCTTTGCATTTCTTGACTCTTGAGTTTCAGGAGTAAAAGCTGAATTTCTCCCACAGGAGAACAGGGAAGAGCTCCAGCACCTCACTGCAGGTCAGGCTGGGAGAAGGGTGTTTGCACTGCATATCCCAGGGCACACTCAGAACTTTCCAACCTTAGAGAGCAACTGTGGAAAGTTTTAAAAAGTCTCAGAAAATCCAAGAATAGGAAAAATACCCCAGCAGTGCTGCAAGGACAGAGAAAGGGAACCTTGAGTTCCTGTGTGCGTGCTGTTTTAGCCCAGGTGGGGAGGTTGTGCACCCCTGGAAATGCAACACCAGAGCTTCCTGCACACCCACAAACTGATGAAGAGCTCCCATTCCACAGGCACTTGCAAACAGGCATGGGAGCTTAAGCAACAGCATTAATCTAAGTAAGATCACACACTAAAAGCAGCAGTGTGGAGGATCCTGCTCCAACTGGTTCCTGAGCCAGTCCTGGGGAAGAACTTGGCTGTGTGGAAGAGCTCAGCACATCTGAGAAGGGGAGGATGGTCAGCCTCACCTTCCCAAACAGCCTCATGGCTGCTTTTGGGGGATAAACCCTCCCCTGGATCCAAGCAGCTGGGGCTTTACATGGCCCCTCTCTGGCTGTAGGGACAGGTCTGGGTTAAAAAGTCGTTATTTCAGCAATCTCAGCTGCATACAGCAGGGTTCCCACCCTTTCCAGGCTTCTCCTCCACCAAGAAACATCCTCAAATCCAAACCAGCCTCCACAGAAAAGGTGCTGGGTCTGCACTGGCTCTGGGGACAGAGATGAGTTTTGGTGGTTCCCTCCTTTCCTTCCCCCTTCCAATGCTGACCCAGTAACTACAACAGGCCAAATGAATCCCTGGTGGAGCTCCATGGACTACCTTGGAATTCTATTACACTGAAAAAGCAAATTGGCTGTGAGTGTTCAGGTCTGCAGCAAACCAGCTGTGGTTACACAGGAGGCTTCCTTCGAGATTTCTGTTTAAACATCAGCATTTGCTTGTTTTCAGTTGGCTGAAATATTCCCCTTTTTCCATCAGAGGAAGTTGTGAGGGATTTGGGCTGGAGGAGAGGGCTCTCCCTGCACAGAGGTGTCATATAGGGTCTCATTATCTACCTGGAAAAATCCAGATTACTGTATTTGTATTTTAGAGAATCATCTGCAGGTTTTTAGTTGCTATTGCTGCTACAAAGGTTTAATTTATAATTTAGTTTAGTTTTAGAAAAATTGATGCTGTTTATATCCAGTGATACTGTCTATGAGGCAGCAGTGCTAGGGAAGTTCAAGCAAAGGAAAGGGGATTGCTGTGTGCTATTTCTTATTTCACCTCTCACCTTAACACTTTAAAGTGCTTTAGTGAGGAATATATGAGATATATAATTTATTGATGGAGGGAAAAGCAGAGGGACAATGAAAAGAGCTTGGTGGGGACCAGCATAGACAGGAAATGAGACTGAATTAAATCAAAGCAGAAAATCACAGGAGTAAGAGGTAAGAACATCCTTGAGTGTTATAGATGGAGGTGGATGTAGGTGTGTGCTTCAGTGTATTGCAAAATCAGGATTAAGGGCAAGGACTCTGCTTTATGAGCTGGTCCTGGCAGACAGTGACAAACTCCCATGCACAGAAAGGAAATACGTCCTGCCTTGCATTCCCAAGGTAGCCATTATTTTATGGAGTGTGATTCACAAAACCAGGGAGGCTGGAGGGATCACAACACAAAACACATGTCCCAGAAACCCATGATGGGAAAGCAAACAGCAATTATGGGACCATCTGTGCTGCGGGATTGGTCTGCAGCGACCCACTGAGGGCTGTTGGGCTGGGGGCAGTGCTTGAGCTGTGCTCAGCTTGGGAAAATCAGTGGGAACAAACCCCTGGCTGCATATATTACTCCAAGCGTGACTTCTCGCCTTGTGCAGAATTAATACAGGAAAACCCTAGTAAGAAATCCCAAAGGCACCTGCTTGGCCAGTCTGCATTTCCATAGGAAACAGCTGCATCAGCAGGAAATCTCCATCACTTTTTCATGTCCCCCCAGGTGGATGGGAATTCCTGCCAGCACACGGGCATGGGGATAGGGACATTCCTCGGTGACAGGGACGTGTCTGCTCCTCCACGCTCCTGCCAGCACAGGTACAGGGACACTCAGGCATCCCAGGTGAAATCCTGGTTCAGGAGTCAGAAGAGACTTTCGGTAGCCAGCAAGCATCCAGAACCATCCACCCCACCTGTGTTGGGAGCAAAGGTAGATGCCCATTGAAAGCCCCACAGCACCCATGGAGCCTCCAGGTGAGAAAGTTGGTTCAGAGTTGTATCCATTCCTAATGTAGTTATTTTTCCATGTGTAAAGGAAGTGTCACTGCTGGATGCTTTACCCTTACCTTGTCCCAAGCTCCCAAAGATGCCCAGCACACTGAGGCCCACACAGGGATGTTTTCAGCCCTGAGGGTTGTTTTTCACTCCTTATTTTCAGCAGCTGGAGGGCAGAGTAGCACAAAGAGGGAATAACATCTTTGTGGGGTTTTCAAGAAAGAGCTTCAAAGTGCTCATTAAAACACCTTGGTGTTGGGGGAAAATAACACCCACATGATCTGTTAACCTCTGCCTAATGCTGAGTGTTGGGGGTGAGTTTGGGCTCAACACCCCCAGGTGGAAGCTGCTGCACCTCCATCCCTCGTTTGCCATGAGTCAGGCACCTGACTGGAAGGTTTGGAGTTTCCCTGTGCAAATCTCCCTCATAGGGACATGGTTAAAGGTGGCCTTGGCAGTGCTGGGGGAATGGTTGGACTCAATGATCTTAAAGGTCTTTTCCAACTGAAACGATTCGATGATTGTATGATAATCCTATTAGCATTAACATGGGCTGTGTGGCTAAATCCTTGCATTCTGCACAGAAATGGAATCCCTGAGGGGCTGGCTTATAATAACAAATTCTTGGAAAGGGAGAGACAGGAGCAGAGGAGGGTTTGTCCAGGGATGGTGGTTCCTGTGGAAAACAAATCAGGAGTGCTCAGGGATTTGGAGCTGCTGGAGAGTTGGCTGGGCTGAGGTTGGAGTCAAATCTGGAGGGTGTGCAATTAGCTGGAGCAAAGACTGCACCCTGGGTGGACAGCGCCTCCTTCATCTCCTTTCTCACACCTTTCCTCATTTTCGTTTGATTACAACGAGAGAGGAAAAGGAAAGGAGAAAAGGAAGGGTCAGTCCATCATTTCATTCAGACTTTAAAGCAGAGGATGAGTTTTGAGGGACATGGGCTGCATAGGGCTGGCAGGGGACGGATCACTGAGCAAATGCTGGTGCTGTGGAGTGAGCACAGAGGAAAATCACACAGACACACCACAGCAGGGGAGGAACAGCAATTCCCAGAAAGTGGGAAAAGGGGCAGAGCCACCACGGTCCTTGATGTTGAGGTCCTGTCCACATGTCCAAGGGCAGGGTCTTCCCCCGGGATGGGCTGAGGGATGACAAGAGTGCAGAACAGTGGGAGAGCTGCTTCAGGGGAGGATTTGTGGCCCATGCCTGCCTGTGGCCACAGCCTTGGGCTCAGCCAGAGGCTTATCCCAGTGTCCTATGGCCCTTGCAAAAATAGTCATCAACCCAAATATCCTCATTAGATACTCACATGAGGACCTGTACTGCACCAAAGTATTCCTGTGGTGGGAATATTTCTGCTCTTCTGAGATGTGAAGGTACCCAGAGTAAAGGGAACTTAAATTCAGGAGACCCTGGATGATACTGATCACTCTTCACCTCACATGTATTTTATTCCTCTGAAGTGTCCATGAAGTGAATTGGTGGCAGAGTCTTGCTCTTGTCCCAGCTCAGAAACCCTCAAAGGGTTCACTCTCAGCCTGGGAACCAACCAACCTTAAACAAGGTGAGTTGTTCACACTGTTTGGACAGAGCCTGGGATCAAGCCCCATTTACTCTGCTGTTACTATTCATTATTCTCTCCAGTGGTACCCTGGATGTTTGAGCTGGGATCTGCCTAATCCCATAAAACCCGGCTTCTCCTCATGCCAGAACAGAGTACAAAGTCATAATTCTACTTTTGCAGCCTCCCAGGCTGTTGCCATGGGAATGATGCAATGTTCCCAATTCCCGAGTCTGCTCTCCTGCCAGTGCAGGTAGGAGAAGCCACTTTCCCAAGGGAAGAGTGCCCTGGATTGAGTGCTATGCTTTGACAATTAGCCAGGGAAGTTACGGATCACTCCATCAAGGTGACGGTACTGTGCTCACAGGGGACCTGGTTTCCTTGTAGACCCCAGTCTGTGCCCAGGCTTAGGCAGGATCTAGAGGAGACTTGAAGTACAAAAATTGCCTCGAAAATAACCCCTGAGAGTGCTGAGGGTGCATTTGGTAGCAAGGGGTGAAGAGGCTAAAACCTGCCATTATTGTGGTCAGGTGTTGCCCCAGCCCTGCTTTTATCCCCAAAAAAGTGGGGAATCGGGTGCAGGTCCCAGCTAGCCCCCATCCCATAAAAACATCTTTCCAAGTTCATTTGAGGGGAAGTTGCTAAAAAGTGTCACAGTGTAACGTTCAGTTTTTCCTGGGGAAATTTGGAGCTAGATGAACTTTCAAAGCTAAAATGGGGTACAAGGTGGGTCCTGATGAGAGCCTCATCCAAACCTGGGGAGATAAAACTGATTAAAAGTCACCCCTTTTCCTTTTTCCCCGTACTTGTTTGCCTTCTAGAAACCTCAGTAAAACCAAGTGCCTAAACCTATAGATGGCTCCTTCCTCCCTCCTCTCCTTGAGGCTTCAAACCTTAACCTGAAAATGCCATTAGCACATGTGTACTCCTATCTTTTCCCCTACATTTCAGTCTGAACACATGGATCATCTCAGTACCAAACTTCATTGTGTTGTTCTCCAGTGCATCAAAGCCTGTGCAGCCTTGGACCATCTGGTGCCTCCCTATGCAGCAGGGAGGTTTCCTGGTGTCCAGGGAAATCCTTCCTGCTGCCCAGAGACTGGATTTGGAGGACAGGTCCCTCTCTTTAAACCAATGTTCTTAAGCCAGGGAGATTGAAGGCAGAGGATCAAACAGGGTGCTGGTGTGGGGGCAGCCCCTCACAGCCAAGGCTGGAGGTCAGCTGTGGCATCAGGATAGAACTTTCCAGCAAGCTGTGCTGCACAATGGAGTCTGTGTCCATCCCAAACAGCCTTCTTTCCTTCCCACAATGTCACACTAGGCCTAAAACCTTCCTGAAGTCAGGGTATGTCCCATTTGTGGCTTCTTCCTCATCTGCTCGCCCAGTTTCATTGTCAAAAAGAGGTTTGATGTGATCTCTGTGTGACAAACCCACACTGGCTCTTTTATCACTTAGTTATCTGTGAGGTGCTTCAATAGATCCAAAACCCCCCCATACTCCAGAAGCTTCCCAGGCATCAAAGCACAGCCAAGTGCTGGGTAATCCCTTTGGTCTTCCTAACATTTGGGAAGAGGAGTGGGAGTTCTCTCTCTTCCTCTGTGGGGCGGGATGTTTGATGGCTCAGAAATGACTGGATCGTGAAGCTCTTCAGCATCAGCAGCACCAGATCCTGAGGCACAGAGGTTTCTAAACCCCCTCCAACCTCCTGTTCCCCATCCCGCCCCCTGCCCTCCCTCTTACTCCTCTGACCTTCCAACCCCACTCTGCACCAACGATGGAAACTGGGTTAGTAAATGAAAGAGGAGTTGCTACATCAAGTATTTCTTTCCAAAGCTCTCTTTATTTGCTATAAACACAGGGAAGCTCTGCAGATAACCAGCATGGCTCTGTGGTAAAAGCAGGGACTGGGGACACATCACCCCTCAAAACCAAACCCCCAGCCAGGATTTCTATGGCAGCAACAGAGCAACAAAACCTGATGAGCAGTGAGTTTGAGATGGTCCCCTCCCTTCTTCAACATCCACCTGAGAGCAGGGAGGATGTAAAAATTCCCCCAGCCTTTGGGGAAATGGGAAAAAGAAAGATGCGACTTACAGACAGGAGGGGCATTAAATCCCCAGGAGCTCTCTTGGCATCTCTCCTCCAAAGCCATTGGAGCTGGGGCGAGCTCACCAGCCCAGCTTTGCCGTGATTATAATCCTTAATTTCTGATTTTGCCACCTGCACTATGTTTCATGAAATTTTAAAGCTAATGCTCTGCCAAACTCAAATGGCAGTGGAGCAGATGTTTAAGTGCAGCCAAGGATGAATAAATGATGGGGCTCGTGGCTGTACGGTGAGGGAAGGAGAGGCTGGAAGGCTCCAAATGGGGAGATAATTGATTTAAATGGCATTGTCCATTGGCGTCACCTGGGATCATCTCTTTTGGCACATGCAGAAGAGATGCAGCAATTAAAGGCCCGGGTCTGATAAGTGCAGTGACTTGCTCAGTGTGCAGGAGTGAGCAGTCCTTGCTCAGCCTCCTCTTTTTGGCTGCTCTGTGCATTTTCTGTGTCTTTATCCCACCTTGATATCAGGAAGGGAGAGGAAAATGAGGCTGGTTTTGGTCTTGGTCCTCTTGTTACTAAAGGAGATGAACCTGTTTGGGTTATTCTGGGATACTGGGAGGGAGATGGATGCCATATGAAAGTACCTGCAGAGGCAATATGTTAAACATTAAAAAGCTTTTTTATTCCCTAGAGAAGGGCAAAAGAGTCATTGATGGTTGGACACCAAGTCCAGACCCAGCAGCACCAAACTGTGTTTTTTAACCACAAGATGAGTCCAAAAATTATAGTACTCAGAAGCTCACAGGTTTATTTGCTCTTCTCTGCTACAGACGACCCTGGGCAAGTTCCTTCCCTGCTTAGCACAGATCAGTACCTTCCGATGGGCAAGGTGCTCGCCTGGCAGGGGTAACTAGATTCCCCTGGCAAACCCAGAGCTGCCATGGAGGTGATTATTCCCTGGGCTTCCAAGAGCTTGCTAGTCCATAGCCCCCTCTCCCCTAAGGATGCTGCAGCTGATCCTGCCCTGTGCCCCTCCCAGAACCTGAGTTTTGGGGCTTAATGTCACCCCTGCCCTTGCAAACAACAATGCAGAGGTGGACCTGCCAGAACTCATGGCATTTTTTACATTTCACCAAAACCAGCTGTTTTGCAACTCAAACCAGCCCTGCTGTGGCACATTGGCTTTTCAGTCATCTGCTTGTCTGTGGCTGGTGACAGCTCCTGGCAGAAGCTCCATGCTGGAGTGCAGCCCCCCTCCCTTGCATTCAGCTTGGGAGCAAATGCAAATCAAATGAAGAGCAGGAGGAAAAGGATTACTGCCCCTAAGGATCGCTCTGAGGATGTTCATGCCAGCCTGACCCAGGCCTGGAGGCAGAGGAGGGGGGACCCCATGTACTGCTGCTAGCAGCAGTTTTGGGGATCCCAGGGGTGCTGAGGTTCTCACCTGTGTGCAAGGGACACTGGGCAGAAATGGCTCCATCCTGCCTATGGCTCCCAGGAGATGCTGCCACAGAGCAAACAGAGATGAAAGGGGTTTTCTAATAACAAAAGCACCCTGTGGAAGCTGGTTTTCCAAGTCATGTTTAGTCATCATACGAGAGAGTGGGTTCCTCTGCATGCTTTGATGCAGCTGTCTCCTCAGGGGAGAAACCAGCCCTAGAGCCCAGGTGGATGCTGCCTGCTCCCACAGGCACAGGGATCCCTGGGGAGGGACTGACATCATGTCTCAGCAGGGATGTGAGAGCCAGGGCTGCTCCCAGAGCAGGAGATGGTCCCTGTAAACATCCAGCAAAGATATTGCCCTTATTAGCCTTGAGTTGCACACACCCTCATGGTCCCACCGGGAAGCTCTGCAGAGCTGTGTTGGAAACACCGACTCTTGGGAATACCAGCCCCAAGTGGCACATTCAGTGTCAATGTGATGCCAACTCCTCAGGGAAGCAGGGCCTGGGGAAAGCTCCCAGAGCTGGGAGCTTCAGCTGTGTCCAAGCCAAAAAAAACATCCCTGTAGATTTCCCAGCAAGGACAGGACCAGACCACCCTCTCGGCACAGCCACCTCTCCTCATGCCAGTGCAAGCACGCGGGCACTAAATCACATCAGGGACCCTGCCAGACTGCAAAAATAACCATTTGCTCTTCTTCTCTGGGTCAGACTCACCAGACAGCTCCTGCTTTTTCCTTTCCTGTGATGCTTGAGCTTCTTCAGATGAACACTGGGCTTGTTTTCCATCCAGAGAAGCTCTGAGCTCTGCAGCAAGGCACAGAGAGGACACAGGCTGTGTATTTCCTAAAGCCCTAGCATAGGGATGGTGGGCCCACAGCGCCATTGATCCAGTACCAGCCCCCTTGGCCCTGCAGACACCCAGGGCATGCAGGCTATTTCCATCCCTCCAACAGCTGCAGGAGAACACCCTCCCGCCTCTGTTCTGGGAGGCAGCTGCAGCACAGGGCTGGAAAATCCCCCTCCAGGCAGTCCCAGCTCTGACACCAGACAGCCCCACGCAGGAGGGGGCTGTGCTTGTGCCGAGCCCCTCAATCCACTGAGACACCACCGGAAACTTCCTGTTCCCTATCTGCCTTGCTCTGTGTGGGAAGGGCTCAGACAGAGGTGATGCTCCATTGGTATGTGCTGAGCAGGGTAATTCAGTGCTCCTTGTAAAGTCCTGAGGATCTGGGCTCACATCAAGGTGCATCAGCACCTCTGGAGAGGACACCAAGTGATCCAAGTGCCACTCTGCTCCTTGTGCTACAGGGAACATCTGTCTGTCACTGGCCCTACCAGAGCAGGCTGTGACTGGGAGCAGCAGGATCACAGAATCCCAGAATCACTGAGGTTAGGGAAGACATCCCAGACCATCGAGTCCAACCTGTGACTGATCCCCACCTTGTCATCCAGACCAGAGCCCTGAGTGCCATGTCCAGTCCTTCCTTAGACACCTCCAGGGATGAGGACTCCACCACCAACCTGGGCAGCCCCTTCCAATGCCTGACAACCTTTTCCATGAGGAAATTCTTCCTGAAAAGAATTGTTCCTCTTGCCTGGGGGACGTCAGTGGAGAAGGACAGGGTGTTCTGCAGCAGCACTGCCTCAAAGTTTCGGGTTTAAGGGGACATCACCTCCCCCCTCTCATTGCAGCAGCTCAGGGCTTGAGAGCTCGTGCTCTTCAGGGATTCAGGATCACCCCATTTCTCCTGGATCCCTTTGGAATGACAGATCCCCACACCTCTGGTTCTGCCTGGAGCTCCACGTGCCGAGAGGAGCTGGCTGCTGTCCCCCGCCTCCTCCCAGCAGCTCCCGCCTCCCGCCGGCGCTGGGCCGCTGCCATTCCCTTCAGCAAGCGCTGCTCCAGCCTTTTTTCCCCCCATTCAGGCTGACAACTGGGCCTCAGCATCAGCTGCATGTTGCTCAGCATCAGCCTTTCAGCAAACAGCAGGTGCAAGCAGGGCGACCCCGGGCTGCGCTACAGTAATCCCGCAGCCCCCCCGCACCCCCCTCGCACAATATTGTCCCCTCGGCTCAAGAATGTTTTTGTCTCCCCTTCACAGTTGTGAATTCTTGTATAGATTGAAAAGAATTTCTAATCTTGCTGCGGGGCCATGGCCGGGAGGAGCGGATGCCTCACTTCGAGGGGAGCGTGGCTGGCACAGCTGTGCAGGAGGAGCAGGCAGCTGCCAGCAGGACACGGGCATCCTGTCCTCTCTGCCTGCACTCGTGGTTGCGGATTCGTGTAGGTTTGTGGGATCTCAGCTCCACCCTGGCAGAGAAACCAACTCATCACCCACATGTGGGAACATGGAGGTAATACAACAGCAGCTCCCTGTTGTGTCACCCGTGTTTAACTGCAGCGAGCCCTGCCCGGAAGGCTGAGAGGCGAGGGGGGATCCAATCAGGCAGGTTCTGAATAACAAACACATCGTGCTGGGCTGCAGAGGGGATGTAGGAGGGAAGCTGGTGAACAGGGATGGAGCAATGAACCACACACTGCTCAGGCATCTCTGGAGGGCTTGGCCGCAGCACATCTCTGTACAGTGAAATCAGGACTCACTGACACTTTCGTTATGTGTCACCTTGTACTGAAATCACTCAAAGCACAGCACGGGAGGGAAGCACCATCTCCCCATGGGTTATCAAAACCTTCCTTCCCCTCTCAGACCAGCCCCACAGGCAAGAAACCGCATCCTCTGCCCCACATGCACATAGCCATGAGCACACACACACACTGCCCTGAAAACGGGGCCAGGGCTCCTGTCCTTCCCTGAACAGGCAGTGGGACAGAGCAGCTGGGAATCCCTTCTGGCAGTCCCAGCAGGACTTCAGAGGGGTTTTTGGGAGGGAAACCATAGCACCCAGGTCCCCACTTCTCCACAGGGATAACCACTGCTCAGCCCACAGTGCTGTGCAAACGCAGGTCCCTCTCCCACATCCTCCATCTCTCGGTGTGGTTTGACCTTGCTCAACAAGGCAAGATTTGCTGTGCAAACACAGCCCAGCCCCACAGCCCTGCCGTGGCTCACTGGGTCGAGGGGCTGGAAGCCCAGGTGGCCCCACTGCAGCCCAGAACATCCACATCAGCTTTTAGCTTGGAGACAGATTTAACACAGGATATCGGATGTGTTTCTAAAGCAAACACCTCCCTCACACTGTGGGCAACCTCACAAACACCAGCCTCTGCTGAATTCCAGTGGTGGACAGCTTGGAGGAGCCATGCTCCCTTTTCCCCTATCAGCATGAGGCAGGATCCCAGAGATGTCACAGCCCATCTTCCCACTACATCTTCCACTTTCCTTGAGTTTCTGTATCAACCAGTGGCAGTGCCCTACCTCAGTATGAGCCCAGTTTTTCTAATTCAAACTTTTCCTGCAAACAGTCCTGAGAGGATTCATGGAGCACAAGGGATCAATTAAGGAACAAGTGAAAAAACAAGTTCCTGACAGCACTGGCATGAGGAATTTACCACAGCTCTTTGCACAGCTGAGATGCTGGAAGAGAGCAGAGCTGCAGCACCCATGGCAATAGGACACAGTCCAGCCCTTCCTGCGCCCAAAGAAAATAAATCAACTGCTTACCTAAGACTCAAATTCTCCAGGACAGGCTCCACACATCCAGTCTGGGAACACCTCAAAATCCCTTTAGCTAGGGGGTTCTGCTGGGCACAGATGCTCCCTCCTGCCTTCTCCCCAGCACAGGCAGCATTTGTGCATTCCCAATAAGCTACAAGCCACTTCCTTACAGATCCCAGAATCACTGAGGTTGGAAAAGACATCCCAGACCATTGAGTCCAACCTCTGACTGATCCCCACCTTGTCACCCAAACCAGAGCACCGAATGCCATGTCCAGTCCTTCCTTGGACACCTCCAGGGATGGGGACTCCACAACTTCCCTGGGCAGCCCCTTCCAATGCCTGACCACTGTTCCCAGGAAGAAACTCCTGATGTCCAACCCAAACCTCCCCTGGTGCAACTTGAGGCTGTATCCTCTCTTCCTGTCACTTGCTGAACCTCATGTGAAATCCCACTGCTGAAATAAATTGTGTTACCTTCATGAATTATTCCCTCTGCTCTCCATGCCTTCTCTGCTCAGTGGCCAGCCAGCTGCACACAGGGCAAGGTCCTGAAAAGCAGGGAAGATGCAGCACATCCAGCCCTGCCACCAGCCAGGGGCTGTCAGGCCAGGACAATTTCCATCAGAAATCCACGGCAGACAGTTGGATCATGTCCAGAGGCACAGCACCCTGAGTTTTCCTTAGCTCTGCTGCTCTCCAGAGGAGGCCTGAGGCACAGCCCACATAGATCACTGTAAATGTATTTATTTAAAATGAGAATTAGGGGGAAAAGCTGTGGTTGGGAAGGATAAACAGGGAAAGCAACATTAACCCATTGCTTCCAGCCTGGGAACAAGAACCAGATCCTGCGCTGTTGAGACCCCTTCCAGGAGTGGAGGCCACAGCAAAAGCTGATTTTATTAGTATAGTAAAAATATTAACCCACTTTTTGCCTAAAAAGCCCTCTCCCGCCCTTCCCCAAGGCAGCTGCTGTGGGAGTGAAACCTGAGTAACACAACCCTGCTGAGGATTTATGAATCTCTCCCTCCACTGTCCTGTGGTCCATTAGGCATTGATTGATTTTACCTTCAACTCCAAGGTGCTGATCAGCCTGGAAAGTGAAGGCATTATTTATAATGTGTATTAAATTCAGACCTCTCTAGTGGTAGAGGACAGGTTTAAAAATTTCTGTGTCCCTTCTACCTTAGAAAACCTATTTTTAACAATCGGAATCTCACACCATCCTGTTGTGGCTCTGACACTCCTTGGAGAAGCTCCTCTGGCATGGATGGATATTAACAGTGATCCAGGAATTGTGCTGTGATAGAACATAAATGTCTGTTATGGAAGTAAATTCTTACACCCCTGTACAGCAGTGCACTGTGTTTCCCATGTGCAGTGGACCTCAAGGTTCACTTCCACAGCATTTTCAAATGCAGCTCAGCAAAATACTCCTGACAGGCCACCTCTGTCCACCCTCCATTCAGAGATTAGGCTGAAAACGAAACTCTGGGACACTTCCTATGTGAAAGCCACCCACCAAGGCTGAATAAATACCAAGTTTTTCCTTTAGGAAAAAGGTGCTGCCACCAGGACTTTAGAGGCTCTATAAAAGTCACAAAGAGCCAGAAAAACTCCGAGTGCCCTACCTGGTGACTCAGGAAAGTGAATTTTCTTCAATCTGTGGCATTTTAAAATTGTGTATTAGTCTGTCACCTGGTATAGGGAGGTACAACTACAAGGAAAAAAATACACACATTTCAAGGTGATTCCTGTTAAAACTGCTGGGAGTGGCATACATGGCAACTGTTTAATTAATTAACTGTTCAGTCATATTTCCAGTGTCCCATTTAGATTTGTGATTCACTCTTTAAAGCTCTTGAGACACTGGGAAATTTCCTTTAACAAAGCTGGATAAAACTCAATTTGCTGTACATCATATGCACTCTAGCTGCCCGGAGGTGGAGTGTGAGGACAGGATTTGCCAAAAGAACAACCTTCAGAGGAGAGCAAAACCCCAAAAAGTCATCTCCTCTTGCCTGCTTCCTCCACAGATGTCACAACACAGGTCTGACTCTCCTCAGAGTGATAGATAGGGAATAACTCAGCAGAAGTTGGTCAGTGCAGCAAAGACTCAGGGCTGCACTGAAATACCTCCAGAAGCAGCTGGAATAAGAAAGGACTTCTGCAAAATCAGATACAGGATTCAAGAAGGCTTTAGGAATCAGCACTTAAAACACTGCTTGTGCATGGATGATGTTGAGCACTGATGAGCAGCCACCCCATAATGTTGGTGTCTCATTCCCAGAATGGAGGGCATTAATCCCATCAGAAGGGCACAGTGGGAAGTTTCATCTTCCAGTGGCAATATGCTAAATGCTAACTATGGTTAATAGCACTTTTTGAAAAGAACAATATTGTTCCCTCCTTGTCCATTTGGGTTGACTTTCTGTGTTCAGTAGTGGCTGCACAGCCCTCACCAGCCTGTCCTGGTGGGGGGATGAACCCCAGCCCTGCAATGCTGAGGATCAACAGCCCATGAACAGCACAAATCAGGATGATCACAAAGAAAAACCCCTTTTGTTATGCCACTCTCTGATTCATTTGTCCAAGCCGAGTCCCGCAGCCCCTGTTCCCAGAGCAGGCAGAGGGGAGTCCACAGGTGGCAATGCCAGGATGGCAAATGGAAAACAGCGGAGTTGTGTGCTCCAGCCTCATGCTCAAGGCCTCGTGGTATTGGTGCTGCCCCTGCCTGGGGATGTTACTGGAAGGTGGCATTGAAGGCCCTGCCGATGACGAGCCTGCGCACCTCGCTGGTGCCTGCCCCAATCTCGTAGAGCTTGGCATCACGCAGGAGCCGCCCCATGGGGTAGTCGTTGATGTAGCCGTTCCCACCTGCAACCCACAACAAGCCACACATCATTGCTTGTCCCGGAATCCAGAGACTGAGGTGGGGTGGGAGAGAGAAGTGCACTCTCACTGTGCTTGGCTCTCTGGAGCCATCAGTGACTCACCCAGGCACTGGATCCCATCCAGAGCCACCTGCGTCGCACACTCTGCTGCGTACAGGATCACCCCGGCACAGTCCTGAGGGACAGTCATAGGGAGACAGTCAGAAGAGGTGGCACCTGCCCCTCCCCAGCCCCCATGTTGCCCTGACCTTGCCATAACTCCACAACATCTGCTGAGATGATGAGCCCTGAACACTTGGTCACAAAGCACAGGGAGCAGCAGCAAGTGTCCCTGTCACTATACAGCACTCAGGGCAGGTCTGTAAAGGCTGCATGAAGGCAGAAAAAGGAGAAATAAACCGAACAAGAGGACGCCAGGGGAGTTGACCTCTCAGAAACACCCATCAAACCCCTGGGAGGCCAATGTGAGTTGATCTGGGATGCAGAGCTCTCTGCTCCCACTGTTAAAACACTCAGTCCCCTCCTTCTGACAGGGGTGTAGTGATATTGTGAAGGTGACAACACCTCTAGCAACTGCTTCAACACGCACAACAGGAGATGTATTTGGGCTTCCAATAAACACCTACTGATGCTGGTAAATGTTGCCTTGTAGAAGGAGGTTTGCTTTTAATTTGGGCGTGGAAAAAGGCCTTTTGGAAGGGGAAAAAGGCCCTTTGGGCTGTGAGGCGTCATTGCACAGAGCCTCCACCCTGCCCAGGCTCTGGGACCAGAGGAATTCCCCAGGACACCCAGCCCAGGTGGGAGTTGAGCTTACCTTGGCATTGAAGTGGCCCTGGTCACAGGCCTTGGCTACGTTGTAGACGTACTGACGAGATGCCATGAGCCGTGTGTACATGTCTGCCATCTTCCCCTGCATGAGCTGCACAGGAAACATTATCACAACAGCAGTGAGGGGCATCACCCACTCCCAAACTAACATGGGAGAAGACATGGATGCAGCAGCCATGAGGGAGCTGAAGGCTCTGTTAATTGACAGACTCACAGATGGCAGCCACAGTCCCTCATCCCCCACCAGCAGCCTCAGGGGAGCGGGCTCAGAGATCCTTTCACCTTCTCACTACATCTTGGAATCCCAGAATTGTTTGCATTGGAAGAGACCTTAAAGCTACATTCAGTTCCATCCCCCTGCCATGGGCAGGGAACCTTCCACCAGACCAGGCTGCTCTTCATCACATTACGCAGCCCCAGCATAAACTCCATGCAAAGCTCCCCTCCCTACAACAAAGCTCTTGGTCTTCTAAGTTTTAAAAAGAAAAGAAGACAAATCCCTAATTCCTTCTGTGACTCACCTGGAAGTGGCCAATTTTCTGTCCAAATGCTTCTCTGACATGGAGGTACGGGATTGCATGGTCAAGAACAGCTTGCATGATCCTAAGGGAAGCACAGGTATGCAGGACAAGGGAAACAGCAGAACTATTAATTAATAGTGATTTAACTTTAGAATTGTAACCCAAGGCAAGAGATTCTCATGGGTAAATTATACTCTACTGTCTTCCTCCAGCTCCACTTAAACAAGGCTAAGAATAAAACCCAAAGGTCCTGTATTTCTTCCTCATTTGGGGGATCCTGTAGCAAGGTCTGACCTCATAATTCAGGGACTGAGACTTGAGGAGCTTTCTTACAATCTCAGCCAGGACAGTTTGTGCTGTCTCACAACTCCAGAGCCCCCCAACTCAAGAAATAACAGCCAATACCATAAAAAAGCACAGGCAAGAACAAGGAGGGGAAAAGATCCTCCTCCTGCTTTGCAGAAGTTGGTGTTTTAACATGAGGATTAGTCCAGAGAGACCACTTTGGAAGGCAAAAGGGGTACAAATAGTTACTGGGGAGTTTAAGAACTGAATAACTGAAGAACAAACCAATATGTGACTCTCTGGATAGTGTGTTAGAGTTTAAGGAACGAGTAATGCAAATGCGTTGGTTATTCCCAGAGTAATCCACACTGTAGGGATACACAAGCCAGCAGTTGGAGACTGAGGCATATTTACCATCTCTGGAAATGCTTATGTCAAGACCAATCTTTTCCAAAACTCTCCAGGACAGTCTAGTGGAGAAGCTACACTGGTGCCAGTGTCTTGTGCTGGTTTGGGCTGGGATATCCCACAGGATCTCCCTGCTCCTGCCTCCCCTGCACCTTGCTTCCTTCTCATGTCTGATCCAGCCTCTTCTCTCCTGCCAACTCAGTATCCCAGTTCTCCATCCAGGGGACATCCTACCAAGAGCTGCAGTCCCCGAGGGAGCCTCACTGAGCCTGGTCTCCGAGGACCCTCTGCTGGCCTTACACCCCATAAAAGATGACAGACTCTTACCCTAGAGGCCCACCAGACAGCACAAGCCTCTCGAGGTCCAATCCACTCATCAGGACGTAGACTCCTTTGCTCAGGGCCCCTAAAACATTTTCAGCTGCAAACAGCAGAGGAAAAGTTATTTATTTGTGTGCAAAACTCAAACAAGCTGCTGAAGACCTGTGTTCCCCAGGGCTTGGAGAAACTTGGTTTAGTGGAGGGTGTCCCCTGCCCCTGGCAGAGGGTGAAACTGGATGAGGTTTAATGTTCCTTCCAACCCAAACCACTCTGGGATTCTATGAAAAAGGACGGACTATCCTGCAGTCACATGAAATGGCCTCAAACTGGTTCAGCTTCCAAGGCCAAAGACCAGAAGGAACACTAACGGTCAGAGTGCCAAGTGTGTTAACTTCCAACATTGCAATGAAGAGCCTCTCCAAGTTATCACAAAATAGATTCCAGACGAAAATGCTGTTCCCTACAGATGATTCCTGGGAGATGATCAGAGGACTGGGGCACTGGCCTTTCCCATTTCAGAGCTGAGGGATCCAGTACAGTTAAGACATGTCAGATTTCAGCTGAAACTCTTCCACTATCGCTTTTGGTGGAGCTTTCGCAGGAGAGCTCCTGGCTCTGCAATGTGCAATCTGGATTTTCATGATTCTGAGTAAGAAATCTCCACTTGCTCTAGAGAGACTGGAATTTTACTATCAACAAAAATACTACTGGAGTAACAAATATTGCTATTACAGAGGCCTCTGCTCTAGTAACTTAAGGGTAAGAATGTCCATTTTCAGGCCCTGATCCCAAAAGAATTCAATGTTACAGGCAACTCAAAAGCCTGTTCGAGAGTCACCAGTGAAAAAGCCTTCAAGGGAAAGCAGCACACCTACATAAGAGATGGGAGCTCTAATGGAAACAAGTTTCCTGGGAAGCCTCAGCGAGGCTTTGGAGAATAAGTGGTTCAGAGCTGGGTCCATGAGGGTGAAACAGCAGTGACCTGACAAGAGATGTGCTCCCTCTCTGCAATCCAGCAGGCTGCACTTTTCCATTTCCATCAGCTCCCTCAGAGGCAGGAAAGATGTGCAAAGCCCTCTGGGTCACAGGCTGACCATGGGTGTGATCAGTGATCCAACTTACCTGATCAGGCAGAAAACCACCCCGATTTGAACCCAACTCACTGGGGATCTTGCAGTCTTCGAAGATCAGTTCACAGGTATTAGACCCTCTCATGCCCAGCTTGTCCAGCTTCTGGGCTGTCCTGAAACCAGGCATTCCCTAAAAGTCAAGGCAGTAAAAACACAGTTCAAATCTCAATTCTAACAAACTAGGGAAAGTCACAAGAGGTCTGTGAAATTCCCCTGACCACAGGAACATGTGAAGGGTGCCTGCCAGGGGGGAGTCAAAGAGAAATGGGAACAAGAACAGGTCTAAGTGCAAGTGCAGAGAAACACAGACATATGAACCTCATATACTACTTAGGTGCATTAGGAAATGGGTGCATAAATAAATTATTTGGAGAGCTGCTGCCGCAGCCTCTCCTACAGTAAGGGTTGGAAGCTCTGCCAGTAACTGAACTGTTCTAACCACTAGGTTAAGTCCATCAGAAGGTTTACTGATCCCTGAGATTTTATATTTCTGGCACTATATATTTTCTTAAAGGTTCCTTTTCTGGTTTTCAAGCAGAAAGTAGTTTGTCTTTGAGCAAGGGGCTGACAGTTATAGAAGGAAAACAGCTGGCTTTAAATGAGGCAGTGAGGGTGAGGGATTTTGCTTTGACAACCTGTGGAAATGGTTAAACCTACCCTTTCCACAATGAAGGCAGTGATCCCTCGGGAGGCTGGGACTGCATTAATATCAGTTTTAGCATAAACAATGAGCACATCTGCATCCGGCCCATTGGTGATCCAGAATTTGTTCCCGTTCAGAACAAAGTAGTCTCCTGGAAGCCAAGAGATGAAATCCGTTAGCTCACAACAGAGCAACACCAATATCCCCACTCTGTTTATTCCCAAACAGAATTCACAGAATCCCAGGATCATTTAGGTTGGAAAAGATGTCCCAGACCATGAAGTCCAACCTGTACCCAATCCCCACCTTGTCACCCAGACCAGAGCACAGAGTGCCATGTCCAGTCCTTCCTTGGACATCTCCAGGGATGGGGACTCCACCACGTCCCTGGGCAGCACAGGACATGCCTTACCTTTCTTATCTGCTTTCAGCTTCATGGACACAACATCAGAGCCAGCATTGGGCTCGCTCATGGCCAAGGCCCCGATGTGCTCCCCACTGATCAACTAGAAGGAAACACCAATATAAGCAATATGGAGAGAGCAACAGCATTGTTTGTTTCCTCTTTAGCCTCCCTGCCTGTTTTCCTGGACTGAACCCCCACAGCCACTGTTCTTTGCAGGAACTCAAATGAGAGCCACCGCTCCCGGCACAGCCCGAGCCAGAGCTCAGGGAACAGAACCACATCCCAGTGGGATGAGAAGATGACTCAGCTCTGCCTGAGCGAGACAAGCACAGCCCTGCTTGCACAACACACAAGGAAGGTGCCAAAGAACCATGCAGGCACCATATGCCTCTGCCCAGCTCCTGCCTGTGCTTTGTGCTCCTCTTGTACACAATGAGGAGCTGGTTAACACAAAAGGCCACTGAGGGGGTGAAACAGGCTGGACAAGTTGTCCACAATGTTCTCACAGCCCAGACTCCCCACACTCACCCCACAATGGCAGATGGGCACCCTCCTCATGTGCCTGCTCACACCATGCTTTGGCAGAGCTGTTGTTTCCTCTCCACTGGTATTTCATCCTGCCCTTTTCTCCTTGCCTTTTTTCCCCTCCCTGTGTACTTTTACCCATCTTCTCCCCCTTTTTGATCTCTATATTTTTTTTAAAAACAGAGTCAATGCATAAGGTATGTTCAATTCAACCAATTCAAGCATCGCTGCACAAGTTTTTATGATCTGCTCAAATCTAGTTAAGCACCTTTAAGTGCTCTGTCAGGAACCAAGGCAAGTCAGAGCTGAAGTGGCTGCACATCTCACTGAGAGGCAGAGAATGAGGCATGAAAATACACCTGAGCAATGAGGACAGTTTGAGGTCCCACATCTGCAGGGTGCAGTGCTTTGAGGAAGTGACACTGTACTTTGCAAGTGGCTTAAATCAAGATTTTTGTGCTGACCATTTCTCTGGTGATCTCAGTAGCTCTAATTCAATGTCCTCATTGTTTTTCCATGCATTTGAAAACTGAAATCCATTTAAAACACTTGAGTCACAAATGTCAATGCCTCAAATGCTGATGAAGTTTCATATATAATTAATTAACGGGCAAATCAAGCATTTGGGCAGTGAAAAATTGAGAACGTCAAAGAGGAAAGCAGTGGCTTTCACTCAGAGATCTCATAACCATTTGGGAATTTGGAAGAACAGCATGCAGTGTCACCTCAAAGCCTCCTTTAGTGACAACTCCAGACTGCAGATACAGAGCTTGGCATGGGATGAGGTCAGTGTGGATTAAAAGAACAAAAATTGACCAGCTAGAGAAGGGCAAGTCTAGGAAGTTCAATATTTCCTAGGGTTTGGTGACTGAAATCTGCTGGTCCTTCAAGATGTTGCACACTGTGAAAAAGACACCCATTCTTGTAGCCCAAACCTAAATGCTTCTCAGCTTTCCCCCTTCTCCAGACACAGACCTTGGGCAAGTACTTGTGTTTCTGGGCCTCGTTGCCGTTGCGCACGAGCTGGTTGATGCAGAGGTTGGAGTGGGCACCGTAGCTGAGCCCCACGGCCGCTGACACGCGTGAGATCTCCTCCATCACCAGCACATGGTCCAGGTAGCCCAAGGCAGACCCACCGTATTCCACTGGGAAAGAGGAAAGACCTCCCCGTTACCCACCACATGCATGAGAACCCAGGGCTGGGATCAGCCTCAAATGGGATCCAAGACACTTAAAATGGTTCTGTCACTGTCCCTGAGTTGGGCAGTTTTGGCTCTCCCCATCCTCACTCAATTTCAGTTCTTATCTTAAAGGCATAGGGACATTATTTCTTCAGCATAATCAGCCATTTACTTGTACAGCACAGTTTGTATGCAGAACATGCACATCTCAACCATGCTATTGACACTGTACAATAATGAGTCTTTGTCAATCATCCTTAGGTGCAACCATAAAGATTAAATCAGCAAGTGCAACCTCTTTTAGGTGAGAGGACAAAGGAACACAGGCAAGGTTTGTTACGTTCACATGTGTTTGCCCCTAAACAAGTAAGGAATCCTCAAATTGCTCAAAAAATGGGGCACCAAGGACGCTTCTAAGCCCATGAACATGCAGGACACCAGGATTTTGATGAGCAGCCGATTCAGAAGGAGAATGATCCATGAATGTTACTGCTGTGAATTATATGAAGAACACGTAATTCACCAGTGACAAATAATGCGGATTTCAAGAGAGGATGAAGTGAGACAGAGCAGCACCAAGAGCTCAGCTGGACACACTGAGCTGAGTCTAAAACTAGTGGCAAGGATTAAAGTCACACAGTAGGGAAAGGAAAGAAAAGGCAGTAAAAAGAGAAGGCTAAGAATACATAATGGCCTTGAGCATCCAACAGCCTACACAAATATTTAGTTATGTACCTATAAACACATTTATCTACATACAAACACAGTTGCTTCCCAGTCTAAATGCTTTGTTCTACAGGTAGGAAGCAAGTGGTTGTACTGCAAAGGGAAGAGCTACAACAGGACATAAATACTTAGAAGCAGTGGGGGAAGTAACCTGGGAGCACTTACTCATCATCAGTGTGAGGGCTGCAAACAAAAGCAACAGGCATAGAGCAAATCTGTTTGTGTGCTCAGAGTGACCAAAGGGCCGAGCTTGGAGAGGTCCCAAATTCCTCAAATGAACACCACAGTCACTGGCATCATGTGCAGCCTTTCCTCCCATTTGACTTGTTTAGACTCCTGCCTTTATCTGCAGGGCTCTTCATCCTCTGAAATCTCCCGTCTCTATCACAAACCAGAGTCTAGGGGTTTGCTATCAATATCCTAAAAGATAGGTTAGCAGTTTCTCATATATGCCAAAGCAAGAGAGTTCTCTATTAATTCATATAAAATAGCTGGGTTGGTGCTTTTTGCCTCAAGAAAGGTCAAGTAACTGACCAGTCCTGATCTAGGATTGCCTTGCACTGCAAGAGGAACAAGAAAATGATCCTGCCAGACACCTTCTCATGTAACACAAGCTATGCTGTGATTTACAATGATACTGCCCTTTCAGAGTTACTCTGCATACATGACATACATTATCATTCCATGGTGAGTACATATTTGCATTTCTTAACTTAGCCCTTCATAAAATAAATGGTAAATTACAAACAACCCAGTTTTCTTAGTTTTAAGAAGAAAACAAACAGCACTGTTATTCAAAATGCTCCCTTAACAGACTTGCTCCACCAGTGCCCAAACATTTAATTGTGTATGTCCATGTAAGATTCCACACCACCTCCACATCCTAAATCCCAGGCTCCAGGCTCCACCTCCTCCAACAAACCCAGCATCAATTAGGAAACATGCCACACCACAATCCAAAACAAGACAAAACACCCTGGGTGTAGAAGGGTTTGAGAGGTAAACGTTTGAGGAAATCAAGGACAGGACTCATGGGGGGATGGCTTACTGATAGTGTGGGAAACTGCTGTAAGCCTTGGGCACAGCATCAAAGGAGAAAGAAAGGAAGAGTGAGAAAAAACAGGAGCAGCAGTAAATGGGGAAGAGGAAAGGGAGAGAAAGCAGAGTCCTTCAGCACTGAGAGAGGCAGAGGCATTACTCTGATATGTTGCTATTCAGCTGGATTCTGCAGAGGTCTTTGAACAGGCACATCTAGAAAATAGACTTCCCATGGGGAAAGAAAGGTCCCATCAACTCCTTTTCTCCACTCAGAGCTTCTCCTCAATTCCCCTGTTCTAGTGCATTCAGCACAATCATACTCATCTGTAACACTCATAAAAACACTTTCACTCACCTGCACAGGGATGAATAAGGTTTACCCTCATTTTTTTTCTGGGTGGTGGGCGATGGTTAGCCCTCCATCAGTTATCTCAGCTTTTCAGAGCATTATTTTAGACCCTTTAACTTATTCCATTAAAGACGAATTTGTTTTGGGATACTTTTAGCTCTAGCTCTCCTTCTTCCAATCTTGCTCCGTATTAGAAATGCACACACCTGTTTTAGGTGCATTATGTTACATCTGGAAAAATCATCTCCAAGCAGTGCTTTTAAATTGTGAAAGGCCCTTTTGTAACCATCCAGCAGTCTAACAAGGAAAAAGGATTTGGAGCCAGAGAAAGATAATAACAGCTGGGAAAATTTTTTAGAAACACAAAGATAGGACAAAATGGATGTCACATCACAGAACTTGGAAGTATCAGCATCAGAGTGAGAGTTTAAGTGGTCTCCCTTTTGTTTGAGGAATCACGCAGTGGAAACCAAGAAGTGGGAACAGACTTACCAGGAGCTGTGATACCCAGAACTCCCAGTTCTCCGAGTTTCTTCCAGAAGTCCTACAAACACAGAACAAGCAATCAGTCCAAACTTGCAGTCAAGGCATCAGCCTAACAGGTTTACACAAGCAGCTTACTGGACACATCAGTTTGTCTCTGGGATATCACAAGAATGAGATAAATCCACTGATGCCTGTTGCTCCTGCAGTGCAGCTTCAGCCTTGGGACTGGGAACCCAGTTAGGCTTAAGGACACTAGTTATGCTACACACGGGAGGAGTTTGTGGAATGTAGTAAAAATTCACATGCCTAAATTTAAATCTGGAAGGACAACTCCTCTAAGATTTACCTCTTTGCCCACTTTAAGTAAAATTTCAGTGAAATAGCATAAGCTCTCCATGACCAAAACCCTGGAAATATGAAGAGTTGCTGTGAGTGGTCCTTTGAAATCACTTCTTCCAGTGTTTTTCTTCCAGTACAATAGGCTACCTTGGCTTTAGTTGCCAGCTCCTTTTTGGGAGAGATTAAAAAATGGGACTGTTACAGCCACAACTTAAATACAGTAGGAAGGGATGTTGTCACCAACGAGGACCACACATATGCTGGTGGGACCATCTCCTTTCCTCTTGCTACACAATGGACACCCATGTGAGCTCTCCTCACATGGCCTCAGTGTCCAGCAATAAGATAATTATCAGGGAATAGTCTCTAGAGATTCCAAAAACTATCATTCAATAGCTCTGGATGACATCTGGAAAGCCAGAATAAATTTATACACTTCACTTCAAAGCCACATATATATCCCTGGAAATGTCAACATGAGAACTCTGGGAAATCCTGGCACATGTTTAGAGCTTTTTGAGTCTTGTGGAGCTTATAAAAACCAGTAGTCAGAGTTCTTGCTTCCATCATTCAAAGCACCCCCTGGCACAGAATTTGTTGGGTTTATGAAGAAGGCAAGTTTCAGCTTGACAGACAAACTCCACATCTCAGCATTTGCACACAATAGCTTCACAACAAATTTGAGAGGACACTCCTGTACAAGAAAGGGACTGAGCCAGGAAAACACAAAACACGTTAGGGAAGAAGCCTGAACAGAGCCAAGCACAAATCCTATGATAAGAACCTAAACCATTACCTATCTTTTTTCTTATCTCTGGGTTCTGCCCCAGGGTGCTGAAAGTTGGTAACAAACAATAAAACAAGAAATCAAAAAAGGTACTCTGTGGCTTTTAAGTTTGAAAAGTTAATACCCATGTTCCTGTGGTGTGGACTGAGATTGTGTGGACTAAGTACAGATCCAAGAACCACCTCTTTCACACATACACATGAGATACTTGCCCGCATGCCTTTGAATTCATTCTCCTGGTCAATCTGTTGGGCCTTTGGAGCCAAATGCTCTTGGCAGAACTTTGTCATGGTTTGTCTCAGCTGGGAGGGGAGGAAAAACACATATGTTACACCTAATCAATACATTGTTGGCTTCTACCCCTGGATCCTGACAACATTCCCATGCCAGGCAACTCCAGCATCCCCAACCCAGAAGCATGGAACCACAAGGAAATCCATGGTTCAGGTTATTGGCTGGAATACCATATAAAAGGGTCATTGTTTTTAATCTTTTTAAAAGGAGCTGATGTATGTAAGTCCATCTCAGCATTTACCTTAATCTTACCACAACATGCGAGAATGTTCCTGAATTCCCGCCTACACTGGGGTTTTGGGGAATGTCTTCGGGCACCAAACTTGGAAAGCAGAGGAACTGAGCTTATAATATGCTAACACCATCCAGCAGCTGCTTACAGTGCCACTCAATTACCTGCAGAAGCCTGTAATAAGTAGGGATACTAAAATGGGTCCATGTATCCAATCGGAATGAGAATATCTATCCTATTATTTTTCTACAGAGGGGAAGTTGGATAGACCCAGGTATGTTCATTGATCCAAGTGTTAAAAAACTCAGAATCTTTTTCTAAAGACCCAGGTATGTTCATTGATCCAAGTGTTAAAAAACTCAGAATCTTTTTCTAAATTTTAAATATTTACTCAAATACTTACAAGCATTCTGCAGAAGTCCACACACATACACACATACTAAGAAATTATATGCATTTGAATAATAGTCTTTAATATGAAGATTTAAAAACTTGGATTGTATATTATGACAGAGCTTAACAATCCCTTTTTTCTTTTTTTGGTTCTTTATTCCCACAGATTAATGCTGGTGAAGGAACAGTTTTAGAGACTGAAACCCTTTGCTGTTTAACCGGAACCTATACAAGGGGGAGGGACAACCCAAAATACATCCACACTTCTCTGCCTTTCTCTGAGCCCCCCCAACCCAAGCATTCTCTTTTTAATAATTATGTTAAATTTCCATGGCCACGCAGATCCTGGATTCCAGTACCACCAAAAAAGCCTTTTCTCCACTGATAGATTTGAAAACTGAAAAGAATCCCAAAAAACACATTAGATATAGAATCACAGAATATGCTGACTTGGAAGCAACCCCAAAGGATCATTACAGTCCATCTCCTGGCCCTGCATAGCCTCAGCAATCCTACTTTGTCCCTGACAGTGCTCTCTGAATGCTCCTTGAGCTCTGGCAGCATCAGGGCCACCACCACTGCCCTGGGGAGCCTGTTCAGTGTCCGATCACCCTCGGGGACAGGAACCTTTTCCTGATATTCAGCCTAACCCTCTCCTGTCACAGCTCCAGACTTTCCCTCGGGTCCTGACACGGGTCACCAGAGCAGAGACTGGTCCTGCCCCCAGGGAGGGAGCTGTAGGTTGGGATAAGGTCTAAGAATTATTATCCTAAATCATCAGGTGCTTCATTGGGCAGAACAAGCTGGGAGACCTGCAACACTTTTGAGAGGATCAGATGAGACCCGATCGATCTGCTCCGTCCGTGATCGTTTCTGGTGACGATTCCCAGACCAACAGGCCCGGTGTGGACGCAGCGGCCGTTTGCTTATGCGGGGCAGTGTTCCACGGCGAGGAGCAAAGGTATTCCACGCGTGAAGGCCCGAGTGGGCCCCGGGCGGTCGTTCCCGCGGGGCCACGTGTCCGGGGCGAGCCGCGGCCGCGCCCCCACGGCGCGCGCANCGCGCGCGCCCGGCCCGCCACACCCCCCTCTTCCCGTGTGTATGTCGGCCCGGCTCGTACCTGTCGCTGCTCCGCGCTCAGTCCATTCACCGTGTCGTCCACGGCCAGCCCCGCGCCACCCCGCCACAGCACCGTCACCAGCGGCCGCCGCGCCCGGCCCGCCGCCCGCCCCAGCGCCGCCACCGCCATGGCTCTCTCTGCCGTACCCCCGTGCGCAGGCGCGGCCCCGCCCCACCCCGCCCAGCGCGCCACGGGGCCGGGTCTGAGTTCGGGTCTAACAGCTCAGAACCGGGAACGATGCAAAGCGAGAGCTACGAGCGGCCGACACACGAGATTCCAGGCAGTGGATCCCTACTCCACCGGGGCACTGGGACCGGCTTGAGGCTTGCACCCACAAATAGTAACTATATCTGACAGAGACCACTGAAGGAGGGGTAAAACAGCAAAAGCAAACTCCAAAACCCCAGTCCAGTCCATCTTCATGCCTCACATCAGCAGGAGTCGCTCCAGCTCATCAAGTGTTGCCATGTATTCCTTAAGTTCTGCTTGGAAGGAGGAATAGGTCTCCAGGGTCTGCTGGCTCTCCTCTGCAGAGTTCCACTTTTCCTTCACTGCCTGTGGAGGAGTCAGTGGACACCACATGTTACCAACACCAGAGGAAGGAACAGCAAAGCCAAGTCCTAAAACAGCTCCACCCAAAGCATCTGAGCTCTTCCTCCTAAACTAAGTTTAGTCTGGCATTTCTTTTACCTTTGTTGCTGGAGGAAAATTCCATTTACTAGGAACCAAAATTTAGCAAGTCTTACGTAACAGCTATTTCATTGATTAGCTCTTAAGTCTCTTACCAAGGATCATAGAGCTGTAATTTAATGACTGTTTTGGTCTGTATATAGATAATCATTGAAGCTACTTGTGCTTGCACCCTTCCAAGTTCCCCAAGAGACTATCCAAGGTCACTGCTCTGCAACAGCTTCCAAGTCAGATCAAATCCTCTGAATTCCAGAGTAACAACCAGACTGTCAGATGCCGCTCTTTAGAAGGGCAGTAGCAGTTTTCTTAACATGTATTTATACCAAAAAACGAATACTGCAAGTTTTTATCTAGTTCAAGTAGAGAAAAGAGGAGCAAAATAACCTCCCTGAGCTCATGGTTTGGTTCAGTCAGTCTTACCTGAAGCTTCTCCTTCTCTTTTGCACATGTTTGATTAAACAGCCTCAGTTCTTCTATGAGCTCCTCAGTTGACAGATGAAGAAAAAAAAAAACTTTTAATATAATGCAAATAAATGTGAGTCTCAGCAGCTGCTTCAGCATCAGGAGAGAATGACAGGGCCACGCTGGCCCCTCAAAGCACATTTCAAACTTTTCTTACTGTTGACTGCTTCTGGCATTCCTGGGTCACCTCTTCCTGCTCCAAAATGTTGCTGCCTGTAACTAATTTAGGAGATGCATTAGTGACCCTCTAATACGCAGATTACCGTAAGAACAAACAGCTTTTCGAAGCAGCTTTCTACAGCAAGAAAGACTAAGTTAGTTTATCCAGGACAGGGCCTACTACAGGAAACAGCTTTTTCTCTTAAGCCACAAAAACATGGAGTTCTTTCAGTGTTCCCTTAACAAGGAAGCACAGCCCAAACATCTTATGAACAGTCACTACAGGAGAATAAAGAAAACATTCTGAAGAATGAGTACCAGAACATGAGTGAAGTGCAGAGTCCTTACCAGGATCAATGTTCCTGCTTTCTAAAATCACCATGCAAGTCTTCTGAAACTTCTTGAGCTTCTCAACTTCTTGGACCAGGCTGTCGTTCTCCTTCTTTAACTCCTCGACAGTACTCTGCCATGAACACAGGTTGTGAGTGAAACAAGTTTCAAAGGAGATGTCCTTCTGCTTAGGCAGTAATACTGACACAAACAGCTTAACAAGTGCTGCACTGGCACCAAGAATCACACCTTGCCCTCTAGTTTTTGCCATCACAGCAAATTAGACTGCTGCAGACCTTTGCTCCTGCTGCTTGACATGATTAATAGATTTATCACATCTATACATCACAGCAATTACTACCAAAATTTGATCCTAGAGTGTAGGAATAAATAACTTTTTCCGAAGATATTGCTACTGAGGAGACGGTTATTTTTGCTCAAGGAAGGCTTCCTGCCTGGAATGAGGCATCTTTCCCAGAGACAGTTTTAGATGTTTCTCTGCATGCATTCCATAGAAGTTGGCTCCCCCGGTACCAGCGAGACAATGCTCAGACATGCTACAAGGCCTCAGCAGCAAGTGGAGGAGCCGACGGGGTGGGGGGGAAGTGACAATAAAGCCTGAGGAACCACCAGGAGGTTTGCCTTTTCCCCGAGGTCTGGTGCTGTTGCACAGCACTGCAAGGATTTGTAAGTTTTCAGCATCTTCCCCTCCGAAATAAACTTTTTGAATCCTTTCCACCGCTTTGGCATTTTTGGGGGGAATGCCTGCATATATTTTGCTTTACGTGGAGAAATTCCTCTTACGCAGTCCTGGATCTTTTCTTGTGCTGCCTCTCATTTATAAAATTCATGCATTGAGGAGCACACAAACATTTGGAAGAAAAGGGCATTGTACTTTTTTTAAGCCATAGTATTACTCCCTACACAATCCAGATATTACCAGGCGATTGGAGAAGCTGATCAACCTCCCAAGTTGCATGCAATTCTTGAAGAAATGAAAAAGCATGTGGATTATCCGTGTGGATGATCCAGTTGATAAGGTCAAAAGTTTTTCAAACATTTCATAGGAGGTCTCAAAGGCTCTTAAGGAAATCAAGCTGTGAGGTAAGAAGAATGATCATCTCACAGATTTGAGAACTAGGTAATAAAGTGAGATTTTTCAGCTGAAGGTTACCCCAGGAGGGCCTCCTGCAAATGACAGAGATGGTCCTAAGCGTGTCCTGGAGTGAACTGTAATGATTGCAATTCCAGTTTCACATCTAAACTTGATTCCAGAAAGTCAAACCTATTTAAAACAGAATCCCCCGACAGTCCCAGCTCTCTCAGTCTTTCCTCCAGTCCCTTAATCATCTCCATGGCCCTTTGCTGGACTCTCAGTGTTATATCCATGACTCTTTTGTACCAGGCGCCCAGAACCAGACAAACTATTCCCAGTTTGGCCTCCCTAGTGCTGAGCTGATGGGAAAAAGCTTGAAGAACACAAAGACACTAAAAGACTAGGCAACTAAACAAGTTTCTCTTGATGTAGTGAGGAAGCACCTGGCAATACTGAGGCTCTTATAACAAAATTCCATGTGTCTAGTTGTGAACTTGAAATACTGTCTCACAGTCAGTTTGTTGTGGAATTAGCATTCTAGTAATATTTCACAGGGATATAGATGCATTTTCCATCGCAATACACTTGCAGCTCTGCTGATTTTCAAGTTCTAGCAGACACCACGGGTATCGGAGTAGAGAACCCATCCCACCTAAACTCCACTGACTTCTGATGCAGTCAGGAAGACAAGCAAGACAGTCCTCAACATGACCCTGTAGGGATCATAATTACCCAATTCATTTCCCCCCCTTTCCTTACCTGTGCTTCTGTTAGTCTGGAGTGTAGATGTTGGTTGGCTGTTTCCAACAGTTGATTCTTGGTTTTCACCTCTGCTTCTAGTTTTTGTCTTTTGAGAGGGCTGTGGAGTCAAAAAGCAAAGATTTAGGGGCAAAAAAATACCAGCATTGCACACCTTCCTTTACTTATTATGCTCTTTTTAAAAGTATTTGCTTTTGTTTCTGACCAAGAGATTTAATCAGCAAACTTGGCAGGAAAGCTGCACACGGGTGAGAGCTCACTGTAACCCTCCATGGGGAGCAATATGGCATGAGGGCAAATAACAGAGAGGGCAGGAGACGTACCCTTTTGTCACTGTGTTCCTGGAAAACCGCTCCACTTTCTTGGTAGATTTAGGACACCTTAAAAGATGGATAAAATACAATTAGCGGAAGACCACTGTGTTCTTATAGATGAAATCTGTTAGTTTGACAAGATCTGCAAAAATGAGTTATCTTTAGCACATTTGCCAAATAAATCCATCAACATTTTGCTCTCATTTACCCTTGGTTCCCAGCCTTGACGATACCATCTGCTGGAATGTTTGAGCCAAAGTTTAAATTGGGATCCTTGCTCAACCCTGGGTCTGCTGTTTTGGTGGTATGCTGTTTCTTTGAAGGAACAGTCTCCTGTGTTTCTGCAAGAAAATCACATCAGTAAAAACACTCCAGCCTAAAGAAGACCTCCTTAAGGCCTCTCAAACCTTCAGTGTGAAGTAAACCGAAGTTATATCAGGCTAAAATGGAGACTTAAAGGTAGAAACAACTACGAGCAGTCTTCAAGCTTTACCCAGGATTAAAGATTTAGAACAAGCCACAGATGGGTCAGACAGTGTTAAAATATAATTACCAGGCTTGAACTAATGAGAAAACGGTCAAAAATGACAATATGGGTGTGATAATAAGGGTCTCAGCATCAAGCAGCGTTCCACAAGTGATGTTCGACACTGGAAGCAAAACAAACAGCCCATTCGAAACTCTGTTAAGAGACCTTCATATTAAAAGTCACTACGCGAAGATAACTACTAAAATAACATTACAGAAAGCTAGCCTCTATATGGTTTGTTTCTCTTAAATCACAGCTGCTGGAGTGTAAAAACCTTGGTTCACACAGTGGGTTTAGGAAGTTGTTTTGTTTTCTTCCCCAGGTTAAATATATTTCAAATGACACTGTCACGGGCACATTTACACCGGAGCAACACGAGTTTCTATTGATACAAGCCCGGCTCCCACGATTTAAACGCTAAGCCTGGGTGCCCCACGTTTCTAAAGCAGCATTAAAAGATTATGAAAGTAAGAGACTAGAGAAAGAACCTTTCCCATTCGTGGGCCTTCAGTGGGCGGGGAATACACACAGCAGGCTGAGCCACCAACAAATAAATTCCATTTTAAAAAAAAAAAAAAGCCCCAAAGCGCTAACCTAAGTCCTAAATACGGGCAAAACAGTGGAGTAAAGCGTATGATTAGATTTTGGAGCAGACACCGCGGAGCCAGGCAGAGCCGCAGCTCCCTGAAGGCGCCGCGTGCCGCCCGCCGCACCCTCCCTCGGTCTAAGCTGCCCAGCCATGCCCTTCCCTCCGCCGGGGTCCCTCTGGTGTCCCCTCCGTGCCCCGCACGTACCTGCGGGCGGGGCGCGGCGGTGTGTCCCGCCGCACACCGGGATGCGGGAGGCGTCCCCGTTCATGATGGCGACGGCCGCCCTCCTCACCGCAGCTCGAACGGCGCGCGCCGCGGCCGTTGGGCGCCCCCGCGCATGCGCGGGAGGGGGCGGGAAGGTGTTGAGGGGGGCTGAGGGGGCGCGCGCCGCTCCCGCCGCCTCAGTCGCGCATGCGCGGGAGGGGGCGGGAATGGAGGGGCTGAGGGGGGGCGCGCCGCTCCCGCCGCCTCAGCCGCGCGCGCGCTTTTTGCCTCGCGCCGCCGCCCTCAGGGAAGGCGCCGCGGCCATGGCGGGCCCCTCAGCCCTCTGTGAGGCTCTTTCCCTCAGGGAAAGCTGGAGCACAATTCCTTCCCTTCCCAAACCTTCCCATGGTTTGGGCAGTTGATGACGCTGCGGATGCTGCTGTTCGGAAACAAGCTTGGGCGTGAGGTACTAAATTTGCCCTCCAGTGTTTCAAGGGGAAAGAAGGCATCTGTATTGAATGTTTTCTGACTTAAAAGATGTATTTCCAGTGTTTTCCAACATGGTTTTCCCAGTGGGTGGGAAATCCCTGCAGATAGCAATGGGTCCCAGCCTGAGGGTGGTTCTGGCTGCCCAAACACCCACCTGAGCACCCACTGTGACAATTTCACTAGAAAAACGTGCAACTGAAATATAAACAAAACACAAACCCAAAACTGACACGTCTGCATATTTCAAACACTGGTATTAGCTTTAAAAAGGCCACATTCCTAATGGCTATCAGGGAGTCACTGTCTGTCTCCCACAGAGCTGGGACAACTCGTGGGTGTCAGAAGGAATAAGTATTTTCAAGATGTATTTTCCCTTTGGAAAATATCTTAGGCACTTAAAAGGTTAAGAAAATAATCACAGTATTCTTGGTGAAAATGAAGCACCACAGAGATTTAGGAAAGTTTGTCATAAGCATTTATTTTATTTCAACCTGTTTAGAGAATGTTTTACTCTTCAACAGACAAAGGTTTGGAAGTGTTTGTTTTCCTGTTTGTTTCTGGTAGAGGACAAAAAAAGTAAAATTCAAGATTCCCAGAGAGGTGAATTTTAAAAAGTTACATGTTTGTGGGGAATGCCTTGAGTGGAAACATGCTGTGAGGAGGACACACAAAGCACCCAAGTCATGAAGGAGACAAGGACTCTTTTCTCAAGGGGGGAAATTCACACTGAAAATCTTTGGCAGTATTAGACTTCTTTCAGATAAAACAAATTGAAGTTGTTACTGGAAATACTGGGCTGGATTCTGCAGCCTCCTCCATGATTAGGAAGCGGCTGTCTCAACTCAGATGTCTGGAGGTGATTTTTATATAATATCTGAGCTATTTTGATGAGGTCTGTGAACCTGGGCTTTGCATAAAGTAGAAAATGAAATATTTTCGTTTATTAACCATACACTTCACAATATCTAGATTGTCAGTAGTTCAGTTTGGGTTTTGTTTTTTTTTTTTAACATGAACTCTCTTTGTCTGTCCTTAAATACCTGAAGCTTCACTTTGTTATTTCTCTCCTCTGTGACCTTGACTGACAAGAAACCAAAATCTAATCACCTTGTAGGAAATGACAAGCTGGGTTTACTCGGTAAGTCCTGCAGAACAGCTGTAACATGGCACTAGACACTGGAGGGTCAGAGGGCTCGTACTCCATCAGGATTGCTCTCTCATCTTCTCTCTAGCATCAGATCTGCTGGTTCTGTGGAAACACAGGTGTTTGCACAGCTGAAATACTAAGAAATAGTCTCAGCTCTTGGAGAGAAGGGAGGAAAAAATGGATATTTACAGTTCCAAGGAGATTTGGACTTCCCAGTTCCCTAGCAGCAGCTTTGCTCTGTGCAGGGTTTCAGCTGTTGTAGCCAGAACCTTGTGCACTGGAGCGTTTGATCCATACATCAGGCATGTCTGGTTGGCTGTTGGGTAACACGACCGGCCCCTCACTCCCCAGCCCAAACCGAGTTTTCCATGAGGAGCTGTTCTGCTGTGATGCTGCTGGAGAGACATCAAAGACAGTTTCCCTCAGGTCCAGCCGCAGGGTATCTCTCTTCCCGTTGAGGTAACCTCTCTCTGGATTACCATAGGAGTCAGACAACTCCAAGGCATCGGGACAGGAGCTGGCTGATTCAGCAAGCTTCAGGCCCTGCTCAAAATCACTGATCGACGTCTCGCTGGAGATGTTGAGCATGTCAAAGGAGCTGCCGAGGGAGCAAAGGCATCTGTGAATTTTGTAGATGTCAGCAGCAGGGAGGGAACTGCAGTCTGAGCTGTAGTCTGGCTGCTGCTGGGCAGTGTCACTGGAGCACTGGGATTTATTGAGCTGCCCGTCTTCTTTCGTGCCAGCTGGCTGGGTGTGGTCCAGCCCAGACCTATCCCACACTTTCAGACCGTACTTTTGACAGGAACAATCTCGGCAGAGTCTCTCCCTGTGAATTTCTGCTTCCGAGGTGCTGTGCTTGTAAGGAGAGGAGGTTTGCAAGGCGGGACATTGGCACAGGCCGACTTGCTGGTCTCTGAGGGTCTCCTGAAGACTCTGTCTCTCTCTTTCCAGGGAGGGGTGTGTTCCCACTTGGGGGCATCTCTTGTCTTCAACTTGTGTGTCTTCTGACACCACAGAGGGCCGGTTGGACAGCTTGCTTGTGGAACTGCTGTTGTCAAAACTGTCGCTGAGTTTCCTGGACAACGGCTGGAGCTCGTATTGCTCATTTGCAGTGTTGGACTCCTGGACCTTCCGCAACCGGTTTTGCTTCTCGCTGCCCCCACAGGCCAAGTTTCTGTTCAGCCCGGAGTCATCCGAATAGTCTTTCATGGTGTGTGTACAAGGCCAGAGGATCTGCCCACAGTTCTTCTCTGGGCCAAAGAAGCAGCACAGTGACTGGAAGAAAAAGCTGGCAAACCCACAGCTGATACAATTGATCATCATGACAAATATCCCCAGCTTCCTGTATACCAGGACCGTGGCAGGCAACATGATGACCCCTGCAGAGAAGAGAGCAGAAGCTGCCATGGCCGTGGCACAGCTCATCTGCTTCAGGGAAAAGGCCACTCGGCTCAGGCGGTCTGAATGGGGGCACAGGTGGTAGGAGATGCAGTAGTTGACAGTAAAGTCAACAGAGAGACCTACTGCAGCTGAAATGAAGAGAGACTCCACTGCATTGAGCTGCCACTCCAAGAGGACCAAAAGGCCAATGGTGACCAGGACGGTGCCTGCAATAGCAGTGACAGAGAAAATGCTAAGAAGAACGTTCCAGGTAGTGAGTAGTAACACCACAAAGGAAACGGCTATGGAGAGCCCCATGACCACTGTGGTTTCTGTGCTGAGACTGTGCTGAAGGTTGTACAGCTCTAGTTTACTGGTAAACCACCCGTTCTGAAGCCCCACAGGGGCAGTTTTCATTTCCTCTGTTACCCAGAGGCTGATTTCCTCATAGAATTGTTTGGCTTTGCTGTAGTTGAAGCTATAGTGATAAATAGTTTGAAACTCTAGCACTAAGGCAGTGAGATTTCCCTCCCCATCAAACCTGAGGCCCAGATCGTACGTTTCTGCCCCTTCCCTGCCCTCTTCCAGGAGCATCATTTTGATGCAGTGCAGGAAGACTTCGCTTCCATAAGGGAAAGAGAATTGGTTACAGCAAAGGTTGAAGCTGTGGTCTTGCTGGGAGCACTGGCGACTGTCCATCCACCTGAGGAAGTCCTCCATGAAGCACACAGTAGATTTTTGCTCTGTGTCAGGGTAATAGAAAGTTTTGTTCTTTACTTTTTGGCAGAATTCGAGGAGCCACTTCTGGGCATCAGGGTTTTGGATTCTGAAAGTGGCATCTGTTACTAGGGTGCCGTTGCTTTTTGGATTAAAATGGTCTCCATTATCCACAGGCAGAATGCCCCAGACTATGGTGACGGGCATACGCTGCCCTTCTCCGTGCTCCAGCCTCTCAAACATGAACTGGTGGCAGTATTCGGTGTCATACCTCTCAAAGGGGTGGCTCAGCCTGAACACCTGCACAGATGATGTTTCCAGGGTCGGGAGTCTGAGTTTGGGGTTGGAACAGGAGATGTAGGCACCTCCAATGGCTAAGGCAGCAAACCAGCAGATCCAGATATATCGAAACTTAATGACGCCGCAAGGCAGCAGCTTTTCAAAAAGCAGCTTGGAGGTTTCAGACAGCGTATTCTGGAGACCCCTGAGGATGTAATGGAGAGATAGAGCGACTCTCTTGTGGCCACTGTTGTTCCAGTGGGCTTCTGGCTTGTAAATGCAGGATGTTGTGATGTAGCGCTCGTACAACACAGCTGAGGAGGGCAGCCAGGTCAGCATGAAAAACAGGTTTACCAGCACCGAGGTGCCCATGTAGACAGCGAAGCAGCGGATGGCTGTGATGTTGCTGATGTAGCTGGCATAGAAGGCAGCGCCTGTTGTGAAGCACGAGGCCAGCATGAGATACACGAAGTGGTGCATGGTTTGACTCACCCACTGAGCAAGCCCAGCTGAAGGGTTCTGGCTCTTGTTGAGGTTCCACAGGTCAAAGAAGACAAAGGTGTGGTTGGCACAAATGCTGCTGAGAACAATGACTGCTGTCAGGTTCACAAAAGGGAAGTAGGTGAATCTGAAGGCCACCTTGTACAAGAAGTACGCGATCATCAAAGAACTGACAACAGACAGCAGGACCATCAAGGTAATAAAGACTGAGCGTAAATAAAAATAAATACTTAGAAAAATAGCTAATATTGCAAGTACTGGATACTTAGTATCCAGTAAAAGGTAGTGATGGAACAGTTTCTGTTTAAGGCCCAGGTCCATTCCAGTGATAGATGTGTAGTTATCGAACAGATTCCAGGTTTCAAGGTTGTCTAAGTAGATCCCCATCATAGATGCACCTTTTCTTGTAGGCAGGAAGAGCAGGCTGTATTTGAGAGAGGGCACTTGGTACTCCATCGTCTGGGGACTGAGAAAGTCCCTGTCAACCAGGAAGTGGAGCAATTGGTAGATCGCATTGAAGCGGGTACATTTCTCTGGGACTTGGTCACACTGGGAGTGTTTCTGTCTGACTGCCTCAGGGCCTATGCAGGACGGGGTGAGGACACCTCTGTGGTAGTCTGGAGCACAGGCACGAAGCAGGGCCAGAGTGTGGGAGATGTCTCCTTGGGTTATCTCCAGACATGAAGACCTGTTGTACAGGACAGCAATGTAGTTCCCCAGGGACCAGCTTGGGCAGCATTCATTGCCTTCAGTGCGCTGGCAGAGGTCTTGAAAATGCACATGGGAGCGTATCTGAAAAAAAGATGAAGCACCACATTAGACTCTCTCTTGCAGCCCCAGAATGTTCCTTATTCCCTGCAGTTATTGTCCCTGCTCCTTCTGTCCTCCCCTCCGGTCTCCTTCCCTTTCCCCTTTCCGCCTTCTCCTTTCCCCTTTCCCCTTTCCTTTTTCCCCAGGTGTACCAGCCATCCCTCACCATCCTCCCAATGACAAATCCCAAACACCATTTGCCTTTTGCAAAACTTAAACCCTGTCTATTATTTATAACCACAGATCTGAAAATTTGGCTCCTATGGCAAACGCAGCTAATCCAATTAAAATTCCTGCTTGTAAAACTTCCTGCCAGTGTCCAAGCTGATAGTTCCATTTCTGTAATTAGGTTCTGCTGCTCGAAATTCTCAGCAGCTTCTGAGGGACACCTTTGGCTTCTGGACCAGCTCCTGTTCAGTGTCCATTTATTCTTGTTTAATTTGCAACTACCAAGTAGACGAAATGCTTTGGAGTCTTCCGGGTGAAACCTGTTGAGTAGCTCACGTTCTTTTTGTCTGGCATCCTCTCAGCTAGAGACCAAAGATTGTGGCAGACAGAAATGAGACAGCCTGTACATGTGTTCTTGCCACCACTCCATCACTGACCTTGTCTTGTTCCATTTGACACATGGACTGAATAGCTTGTAAGTTCCATAAGCTCCCAGCAGTTGTGGACATAAATACAAGCTGGGAATAGCTCTTTTCTGAAATAAAAAGAACAATAAAAAAATTAAAATTATTTAGTAATGAAGATGAATCAGCCAGGCTGTTTGGAGTAGACTCTCTGTTCATAAAAAAAAAAAAAAATCATATGTATCTATCTCAGTGTCCATAGGACTGTTCTGGAGGGCTCCCTGGAGGGGGAAGCAGGTCACAAGACAGTAGTGAGTGGTAGCATCTGCATTGTGTGACTTTAAATCTGCGCCTTACCCATCTGCCATACACATTTTTCAAGAAGAAAAGAAGGAACGGAGGGAGAGTGGGAGCAGAGAGGGAGGGGGGCATACTGTGTATTTTCAGAGTATTCACTTTTGATATGGGTAAATGGTAAAAACATTAGTCCTTTAACATGTGTTTTTGAGGTATATTTATGGAGGGAAAACAAGAAGTATGACAAAGGGTTGAGAAGGAGAAACAATTCTCCAGGATTTCCAAACAAGCCTTTTCTGACTACTCAGTTATGAAGTGCTGAGAGGGCACTATCAGCTCTCACAGGTGGAATTGTGCACACTACTTGCTTAGAGCAATTTCAGAGTATTCCCTGTGTCCCACGCTCTGACAATTTTGTCATTTGGGTGCCAGGTGTGTAGTACTTATGGCCCCATCAAGATTTCACTCACCTGGGGGACCACAGAAGAATCCATCTGCTCCATAGATTGTTTCCACCATTCTCCGTGTCCTCTCTGCTTGTTCTCCCTGAGCAGCCTTCTGTCCTCTGCCAATGCCAAGGTCATCATAGCTAGCGAGAGAGCAGATTATTGTTAATTCACATAGATATCTTGAAATATTGAGTGTGTACCTTTACAGTCAACATCTTCAGCCTGCCAAACCAAACTCAAATACCTTTTCTTCTTGGCATATGGAGAAAGGGAAAAGGTCTTCTTGTAGCCTGTATGGCTCTCAACATTTTTCCACACAATGAGCTTCCTGCCAATGTCAGTGTCTCGTGGCTCAAAACCCTGCACAAGGAAAAGGGCTTTGTCACAGCTCAGACTTCTCTCAGCTGTCCTGAGGCCTCCTCTGAGACATGGAAACTGTATTACTGCAGCTTGGAGAGATACACAAATTCAACTTCCCACAGAAATACTGTATCCCAGACACGAGAGAAAAAATATGTCGCCTTTGCCTTTGCCTTTCCCTTCACAGCAACAATGGCTACAATTATCTCTCCTTGATCACCTAAGACTCTTCTCCTTTTCAAGTGTAATAGTCCCTTACAGAAATGGGACTAATTTTCCTCTTCCTGGACAAACTTTAGTGTATTCTTATTTTGTCAGGATTCCTCCATTAACTGGAGGCAGGGATGACTTTAGGGAATGTGGAATTCTGCAGGACTCTGTGCACAATGTGCAGAACAGGGTAGGCTCTCTGTTTCAAGAGCCTCAAGCACAGGCTGTAGGAACCAAAGCCAGATCCTTCATCCAACCTCTGCCCAGCCTAGCTATTCCCTGTACGTGATTGCAGCCTTACAGCTGTGGAGGAGGGGCAAAGGGAGCAATCCCAGTTTCTGCTGGCAGTGTCCCCACACCCGAGTGAGGGCACTGGTGGGAGTGCACAGCATAGCTGAGGGTTGGGCTGGTGGCTGCCACTGGCATGGACTGTTGCTCTCCCTGTGTCAGAGAGGCAGCTGTGCAGTACTGACATGTTCTGCTCGTCCTGGAGGGATGATATCACTGCTTGGCTATGGATTTCCCTTATGTTTCTGTTGATATATCAGCTGTAGGGACTTACCATTAAGGGTTCTGAAAAGTCAGGCAAATTCCCAACCAGCAGCCCAGCGATGGTGCAGACCACGGCTGTCACTGAGCACAGCACCAGCACGGCCAGCGGCCACTCTGCGACCAGCTGGGAGTAACTGGAATCAACAGGAGCAGAAAACACTCAGCTGTTAAAGTGCTTCTGCTCTGAGTATGAAACCTACTGTTGAACCAACATGGTGTTAATAACAGGAAGGGATAAATCAGGGTTTCTGGTTTAAGAAGTTATTTGTTGTGAAGCTTGGAGGCTCTAGTACAGCTATTCATGAATGTATTACACCTCTAACTGAATGTTTGCAGGCCACTCTAATTAACTCGGGCAATTACGTTTTGCCTCGCTGCATTTTCCTGCTTTTTCAATCAGAAATAAAAAAAACTAGACCATGGATCCTAGGGCAAAATGAGGCTTTAAATGTTTATCTTCAAAGATTGCATTTAAAAAGAGCTTCTTCCTTTTTTCCCCCCATTGTGCAATATCAGTGTGTGGCTTCAGCAGTCTAGGCTGCAGATTTCCAACCTGGGGATCTTGAGAGGTGTTTCTGAAGAGTCCCCTGAAAGCAGATAATCCAAGCAAGTCCACTGCCATTGATCTAAATTCATGTATTTAGACATTGGTCTGAATTCATACATATTCAGTAGATTACATATAATTTTAATGACATTTCAGACATTTTAAATCACATTTCTAGTCCATCAAAATCCTTCCAGAGAAGTAGCTTTCTCTGGCCAAAGTACTTTTTCCAGTTACTTTTGTTCTTAAAAAACTGGGGTAAAATTTTCAATCCAAGCTCTATTTTTCCTTTGGGACAAACTGTCTCCCATATAGGATGATCCATGAAAGTTACTTTCCCACAGTTTTTTTTACCAGTGCAAGTTATACTGCATCAAGATTTTTGTCTTCTTCAAAAATATGTGTTGAGATGTAAGATAGCAGAATGGGTTCCTGCTCTGGTTTGGAAGGTTCTAGGTACTCCTGTGTTCTGATGCATTTCTGAAATATAAGGAATTTTTTGTTGAAAAATAGTTGACCAATATTTGGGTTTCAAGTATTGAAATTCACAAAGATTTGTGAAGGGAAGTATTTATGAACATTATTTGAGGTGTAATGTTCTTGTTTGCCTGTTCTTTTGCTCCTCTTGCCTCTGACTGCACTGCAGCTATTTCACCAGTAGAAATCATCACAAACACTTCAAACACCATTTCACATGACTTTTGATTTTTTTCAGTTTTTTTTTTTTCAATTTACAACTGCCTTATCAAATTTGTTTTCATAGATGAAGTCTGCTGTTGAAAATGAACAAAAATTGCCCATTATGCATTAGAGTACCTAATTTCTGGAGGTTGTTTTAGGTGATTCCATGTCCCATGAGCAGAAAAAAAAAAAGAAAGAAAAAAATGGAATCATCTCCAGTGTTTGATGATGGAAGATACTTACCCAAATCTTCCAAACAAAAATCAGCTTTTGAACAGAAGTAGAAAGCAATTAACTTGTTTTAATTTTGAGAAATAGATTTAAAATCCTCTGTCTTTTGACACTCTGTTTTTTGAAAACATGAATTTATTTCATAGATGGGCTCTCCACCTTACTGCTCATCAGATAGGACAAGCTGGATTAATTGTGTGTGTGTGTATATATATATATATATATATATACACATACTTATATACCTACACACTGATACATATAGGATTATTATATCTATGTATCTATATATATAGATACATAGCTACTGTATGGGTTATAGATGTCAGGAGCAAATGGAGATTTTCCCAAGGAGTGGGAAGCCCCAGGAGCGCTGACCTCGCCTCTGGAGCTGGGTCTGTTGGGATGTTCACCCGCAGTAACACTCTACTTCTCCTAATAGCAGGGTAGGACAGCACTGATCACAGGGTAGAAGGGCAGGAAGCTTTTGCTGTTAAACATACCTTTTTGGCATCCTGAAAGCTTTGTCATGTCTGCAGACAGAAAAAAAAAAAAAGGGGCATTCATTTATTATAGTGCTGGGCTGATCTGAGGAGGTTAACTCTTGCAGGGCTAGAAGCACCAAGCTGAGCCAGTGCTGACACAGTCCTGGCACTGGGTGAAATAGTTTAATGAGTAACAGCATCTTTTCCTCTCCCATTTTATCCAAACAGGATGGGAAGCCATGTACTCACTCCTCATTTTGCCCCTCTAAGAAAACTACACAGAGTGCATTGGACATTAGCAATGCAATCCTATAGAAATCCGTCTTATCCATGAAAACCTGTCTGGCTTAAATGTTTTCCTGCTGAATTCTTAAATTGTTTCTTGACAAAAGCAAATCTCTTTATTAAATCTCATGGGTTGGGCTGACAGTGCTTATAGCTAGCTTTTAAATTCTGCTCAGCTTGGTGAAGATTTTCTCGACAGGTGGCTCACATTTGTTTTCTGGGCCCCTCCAAAAACAGTGTTTTCCCAAGTTAGAGAAGCAGAAGGCCAGTGGAGCTGTTGAAATTATTTTACTAGGATTTTCTTCACAGAGGAGCATTCTCACTCCTACTTGTAGGGCTCTGAGGAAGGAAATAAAGAAGCCTTTTCCAGAGGATCCAAGGTTTGAAAATGAATCCTTGGGGACAAGCTTTCCACTGGCATCCTGACAGAAAAGCTGTACCTCAGTGGGTTGCATATCTGCAGGACCTTTTGTTCTGCTCTCTGTCTCCACTGAAATGTCCCTTTAAAACATTCCCGTGCCTAGAATGGCCTTGGGCTGGACATAGCTTCCAGAGAACTGCTCCTACCTCTCTCCATAGCTGTGCCAAGCTTCCCTCAGCCAGTGCTCCCTCCTCCTCTCACCCTCTTCCTACACTCCTGCTTAAACTGGGAGAAGGTGGTGCTGCACTCTGATATCCATGTGGGCCAGATGGTCCTGCTCCATCCCAGCAGCCAGCTGGTGATCTTGAGTCAGCTCATCCTTCCTGGCCTTGTTATGAGTGGGAGAAAAGGAAAAGCAATGGAGCAGAGTTCCCTGTGGCAGAGTCACTCTCAGTGGCTCACTTAATAAGTGATGCTGTGTTTTCCTCATCGCTCTAATGCTCTGTAGAATCAGGAGAGAGAGAGGAGTTAAGCAAAATCCTCCCCAGATTATCAAAGTGAGGTCTCTTTCTGGCAGCACACTGCCCATCCTGTGCTAATTCCCTCACAATAGCTCCTCAAGCAGATTTTCTTGGATTAAAAACCCATTCTGGCATTATTAAGTTATCACTTCTCTGACTGTTGGTGCTGCACATGCTGCCAGGGATTTGCAATCCAGCTGTGTTTCCTACTTTAATAACCTGTTACAGAGGATGTGGTTGGCAATCTTACTGATAGCATGTTAGCAAAAAAGGATCCAGGAGAAGGATCCAGGCTACTCTGACTACACTGCAAACAAGCAAATTAAATCCTCTGTTAATGTCTGGAAAATGAGACTGCAAAGGGCTTTTGTGCCTAACCCTGCAGTGCTGTACAGAGGAAAGAATCCCGTGCCATCTTTTATCAGGATTCAGTGTTTACAGCTGCAGCAGCAAAGGGTTCATGGTCTCTAGTGCCAGAAGTGGACTCCAAAAGCCACACAGACAGGAAGGATGGTGCTGGCTGGGAGGAACACAGGTTCTAGCTCAGGCTGTTGTCACCCAGCCCTGCATAAGAATGAAGTTTGCCCGATTCTGTCACGGACAACACAGAATTCACCCCCTTGTTGATTGCCAGCCTGGAAAACTAACTGATCTCAGTTTTGTATCTCTCTCTGCTAAGCTGTAGCCAGCACTTACCTTCAGCTGCTGCTGCCTGCCAGCCCAGGCAGCAGCTTCAGTGGGGGCAGGAAAAAAAAAAGAACTTTGTTCCTGTTACTGAGAACTCTGCCAAGATATTGGGTTGGCAGCTGGGTGGTTTGGAGTGTGAAGGGAGAAAATACAAAGGTCACAGAAGATGGGTATTATCACAGCTGTGTGACCTGGGAGCAGCGGAGTGACCTTGGCTTTAGCCAGCAAGTCTCTTGAGAAGGAAATCCCTGCTGTCCCTGCTGTGGAAATGGCAGCTCTGTGTACACCCACCACAGAGGCAGAGAGCAGACTGGATCTCTCCGTGCACTTTGGGGCAGCTCTGCCCGAAGCTGAAAAGCAAACCTATGTTTCGTTCATCCCCACTCAGACCCTGCTCATCCCTCCTGCTTCCCACCACCAAGTCTGGGAAGTGCTTTTTGAGCCTGTCTCCATGTGCCTCTTACCTGACTGTGACAACGTGATGCTGCACTGGCCGTCGCTGCCCAGGGGACCACTGTTTCCAGGGCGTTTCTGAGGCCTGGTGCGAAGCTGACACGGGATCACCGCTGGAAAGGTGGGAACACAGCACGGGCCTCTCACCATGCCCAGGGAGCGAGGGCAGGCCGTAGCTGCCTTGGGACTCCTCCTGGCTGCAGGGGTGATATGTGTGGTGCTGCTGCAAGTCCTGGGAGCTCAGTGGCACCTGGCCGTTGGACTGGGTGGAGACTGGCCCAAGTGTGTGGCTGGAGGAAGGCAAATTGTCCTCCCCCACCCTGGGGGATGCAGGAATAGGGCAGTGATGGACTGGGCAGATTCTTTCCCAGGAAGTGCCACTGTAGCTGAGCTCAGCATTCCCAGTCTCTGGCATGGCGAGGCAGGTCTGGCAAGGTCCTATATTTTGTTTTTCTCTGTGAGAGAAATGAAGGGTAAGGTAAAACAGTAGGGAGGCTGAAAGGCTGCAGAGTTGTCGCATCCTGAGAACCGGAGACTCTCACAGACCTCCCACATAACACAAATGGCAAACCTCACCCATTGTGTGCTGTACTGCGACAGCTTCAGGGCTGAGCTGGATTATGCTTTTTATAAAGACATCCATGACTCACTCAGGGATCCCAGGTGATGGAGAATCCTGGAATCCATCACATCTTCATGTGTGTTGCTCCAAAAGTTTGAAAAATTGTGTAATATCCCCCCAAACAATTCCCCAAGGTACTTCTCTGTGTAGGGAGTGGAACATGGTGGCTGATGATAATGGCAGGGTCCTAACTGGGGACCACAGAGGGATTAAAGAGCCCTTGGGGAAACAAACCAAAGGAATCTGCATGTGAAGAAGCCACTCAATTATCTTCACTTCCTGGGAGGATTAATTAGTGTGATTGCTCTGCTGAAGGACTGGCTCTGCTCCAAGTTTGGACAGCAGGAGAGTGAGTCATTCCTGGCACTAACATGGCTGAGCAGTGAACCTGGTGGCTGTGATGTGTAACAGGGGCTTCAGCCTCCAGCCTGGCACATTCCCTAATGGCTCTCATGTCCTGCAGGCTCCACTGGGCTCTTCAGGAGCATTTTGTACATGTGTGTCCCAGGGATGACAGCAACTGAATTTATTGGTCTTAGTTTGTAGGAAGGGGGTGGATTGGGGTACCTGAAGATCTTTTGAAACTTGACTTTCCTCTGGCTACTGAGACAAAACATTTGCAGACTCCAGTTCCATGTAATGAGGTCTCTGCAAGATGTGCTTTCTTCTCTCCAAGGAATTAAAAATATTTTTGAATTCCTACAGTTCCTGATTTGTGGAGCCTGAGAGGTTTTGCTAGATTGGAGAAAGTCTGAATAATACTTTGAGGGACTGCTTAGTCTGTGTGACACCAAAAATCCCTTCACACACAATAGACAGAGGTCCTTCTGCCCCAAGAAATGCCTTAGAAATTTCTGTCTCAAGGGATGCAAACACCAGCAGTCTCTGGTCCTTGTTCAGAGCACATGCCATGGTCTCTACAGATGAATTATATATCTTGCTGCAGTGTCTGGCATCAAGGATTAAATAGGACAAACAGTTCAAGCCAGCCAGAATCACAAAGTGTCTCAAGTCATCAAAGAATTATGAGTGCTGGAGCAAGACTGCAATGAGATGAACTTTAGCCTGAGGCACCTGATGTGATGTGGAAAAAAATTAAGGCAAAATGTTGGGGAAGGAATGTTTTTTAAAATTTTCAGAGCCCCTCTTGTTTCTTTTTCACACAGCCATGGTAAAAGGCAGAATTTTAGCAATTACAGGTCTGGAATTGTATCAAAGTTATAAGGCAAAAGGATTTGAAGAACATTATTAGCTCAGTATTGCTTGAAAATTCCCATTTTTTCAAGAAAGCAGGACATATTTGCCTTGGCAGCCTGTGCTATGTACTTTGCAACATCAATTGAGTTTATCAACACTGATAATCTATATTTCATGACTGTAAAAATTGGGCTTATTTCATTAAAATCATTACAGCAGAGTTATGTTTGTGGTAGCAGTTACACCAGTGCTGCTGTGCAGATTCATGGCAGAGGTATCACACTCAGCTTTACTTGCAGACTCTACCAGTCCAGGGACCAGTAACAAAATCTTGACTGATTAGTCACCATCCAATGCTAATTTTAGTTTCTACATCAGAAAACAGCTGCAGCAGTTACAACACGCATATGTGTTCATGGATCCTCCTTAGTGACTTCAGAAGCCATAACCAACGTGCAAATGCAAAGTGGCTTGAAAGAAGTGAGAGTTTGTGCTGAAGCAGGTGCTAGAAAAGCAGCAGACAGGCATGTGCACACTTTAGTGAGATAAGGTTGAGAGGTTGTCCCCAGCACTTTCAGAGCTCAGAGGCCTCTGCTCTGCAGCCCAAAGTACTGGTAAGACTTGAGCTGGTTCAGCACAGCAAGAGGCAGGAAGTCCTGAACAGACTGTCACAGGCACCCTCAGAACTTGTCAAATAATATCAACAATGGCCTTGAAGTCCTTGCTGTTCTGTCCCAGGTGGATTAGTGGAAGGATTACTGGCCTTTCAAGCATGTGATTCATGTTAGAGCTCTGTGTAAAGGTGGTTTACAACAGAACTTGTCCTACATGAGATTACAAATGCAATGCCAGCAAAGCTGCTCAGGAGATGTAATCTGAAGTCTTGTCTGGGGTTGTTACAGCCTCATCAGAGCCAGCCCTGCACGGGGAGGATTCAGGTGCAGCATAGGGCAGCAGAGCTGCAGACAGGCCAAGGGAAGATTATGGTCTGTGGTAGCTAGCAAATAACATTACATTTTTAATTAGCCATTGCCCTTCTCTAATTAAAGAGTGAACCTGACAGGGAGATGTTAAACACCACAAATCCCACAGCTCTGGGGAGCTGCAGGGGCAGAGCTTGTTTGGGAGAGCTGACCTGGAGGGTCCCTCAAGCCACTTTCAAGCTTAAAGGGTAAATCACCTCACTCTTCCCAGGTGCCCAGTGACTTGGTTGGGGGTTGTAGTTTTGTACTACAGGGAATTTTCATCAGAGAGTTGCGGTCATGGTAGTGTTATGCTTTTGCAAGGTCTAGACCTTTCCTCACTCCCTTTTTGATACTTCTCAGTTATTCTTTTCCCTTTGCCTTGATCCTGGATTTTTCCTAATTTTTGTACAATTTAAATAGGTGGTGCTCTGCTATAGTGCATAATAATTCGTAGAGACACTGCTGCACTGGCAGCTTGTGTTTTGGTTTTCTACACCTGTACAGTATTTCTGTTCTATTTTTATAAAGCAAAAGCAAAATTCCTTTTCCTTTAAACTGCTAGATCTGCACAGGAATCTGGGACTAAATTAGCCTGTCTGCCTCATCTGAAGGTGAATATGTAACACTGGACAAAACAAAAAAGGCTTTCACAAAATACACTTTGAAGGTGGTCAGGGAGAGGCAGGAGGCCATGCAATGAAAAATTCCTCGTCCAAAAGCCCCTTGGCTACAAAAACTCCTAGTGGGGAAAGCAGATGCCAAACTCTTGGATATCACAGATTGCCTCTGGGTTTTCTGCACATACATTGGTAGTTTTGAGTCTAATATTTCACATGAAATCCCACTCTCCTTGTTTGCCATCTTTGCTATGAAACGCTGTCAAGTTTTGCTCTTCCCCCACGCTTTGTCTCTTAACTCGATCCCCAGCCTGCTCAGTGACTCCAGATTCTGGGATAACTTTGGCTACTTCAGATCATTCACTTGTGACTCCTCTTCATGATCTTCTTTTCAGACTGAACAATTAGGTCTGTCAATCACCCTCCAGATATGAGTTCCCTTATGCTCAGCCCTCTCCCACTCCACGACAATGTGACCTTGGTTATCTACAATCTCCAGGGAAACCTGGAGCTCACAAATAATGATCGGTTCAGATAATCACTGCTGGCAGCTCTGCAGAGTTTGAGTCTCCACCTGCTGCTCTCCCAATTAGCCATAGTGCTGCTGAGCTTAACCTTTGGTCTGCTGAGGTTTGCACTGGACACATAGGCTGGTCCTTCTTTCACTGAAACCATGTCACTATTACCCTTCTGGGCCCTCAGGATCCTGAACTATGCTAGAGAAATGTTTCGGGGTGGTTTCTGGTATCTGTTTGCTGTCAGGAAAGAGGCAGAGCACCACACTTGTCTGTTTGCCATGCTGACACTGACAGACTTTTAACATTCATTCCCACTCTGGGCTGTGTCAGATATTTGATATCTTTGGGTATAAGTGGGCAGAAGTGGTGTCCCAGCCACAGAAAAGCCTACAGAGGCAGCTGACAGACTCTGTTTTCTTCTCCAGGCCCAGCTGAATGTAACCAGAGAGATGTTGGAAAAAGAGAGCATGATGAGGTGTAGGGAAAGGGATACACTGGGGTTCACTGCTCCTGTTAACCATGACAGTGAGTTGTGTTTCTCATGCTATTTGCTTCCCCGTCTTTTCCCCTGAGATGTCCAGACAGAATAATAATACAATTTATGGACTTGCCCGAGTCACTTTGAGTGCAGTAGTCCTTCTGTGAGCCAAGTACCAGGGCACAGGGAGCCTACCTTGGGTGGAGCAGGGGCAACCAGCCAAGGGGCTGGAGCTTCTTCCCAGAAGGAAACAGGCAAGATAAGGTCTTGATTTCTAAAAAGCCAGCTTTCTGCCATTCTGGCTTTGGGGATGTGGAGCAGTGGTGAGATGCAGGGGGCTGTGGCAGGAGCCAAGGGCTGAATGCTGTGAGTCCACTCCTGGCATGGGGTCTCTCCCTCCCCCAGAAACCAGCATCCTTCTGCCCCACAGAAGGTGGCTGCAAGACCTGGCTTTAGGCTTTGCCTGCCCACCTCCAGCCCAGCAAGAGGGTTTGCTGGAAGCATGATATGTTGCCTATGTGCTCCCAGAACATTCACCTTGGGATGGCTTTGCACTGCAGCACACGGAGCCCTGGTGGGGCAGAGAGAGCTCTACGGGGCAGGCAAATGGCAGCAGAGGGTCGCCTTCCCTTTCCTAAGCCACTCCATTTTTTGGCATTCTCTGGGCTTGTTGCCCCTGAACAACACAGCAGGAAAGCACATGAGGTTCTGAGAGAGAAATGGGCCAAAGATACTCAGCAGGAATGGCTCCTTTCTCAGTCTGCCTAATTCCATCCTTTTTTAATTCCACTGCTTTTTTTAAATAGATCCTCTCCCCCTTGGGATACTAAGGAGAGGATCAGGAAAGCAGCACTTTGCATATGAAAGATGGGAAACACCTACGTGGTGAATCGAGATGTCTGATGCCTGAGTCAAACTACTTCTCCTGCTGACAGCTGAGTCTCAAAGGGGGATAAAAACAAGGAAAGTGTAGGAGTCTGTACCTTGCCTACAACCAGAGCCTTTTCCCCCAAGAACCTTTGCTTCATTAGACAATAAGCACTACAACATTTCATTAATAAAAAAAGAGAAGCAGCTAGTTTTCTTACCCCTTTTTTTTCTTACGGTAGCAAGGTTCTGTTTGCGTATCAGCCATACAAGTTTTCCCAAATGAAAAAGAAATATAGATTCTTTGATTGAAACCCATGTACTATAGGTCAGCTTCTATCTAGACTAAAATGTTTTTTTCCTGGAGAGCTGTAAATGACTTTTTAAGAATGGGCTTTTATAATGGAATTTAAATTTCTCTTTGAACATACCACCAACAAAACAGCAGTGGAGCTCTCAAGAACGAAAGAGCTTTTTCGCTTGTTTCCTATGGAGATAAGAGCGCCCTTTCTCAGGGATTAGGGAAGGGTTCAGTGCATTTCACTGTCACCTCATTATCTAGCTCCCTGTCTCGCTGACAGGGAGACAGGCACTCCTGAGCAATCCATCTCCTCCTTCAGCTGCAGCAAATCCTTGTGCACTGAGCAGCTCCTGTGGAGTTGCTGTTTGTTTTGCTTTTTCAGTCTAGCAGCAGGATTATGCGTATCCTTGAGAAGACTTACAATCTTTTTGTTAATGAGACTCCTGAGTATGTTAAATCATCATGAAAAATTAATGAGACTGCAAAACTCCACTTCCCACATAGTCTGCCAGGAAAAGTTTAATTTTATAATCCTTTCCATTGACTTGTATGAGCAGCCTTACCTTTACGCCAGGCAGCTGCTGCTGTGGGTACAGGTGTGTGTGCTGGGATAGAGCCAGACACAGAGGGCTCGAGGTCCCCACCCAGCCTTCAGAGCCAGAACTGCTCTGTCTGCATGTGGAAAATCACATGTTGAAGAAAGAAGGAGTGAAATAAAAAGGGAAAGGAAAAGAAAACCCCATCTTCCTGTCCCAGTCTGAAAGAGGCCAGAAGGAAGATGGTGTTTTCTGACAGCTGTGTTTTTCTGGTGATGAGCTGAGCATTGATGATGAAGAGCCTTGGCTAGGGCAGAACGTGGGGACCACAGAGCTAAGTCTGAGTGAGCAGATGGGTGAAATTGTGGCTGCCAACCTGGCTGAAGACACCAGGTCAGGGAGCATATGGCACAGGGCTGCGGGAGTTTGTGAGGATCTCTTGAGTGAAACCAGTGTTTGCCTACAGTGCAGTGAGGCTCTGTCTGAAACACACTGTGCTTCCCAACAATAGGTCTCCCATTGCTGTAGAAGGGAAGGGAGAGCTCACCCTGTTGCAGGATAGAAACGTGCCCGGGAGGCCAAGTTGGAAAGCCCCTCCCACCCCCACCCCGGGCAGGGTTAGGTCCCCATCGTGTTCCTCGCCCTGGGCAGGAGCAACCAGGGCCCCGGCTGGGCAGCCCACACCGCCAGAGCCCGGACTGCGGGTGGGCAACTGGGCGGGCCGCGAGGGGCTCTGCCTACGCCCCCACTGGGAGGACGGGACACGCCTCGATGAGTCTTGGGGTCCGCCGACCCAGGAAACCCCCGGTGGCGCCGACCACCTCCAACTCTCAAAGCCGGCGGTGGCGGCAGGGCGGCAGCTCCCTCCCGCCGGGGCATCGGCTCCGCGACCCCGTCCCGGCCCCGCAGCTCCTACCTGGGCGAGGCGGGGCCGCGGCCGCGTCGCGTCCCCTCGGACGGCGGCTCCCGGGGCGGCGGGGCGGGCGCGGCCTCCATGGNGTGCGGGTGAGGGGCAGGAGCTCGGGGCAGCGGGCGTCATTTGGGTGACTCATCCCCGCGGTTGTACTTCTGCTTGGCCCGGGCTGGGAAGGCTCCCAGAATCGCTCCCGACCCTATGTGGCAGCTGCATGGCAGCATTTTGAAATGTTGGGTTTTAGCAGCGTTAAATAAGTAAATGATTTGTTGAAATCGATGTTGAAACAACTCAGTTGAAAGCATGGAGAACCCAGGAAGGTCAGACATGTTCCCCTCCTTACAGGATCCTGATGTCATTCTCTATCGATACCATGACATTGCACTGAGTTGGGTGGTAGCCACGTGTGTCCCCTTGTGCCTGGGGAGAGCTTCCCACAGAGCTTGTGGAAGGTGTCTGCTCCTTCCACAACCATTCCCATGCCAATGACTATGACATTACTTGCGTAGGAAGCGCCTGGGGCTTTCTCATGACCATGTGTATGGCCACGGGAGTGGCAGTGACCTTCTGCTCTCCCTTCTCATCATCTCCTGTGTGGCTGTGTGGGTTGCTGTGACCTTTCTCATAGCCATGCTTGTGGCCCTCATGGTGACAGTGATCTTCTTTGTTGTGAGGATGGCCTGCTTTTTGCTTCACACATACGGAACAGCTGAAGCAAAAAGGGAGAGTATTAAAGTGGAGAATATCCTATAACTCCCACTAATCCTCTAGCTGCTTAGAATAAGCCCTTCCTGCCTTAATGACTTAAATACTCAAGACAGTTTAAAGAACAAAAAGCTTTTCCTAATGCCAGGGTGGGTGACTGTCTCCCACTGAATGCTGATGCCTCTCCAAACCCACCAGGAGGGAGTTTGGGAGTTTGGAGGACAGGCTGCAGCAGCACTGCTGTCCCAGTGTGGTGATCCCTGCTGGGCTGGGCCACAGGGGACCATCGTGCTGCTCTTAGCCTTAGCCACAGAAATATCACTTGCCTGGTAGGATCAGACCCAGTGCAAGGAGCAGCTCCAGAGCATTATGTGGCCCAGCAGGAAAGACTGAAACCCGCTATCTGCTAAAAAAGATTGGCTGGCATTAATGTGGTGACAAGGACATGGGTGATATTTCTTTTTCTTTCTTTCAGATGCTAAATAATAATTTTTGTAACAACAATGATAATAATAAAGCCATGGGAGCTGCAGGGATGGTGTGAATCAGCTGGATTACAAACATCCCACTGCTTTTGACAGACAGGCATGTCTTACAGCTTTAGTTTGGCTCAGGCCGATGTGTGAACTCCTTGTCTGGGAAGTGGGGGTGATCCTACTTCCTCATTCCCACAGTTTGGCAAGTTTCCTCTGTACCACTGCACTGTATTCAACACATGAATTAATTACTTTTAATTGCCCTTAGCCAGCGACTACAGCAGAGCTTGTGCTCCCAACTGGGCCAGCTCAAGACAGTGGGGGTGCCTGGGTCCCTCCCAGGGCTGCTGCTGCATGGCTGGGCCTGGAGCGCTTGGCCAGTACCTAACCTTGGCTTTTCTTTTCTCTCCATCAGCATGGGAGCTGGCTCTTTGCCATGGCAACCCACAGTCCAGACCTGCCAGCATCAGACAGGTACTGCTGGTCCCCGGTGTCCCTCTGGAATGAAGGAAGGTGGAGAAGGGTGAGCAAGAGGGACAGAGAGAGAAATGACCAATAAAAAACCAGGAGGAAAGAGAAAAATAGCAAAGTGGGGAAGTACAGAGTCAGGAATATTAAAAAAGCAGACAGACAATAATGGGTGGAAAATGGGTGAAACAGAGAAAAAAGCTGGTGAACAGAGAAAGGGGAAGGGGGAGCAGGTGAAGGGGACATAGATGCACTGGGGGTGATGCAAGAGGTGGCTGAAGGGTGAGGCAGGTTTATGAAGCTGCTGTGCTGCAAAAGTCATTTATTGCTTCCCCCAGACCTCCTGCTCCCCACCTACTTACATTTCTTTCACAAGCAAAAAGCAAAACACTGCTCTGCAGCATTCCCCTGTCTCAAGAGAAGCCTGAGCCAGAGGTGAACACAACACGTCCCTTGCTGTATGTGTAAAGTCCCCCCCAGTTTGAGGTTCCTCCCTCTGTCACCGCAGTCAATAACAAGGCTCCAGGAGTACAAGCTAACTTTAGGAGTACAATCTGGGCATATCCTTAAAGAAGTCAAAGGAGGCAGAATAAGGGTTTATTTTGATGGGCTGGCATACACGACCAAGAGCAGTTCCCAATGGATTTGCTTTGCACTAGTCACATTTCAGCATGGCTCATTTCACAGTGCCTTGTCTTACCATGGTACTTTCAGCACAATTCCCTTCCCCTAACTCAGCTTTTTCCTGAGCAGAATTTATCTCTGTTCAGGATTTCCTGGCTCTGGTTAACACACCTCAGCATTTCACACTCCGTGGTGTCTGGCTCACACAGGGCAGGCCAGGGCGGGGCACTGGAGTGGGGCAGCCTTGGGCTTGCACTGCTGGGCAGCGTCTTGCTGAGGACTAACACTTGCCATTGGCTATATGGGCTTGGATCAGTTCACTTCATCTCCACTGGCACTTTCACAAGACAGTCCCACCTCCCAGCTCCAACTAGACCTTCACCTGGACCTGCTGCTTAGGCTCATGCCTACCTGCAGCAGGGCTGGGAGGGAGTGGGTGTCGTGGCCCAACTCCAGGAATCCAGGAGTCCCTTTCTTCAGAACCTGCTCAGTTCTTGCCCTGCAGTGCAGCAGCAGAGGAGCTGCCTCTGTCCATCAGCTGGAAGCTGATCCTGTCCCCAGTGTGTGTTGACATCTCAAATATTGCTACTTTGTGACCTCTCTATGCCGGCCCAGTTTGGGACTGCTGTAGCGCATCTCAGTGCTATTCTAGGGTAGGCAAGATTTCATTCCCTTACAAAAATAAACAAGGGTGAGCAGGAAGGACAAGCAAATGGGGCTCCCAAACTGTTTTAGGAACATAAATGCTGTCCACAAGACAATTCCTTCAAGCATAGACCATCCTTCATCCAAAGGAATGTTTCCTTCCAGAGCACGTGGCGAACTGTGATGGATGAATTACCAGGATGGAGGCAGAGAGCTCTGGATCAGTCTTTGTGGATGGGGATTCATCCCTGCCTCTCCTGCTGCAGGCAGAGCTACCCTGCATCTTGAGGAATGCACGCTCAAAGCTGACAGCTTGCAGTGCTGACACCTTCATGACATTTTGGACAGTGTAAAATCCACGATGTACTGAGTTTCATGGACACCCAAACTCTTGGAGTCACTGTGGCCAGGGCAAGGCTGGGGATCACTGCGCAGCTGCCTCAGGCTGCAGCAGCCTGCTGGTTTCCAGGTACTGTGCAATTGCTCATGGCTCTGCAGCCAGCTCCAAACCATGGCCTATGCTGCTCACTGGAGCAAGGACATATCCAGTGTATTTCTGCTGCTTGAAGGCAACAATGGTGTACCAGACACCTCCTGTGCTGGAAGGTGTCCGTGGGGACAGCAGCAGTTCTGGCTGCTCCTGCTGCACAAACCTCTGGTCGTCTCAACTGGGAAGCTGCTTCTTAGCTGGAGAACAGTTCTGTGACTGGTGCTGTGCTGGCAAACTGAGCCCCAGCCACCTTCACTGTGAAGAGCTTATCTGACAGGTGGCCACCTTCTGCAACTTTGGGAGGGGTTAATTTAGAGATACAAAGAGCTTTAGGCATGTTTTGTATGACAAGACAGGATTGGAGAAGCTGTCACCTTCCAAAATTGATGCAGTTGTTTGTCTCCACCAGTGTGCACCAGTATAAGGCACAAGATTGAAAGATACTCAGGAATCAGGCTCTCGGGGCAGTTTTGATGGCCAGTCATTGTTTCTGCTCAGGGTGTGTGCCGGAGCATGACCCACACACAGCAAAGGACAGAGAGGTCCAGTCAGAGCCCTTCTCTCCTTCTCAGGGTTCTGTGAAGCTCCTTCAGTGCTAAAAACCTTTGAGTAACTGTTGACACAACACCATGGGCTGAGAAGGTTCCAGACATACGGCAGTTGTGGTTTTGGGCACCAGTACATTGCAAACTGAAGCAAACAGGAGTTTGCTGTGTGTTTGAAGGGGCAGCAGGCCCATGGAGACCCAATTCAGCTTTGTGTGGCAGGGAGAGTCCCACTGTAGCTCTGTTGTCTCATTTTCTGCAGTGCCATGTGCTGCAAGTGCAGCCACATTCGCTCTGGAGCAGTCCATATGTTCACACCATTTCCCAGCGTGACTGACAGTGAGCCAGCGAGTTCCAAGCAGCCTGAGATATACAAGTCTAATTCATGCCTTGCACACAAATATTCTTCTTAGGAGGATTTGGGACACTAATTCTCAACCTGAGGAAGGCCAGAGAAGACGTTGGGGTATGCAACACACCTTGACTGACTGTGCCTGATACAGTAACTTCACATCTTCAGCAAGGTTTGAAACTCACAGCTGACTTCTAGTGGAACTGGAGATGTTGCAATCAGCCTGTACAGAGTGGTCCTGCCTAGATTTGGCTGGATACTCATACCAACCACTGCAGACCCAGCCATCGCTATTCCCAGGCTCCTGCAGTTCACATAAGACCCCCGTATTTCAAGATTAATTTCGTAAAATACATGATGCCCGGGTGTCTTCCAGCTCACTAAAGCCTAGCACTGAAATGCCATGCCTCTGGAATACAGGAGAGGAGATCTGGCCATAATAATGCACTGAATGGGGCAAACACCCTCTTTTGAAACCTTAAGAATAAATAAAGTGTGGGACCACTTATCTGGAAGGGGCTGAGTCTTCAGGAAAGCCCTGGCTAGTCCCCCTCTGTACAGTGAATTGTTGCTGACAAGGGAGTACTGAAGGTCAGTGAGTCTCAGGCATCAAAGTTTCATCCCGGAAGGATGAGCTAGTAAATGCGATGGGAGTACCGCGGGAGGCACTGTTTGCTGGGCATACCTGGGGTCTCTGAGCTGCACAGTGGCACAGCTGTGCACGCAAGTGGGTTTGGGCTAATGCTGAGGAGCCTGTGGGTGAGAGACGAGCATGGTCCTGCTCTGTGGGAGCCTGGGCATTTTGGGAAGCACAAGCAACACCACAGCTCCCAGATTTCACAATTCTAATTTCTTTTAAACAGAAGATTTGTTGGCAAAGGGCTTTTCATGTGAAAAAAGTCTCTTTTGTTCAAGTGACATTTCCCCAGTGGGGAAAGAAAAGCTTGTAAAACCCTCCAACTGGCTGGATTATAGTTAGATGGAGGTAGAGATGCCCTTGGAGACTTAAATCCCCTACTTTACATACCCTTCCATGTCAGCAGACAGAAGTCTTCGCTTTCCTCCTCCAAAGGCAGCATGTGAAGCTCCCCACCCCGCATATGGCTGCAGCCTTCCCCCTCCACCTGGAGTTCTCACTTGCTTCCTTAGGCCTGCTCCTCACAAGTGCTGCTGGCTTTTGGTGCTTTGCAGGATAATCTGACCTGTGTTATCAGCACTTGGCAAACACAGCCCGGGTGTCAGTTACCAGGAGTCTCAGCCTCACTGATCCAATTGTTCAGGAGGGAAGTTTTTTTGGGAGGCCCAGGGAGTACTTACCTGACTGCCCTTCTGCCCAGCCCTGTGAAAAGAGGACTGTGTTGCTCTTGCTGCTGTGCCAAGGCTTGTTTAAGGGGCTCCTGCCCTCCCCTTCTTCATGTGGGGTGTTAGGGAAGTGCTAACACTTAAGGACAAGAGAAAGTCTCAGCCTGTTTGAGTCTGTCCATGGTGAGGAAAAGAAAATCAGTGATGCCAGCCTGGCAGATTTAGCATGGGAAGAGCTTTTTATTTTACAATCTTATTGTGTCTTTATTTGTCTTGGTGAATTGAAGCTTTACCATAAGACCTTCAAAACAGGATTACAGTCTTGTCTTCCTCTCTTCCAGGAGAAACTCCTCCTGCCTGTGCAGAGTTGGCAGATTCCAAAAAGAATTGAGCCATCCCATCCTTGCAGGGCTGAGCTGCCAGCCCCATTCCTGATTGTTTTAATTGCTCATCAGAGCTCAACTACTGTTAACCTTCCTTTGATAAGCTTCTTAGCGCTGCTGGCACCAGCAATTTCCTGAGCCCACTGAGCTTCCTTGACAGCACATGGGCAGCAGCTCATACCACTCCAGCGCCAATCCATCTCTCTCTTGCCCCAGTGGCATCGGTGTCAGTGAGTTGGTGTCATCCAGGGATGGCCCAGTTGGCATCTTGGAGAGCAAATTGCCTGAAATGCCCTATTTTTGGAGGATCAGAGCCATGGGCAGATGAAAAGCAGTTGTTTTTGCTCAAGAGCAGCTAGATAAGCGGAGTTGGAAGGTTCCATTTCTCAAATTGTTGAAATGTTTCTGCTTTTTTTTTTTTGTTGGAAACTGAGCTTCAGAAATGCTCAAAGTATTTCAGCTGGTGCTTCCAGAAAAAGGTGTTTGTAAATGCTTGTTCCAAACTTTTCTCATCAAAATAATGTATTAATGTTTCTCATATCACAATAACATATTAATTAATAAAATGTTGTTTAAATAACAACAGAGCAAAAGAAGGGTGTTATTTAATCAATTCCTTCTGAAGGAAATTCAGTATTCCAGGAAGAAAGGAAACAGAATTTTTCCTATTTACAAACCCAGTTCTAAACCCTGTATTTCATCCTGCCATAATCCCATGTGTTTGGGCTGCACAGTGCCCCCAGCCCTGATCTTGGATACATTGCAGGAATCAAGTCAGAGGCATCAACAAAATATCCACATTCCCAATGGAGAGTCACCTGGCTCAGGAGCTCACATGGGGACAGGGGGATGCCCAGGGAAAACTGAGAACAGAGTGAGCACGTAGGAAAACTCCCCAGGTGTTTTGCAGGGGATTTTCAGTGTCTGATATGGTGTGTTCTATTGGGAAACATCCCAAGAGTAATTTTGTGTGCTCCTCTTGGACTTCAGTGATGTAAGTGTAATATTAATTTATCACAAGCTGAGCCTTCTCAGTTTGTGCAAAGGTTGAAATAAGGCCCAAGGCTCTAATTCTGACTGTAGCTGGGAGAAGGACCAGTGTCTCTAGTTGGGTTAACTCACTCTCTTGAATCATGATTTCCCTCCTGCTGGAGGAGGGATTATCCACACTTTCAGGAGTTTTCAGCCACTTGAGTGGAGTGCTCAGCAGCCAGGCACAGCCCAGCAAGTGTCTGCAAGTGCTTCATGCACTTCCACCCCTTCTCTCCACCCAGGGACTAATTACTGTTGAACTGGGCCTTTAATATTTAATTACCACCTTGACTCCCCTTTTCATCTCCTCACTTCCCAGGTGTCTCCAAGCGTCTCACAGACTGGGCCTTCCGCTTTGCCCGAGTTTGTCCTCCAAAGGAGCTCTGCACCTTGAGCCTCCGCACAGGAAAAGCCAGATTCCTGCTGGAACCCACAGAGAGTCCTCAGTGCAGTTCAGACCCTGGAGTTGAGGTTGGTCTCTGGAGCTTGCTTTGAGTTCTGCTGGTAAGGCTTGTTAGCCTTTAGCAGAGCTTGGTTAGGATGAGAGGTACTGAATTTGCCACTTCTTTCTACTTGCATCAGACTCAAAGTGGGTCATTACCACTTGTGTAGGCCCAAATCAGCCTTGTATGGAATAATTTTGACTTTTGGAAGTTCACAAAGGGCACATGACTGTGTCAAGAGAAATCTGGCTCCTGGCATGTTCATTTGCAGCTTGGGAGCTACAAGTGACAGGCCACTGGTCTGCCCATGTCCTCCTAGATCTGAGCTGGAGCTGTGGGCTGGAATGGGGAACCTCCCTGGCCCCCTGCTGATGACAGGGCAAACTAGTTTCTGTCTGCAGCTCTCCATCCTTTCCCCAAGGACTACACAAAAGGTGAAAAAAACCTGCCTGACTGGCTGTCCCGGCTACTTTCCACAGCCCAACACCCTTCCAAGGCTGGTTCTGTGTCCTATATCTGAAGACTGGGTAGCAAACAGGGTCAACAAACCTGTACTGGCCCTGCTGTGTATGTCTGGAAGTGGGAAGAACTAAGAGGATAGATCCTTTGTTCATTTGCTCAGCCTATGACCTCTTCAGAGGCCTTACACTGGAATGACAAGTTTTCAGGAGCAGAAAGTACTGGGAGAACTGATGAGATCATGAGTTATCCAAGGTGCCATTAAACATGGGTAGGCACAGCTCTCACCCACAGGGCTTGAGGCAGGAACCTGCAGGCTGGGAGGGGGAAAAGAGGGAACAGATTTGTCCCCCACAGGAAAGGGGCTGCTTTGCACATCCTGAGCAGTTTCTGTGCTGTGCCGTACTTGATATCCCTCTGGGAAGTACCAACAGACAGCTATGATCCCCAATGCTTTTAAGCAGGACCAAACTGCCATTTTATCCTTTAACAGTCTTTGGTAGTTTTCATTTTAATTGTATAGTGATCCATTTAAAAATTAATGTCTCAGCAGTCCTTTAATCCTCATGAGTGTCTCCAGCTAAGCCCCATTTAGGGTCCCTGACTGGTCCCTCCTCCCAGTCTAGGGAATATGCTGACCTTTCTCCTGGCTGGAGGGAACATCTCAAACATCGTTTTGCCCTGCAGTGCATCTGGCTGAAGGAGCAGCGCTGCGGAGGCAAGGACAGTAGGGAGGAGTCGGTTTATTGTGGGGAAGTTTTCTCTGTGTTCGACAGGAAAGGTGCCCCTGGGCCGCCGGGAACTCCTTTGGTATACGCCATGTTCCCACCCCTCCCTCCGCCCTAGGCCTGGAGAGGTATTGCTGGTTCAGCACAAGGCAGGTCTGTGAGTCCATCTCTGCACACAGCCGTGTGCAGGAGCGGCTCCGACACGGCCGTGTGGCTTATCTGCTGTCCCGACACACGAGATAAAACCAGTCAGATATCGGCTCCTCCAGTGGGCTCCTGCCAACTTGCTCCTAGCTCTTCCCGGCAGTTCCCGAGTGCCATCTGTTGACTCGACAGCGGTCCTGCAAAAGATGGAGAGGAGCCAGGATAAGGCTGGGGGAAGCGCACTTGGGAAGAGTGGCAGCGTGGGACTGAATGGCTCTGGAGGAGTTTTCATGAAGTGCAAAAGGAAAAGGAGGGAGGGTTTTCCAGGAACGCTCTTCAGGGCAGGCGGGTTTGGGTTTTTTGAAGAATCAGTTTCTTCTCTTCAGCCTTTGTGTGAGGCAGAAAGAGAAGAAACGAGTCTTGCTGTTAAAATACAGGGCAAAACTTTCTGCCAGTGCTGAGTGCTGTCCTGAAGTGGGGAGAGGGCAGGCTCTTGTAGGGATGATTCTTTGTGCTGAAACTCAAAGGGAGAGCCTGTGCAGCACACAGGGAAAGGGACTATTTCGCTGTCACGAACAGAAAATGGAAAGGTTGTTGCTCTGATTTCCTTCCTTAGCCTCAGAAAAATCTTCAGCAAACTTTGCCCTGAGCAGGCAAGCTTTGCCCTCCAAGTAGGCAAATGGAGGCTGTGCTGAAGGACAGTCAGCCACGCCTCTGTGCAGCACAGCCACAGCAGCACAATGCAGAAAAAAACCCTTTATATCCTCTTGGTTCCTCCAGCTTCCAGGCTTTCCTGAAGGTGAGCTGCTGGCCACTCCAGAGACTGCTCCTTCAGGGGCTTCCTGTGGTTAGCAAGAGCCAACACATCCCCTTTCCCTGAAGCAGAAACTGCAGAGCCTACCTGGGTGCACCCCAAGGCTTCTGTGCTGAGCAGCTTCAGAGATGACACTGGCAGCCCAGAGTCAGGCCATCTTGCCTATGAAAGGTCTTTTGGGATTTTAAAGAATAAGGGCATTAGCTCTAGAGGTGGTGGGCAAATTACTGAGTGAGTACTGAGGCTGGTTTCCCCAGATGTCCTTCCTGTCGCATGTGGATGCAGCATACACTCACTGTCTGAAGTACTCTGTCAAGCTGCTGCATGTGGGAAATCGCTGCCACCAACAGCCTGGGAGAGCAGGATCAATGTGCTGCAGCCACTGAGGTGAGGGTGACTGTGTGAACAGGGTTCATTGTGTCCTGAGGTCCTGCCAGATCCTCCAAATGTCTTGCATCCAGCATGTCCTGCTCACTGGGCTGGAGACCATCTCTGGCTCCTCTCCTTCTCAAGTGCAGACCTCTGGGTATCTGTGCTCCCTGGTGCCAGGATGGTGGTCCTGGAGGATTGCCCTTAGCCTGAGGTTGGCACAGTTTTGGGATTGACACTGCACTTCAGAGCAAACCAGGGGTTTTGACAATTTTTGACAAACTGGGGGCAGCCATGGTGTTATTGCAGACCTTCCTGGCCATGGCACCGGGAGGAACCAGTTTTCCACAGCAGTCTTCATTTCCTTCATCAAGCCTGAATCCAGGGGCACTGCCTTGGAAATGGTTTCAATTTCCTTTCATCATTTAAATAGCTACTAATTAATATGGGTCAGTCTGTCCCTTCAAGCGCTTTTACTAAGTCGTTCTGCCAGCTCCTTTGTGCCTTATCCCTGATCTCCAACAGCCTGAGTCATGCATGGAAGAAGGACCAGATTCTGAGTTCTACAAAGTCTTTTGCAGATTTCCCTTGAACCACTCTTGAGTTTCAGACCAGACTTCTTGGATTTTGTGAGCAACTGACCTGCTCAAGGGTCTTAGAGGGGACAGGTACCTGCAGTGGGCCTTCTTGGGTTGTTTAACGTTAATGAACATAGCAGGGCCCGCATTAAGGTTGAGATGTGCATCAGTCCTTGGGCAACAAAACATTCACATTCCCCAGTGTGATTCTGTCTCCTGTTTGCCTCTAGCTTGATCTGGGTTCCTCAGGATTGAGGGAAAATGCACCCAGCCTGCGTCAAGGGAGGATGTAGCACACAGCCAGGACATGCAGCTGAGGTCGCTTGGTTTTGTTCACTGTGGAGAAGAGAAGAGGGGATTGTTGGGGAGTCCTGCACAAGGCCAGGAGTTGGACTGGATGATCCTTGGGGGTTCCTTCAACTTAGGACATGCTATGATGGGAGAAGGGTTCATGTGGCAACCCAAGTTGCAGCAGCTGAATGCTGTTCCCCCAAAGCCCCCCTGCTACTGTGACCCTTCCGAGGATGGTTTTGGCAGCTTTTAGACAGGGACTTACAGGGTTCGGTTCTCTCTCCTTTGGCTGTGTGCTTCCTGTATGATTCCAGCTGGTGATGTCCACCCCACAGCATTCCTTTGCTCCCTGCCGAAAGACAGGCCCACTTTAACAGCAGGGAAATCATTCCTGAAGAATACTGAAATTAAACAGAAAAAGGCACATCTGAGCCCTGTTTTTCCTTGAAGGCTCGTGCACACACTCACTCTCACAAGACATGCAGGACCCCAGATATTTCCCGCCCCGCCAGGCGTGCAGCCAGCCATGCATAACAAACAACACAACCCTGTGAATGGCCACACAGTGAAGCCAAGCTGTTTGCCTGATCCGTCCCACATTGTTCACCCAGCTTTTCTCACTTTGAACAAGGGCTTGTGGCATCAGTAAGTTAAAAGGAGTCAGGAGGGGGGAAAAGGGGGAGTGTTTCTTTTAAAAAGAGAGCGAGATCGGAGAGGAGGACACAGGCATTCCGAACCCTGTCTGTGCTTGGTATATTAGGCAGCCAGTGCTCTTGGCTGGGAGCCCAGACGAGGCTTTTGTAATCAAAACATGATCTTGTATGCTGTGCAACCAGTGCTGAGAAAGGCCGTCTGATGGCTCTCCTCTTTTAGGTCTGCTCTGGAATCTGCTGGGCTACGCCGAGGTCCAACATGCACCGAGCTGTGAGTGCTACCCGCGCGGGGCCTGGGAGGGGCGTGGGGCACCGGGGTCCCTCACCCTGGGGCTGCAGAGGGACTCACACACCCTTCAGGGTGGCCTTGCGGTGGCTATCACTTTGTTGTTGTCTTGCTTCACCTGCTTGCCAGCAGGCAGGAGAGCAAACAGCAGTGCTGCACCATGGGGAGGGTGCTGGGGGCAGCTTTTGGGTGCTGGAGTTTGCGTCCACCGCCAGGGCAGATTGCAGTGGCTGGCTCAGGACAATGTGTCTCCCGGGAGGTAGATAACAAGCACAAATGCAGGCAGTGCTGGATGGTGTCCATCTCAGCGAGGGTTTCAGCTGCAACTGTCAGGGAAGGGGATATTTCTTAAAAAGAGTAGGTGCATTTGCTTACGCAGGAGAGCAATAGTAAGAGCCCTGCTCCTCAGTCCTTTCCCTCCCCCCCACCTCCTGCATTGCTCGCTCTCCCAACTCTGCTGCCTCCAAGATCTCACTGCAGAAGGAGGCGATGTAGAAGTGCACGCAGAGACAGTCTGGAGCAGAGTGTCCCTCCAGTCCCTGAGGAGCTGCGTAGCCAGTGTGTGCCACAGGGGAGAGGGGCTGGGACACAACAGGGTGTCGTCATTCCATTGAAACACGAAGCTGAGAGCTTTCCATTTGCTCCTTTTGTGACATTTTTGTTTGCAATAGAACGAGGCCTCTCATTTTGCAGCTCTGCCCTGCTGTTGGGGCGGCTTTGGGCTCAGCTGCTTGCTGATTCAAAGCCATCGCACGTTTGTGCTGCCAAAGCCATTTATAACTCTGTCGCGGCGACATACGGGCACCCTGGCTCCCGGAAGAGCTTTACTCCGGGAAGGGCATGGTGGAGCCGCTTTCCATCCTGAGCATCAGCCTCAACACGGGCTGGGGTGGCAGGTTCATTCCAGAAGCGGAGGAGAGGGCACGGCCCCTGTTATCAGCTGGCTCGGGGAGGCAGCTGACGAGCAAATGCTGACTGGGCTGAAGTGTACAATGGGTGAGCCCCTGGAGCCCAGTGTGGGCTCCACTCGGCGCTTCGGCCATGGGGCCACCTCCCATCCACCGCCCCAGCAGCTGCTGAAACAGGTTGTGCAGAAAGAAACACCTTCATGGTTTCGTTAGTAAAGGGCAGGAGAGGTGCTCAACACCAGCAAAACTTTTCTTCTAGTGACTTGTTTCCAGCTGAAAGTGGAAAGACCCCCTCCCTCTGACACCAGCCATGTTGCAACATTGATAAAATGCTGACAAATGGGCAGGGGAAGAATGGTCTGACAGGCCTTTTCTGTCTTTTGCTTTGAAAAGAGAAGAGCACAAATACAATCTCTGCGGGAATTTTTAAATTCTTTCTGAGCCAGCTGCTCTGCCAGTCCTCCTTCAAAGGAATCTGAAGATGAAAGGGGTGTGTTTGAGGGCATGAACCACTTTGATACCACCCTCAGCAGCCAACACCCCAGCGCTTGGCAAACAGCAAACCCACCAATTTAGTGCTCCCAGAACAGCTGCTGTTCAGGTAAACACCGAATTCAGCTTTAATCTGCCTTGCAAAATGCCCATGGAAGTGTATCCACCCACACAGGCAATCTGCTCACCTGTTGTGTACTATGATAGATGGCAATGGAAAAGCCATTCTTTCTTCCATAGATCTTGTCAAAATCCCATTGTCCAGCAGGTGAATGTGTGGAGAAGGTTTAAATGTTCCATCTGGAGAGAGATCTCCTGCAGAGATCTTCAGCAACACTTATTTCACTAGACACTGTTGTCAGTATAATTGTCAGAACTCCCATTTGTGATGCCCTGTGGTAACCAAGGTGGCTCTGTGGGAAGCTGAGAATGTCTGAACCTGTGCCTGAGAAACCCGAAGGGTAGGGTCATTTACTGCATGCAGCTAAGCAGGGTGTTAACAGCCTGCCATCAAAGTGGGACAGCAGCTTTTTCCTTGAACTACCTCATTGCCAAACAAAAATTGTAAGAAAAAACCCCCATCCTTTCTACCAGGGAAAAGTCAGGGAGAAGTGGTAGGGAAAGACTTCCCCTTCCCACCCTGTCCAGACAGAAGGAGCAAATTTCATCCTGTTGCTTTGATGACTCCAAAGATCTTTGTTCCCTCTGTTTCCAGGATGCTGCTGTGGATGATGCTGTGTTAAGGAAGAAAGAGCAGAAAGATGTTGAACTCGATAAGAAAATCTTGGCCTTGCGGAAAAAGAATGAAGCGCTTATCCGAAGGTACCAGGTGAGTCTGCAGATCCTTCCCTTCCGCAGCTTGAATTTAGGGTCCTCAACTCGCAGTGTAAAGAAGATTGTCAGAACTGTCAGGGTGTCTTTGTTATACAGATACCACGTTTATATTGGAAAGCACTCAGAGGTGCCCACTCAGGTGGGCAGAGCTCAGCCTTTAGCTGTGGCTCCTGAGTTGCTTTGGAGAACATAGTGATGCCTTGCTGCTGCAGGATCTCCTCTCCCCTTGCCACCTTCCTCTGTGTGCATGCCACAGCTGGGACACAAATTGGTCCACTCCCCTTAGAGGTGGAGATGGGTCCATTTAGCAGAACTCCTAAACAGGAAACGAACAACATCTATAGACATCCAGGTACAGACTGGTGGTAAGGTGATATCTGTGTTTCAGGAAATAGAAGAGGACAAAAAGCGAGCGGAGCAGGAGGGAATGGCTGTTACCTCCAGGAGACCCAAGCAGGATGGACTCACTATTACCATCACCAAAGCTCACAACGTAAGTGCTGCCTCTCCTTCACTACAGGCCAGCACTTACTCCAGTCCTGCCACTGCGAAGTGACATTTCTGAGAGAGAGGCTGCACAGCAGAGCCTTTTGAGTCACAGGACATAGCTCCTAAGCCCTGAAAAGGGGTGTGTGCTTAGAGTGATTATAGGTGCTGCACATATATTTCCAGCCGTGCCCAGGCACCTGTACCCTGGCATGCAAAGTTAACAGCAGATGGATGGATGTGTGAACAGGCACACATGGCCCTGGACAGGTTCCAGGTGTCAGCATCACTGCAAATACATAGGCAGAGCGTATCAGGGCTGTGTGTGTCACTGGAGGCATCAGGAATGCCTCCGAGAACGCCATAGGCTTGGGAAACGTATGGTCTCCTTAGGCTCTGAGAGTGAGCAAAGCAAGTAACCCTGGGCCAAAGGCTGTGAGTCCCAGGCTTTTGTCCTAACTGAACCAAATCTGTCTCTGACAAGTCCTGTGCACCCGTCCTGGCAGGGTGGCGCCTGGGAGGCCACTGGCCAGCCCTGCCTTAACCCCTGGCCAAGCTCCTCGCTGAGCCAGCCTACCCTCCTTTCAGCACTCCCGGGTTGTTGGGTCCGGACCAGTGCTTCCTTCCCACCTCGGCCCAGCCCTCGCCTCTCCCGGGGCGCGCTGCTGCACACATTTTTCTCTCATACAGGACCTGAAAGATGCAATTACCCAGACTGAACACTATGGACAAGATAGCCCAGCCCTCCCAATGGTGAGCACCGCCCTCAGCCATCCACTTGGCTTCCAAGGCCATCTCCAGCAGGACTTAGGCTTTCCCGAACTAACTCAGAGTGCTGCACAAAGAGCTGAGGATGACATTTGTTTCCTATAACTCTGGCATTTTAGTCTGAAATGTCAGATTTGTAAGTGCAAAGGATTTTTCAGCCCTGCTTTAATTGTGGGTTTTGCTGCTAAGCAGACAAGGAGCCCCTTGTTCCCCAGAAATGTCATGGCACCACGCCGGGCACAGACAGCTTCACTGAGGCAAGGTCTGCCTGTTCTGTAGCCACCTCCCTGCTTGTGTGCAGGTGTGTTTGGGGAAGGGAATCACAACCCTGAGACCAGGGCCTGGTTTTGCTAACAGAACTGGTTCATTTTCCAGGACAAAAGGGTGGTGAGCGAGAAATGGGCAAGCCCCTGTCCTACAAGCCCTGGGTTCATCATTGGCAGTGAGGAGGATGAGGAGGAGGAAGCAGATCATATGTTCACATTCAGGATGGGGAAGAGGATGCAGCTGGCTGTTACCATGGACAACAAAGCAAAGGTGAGCAGGGAAGAGGATTCCTCTTACACTGCGGCCTCTTGACTTACAAAGGGGCTTCTGTTCTGCCTCTTACGTGAGCTTTCTAGTCAGCATATCACATGCAGAGGGAATAGTTCCCTCCCTGCTTCTTTTCACTTATTTCTCGAGCCTTCAGCACAGCATCAGTTTTCATTTTGAGTGGTCATACACTTCCCTCCCCATTTCTGATTCCCAAGAATTAGCCCCAAGGCCTTGCTACCCTCCCAGCAGCTCCCTCCACCCAGCCATTTGTAGCCAGTTCCCTTTCCGAGGGATCAGTCACCTCGTTGCCCTTCTGAGCCACTCTGGTGTTAAACTGTTGCTGTGGTTGGAAGTGCACTGAGAATAAGTGGGAGCTCAGACAGATTTAGCTGCTTTATTCCCCAGTTATTACCAGGGAGGCACTGATGCTTAGTGGTAAAAACAGTATAATTTCTCCCTGATACTGTATTCCAGAACATCATGAATGTAGAAGGAAAACCAGAGTGAGATGTGTCACTTTCAGCTACCAATAAGATGGGCAGGAGGTGTGACCCAGTATTTGCAGACTTATTTAAAAATTGTGGGGTTTTGGAACTGAGATTCAATCCAAAGCCATTCCCCAGAGTAAAGAAGAGAAGCCCTACCCTTCCTGCTGCTCCAGATATTGGGGCAGGAGTGCTGCAAACCTTGGCTGTCAGCAAAAGGCAGGAGCTGTTTCTCCCTCTAAGGCAGCTTGGAAATGTTTTCCTGATTTTGTGCCTCGAATGCCTGTTCATTTCTGTTTCCTGGTGACCTAGTTATCCTTTCTTTCCAGGAAGAAATAGGCTGCAGTCACTGTGCTATTAGAAAGTCTTTATGTGCTACCTTGAAGGAACTGAGTAATTTAGGAAATAGTGCACCTTGCAGAATGATTTTTCAGGAGAAAGAGATGGAGGCCTCTCATTCCCTTTGTTCCAGTTAGAGTGTCAGGAGTGTGAAAATCCTGTTCAAATCATTCCAGCACAACCAAACACCCTCCTGATGTGAGGGGGAAAATTTTGTTTTTCTCAGAATAGAGGGTCCGTGAAATCTTCAGTTCTGACTTTAGTCTAGTGATCAGGCAGTCACTTCCTCAGCTGCAATAATGCAATCACCTGTCATGTCATGACACCTACACATCTGCCTATGGCAGATGCCAAAACAGTTGTGCTCTATCCTTAAATGCTCAGATTTTTCTCTCTCAGTAAAAAAAATCTTGCCATCTCTAGAGCTGGCTCACAGATGTCAGACCAGCAGCCTGGTCAGAACACATTGGCACATTGGCAGCACATCCTTCCTTTGAACCAAACATGTGGCTTCCTTTATTTCAAGAAAAGCAGAAATGGCAAGGGTAGTTCATAGAGCAGCAAAACTTGTTAGGAGCTGCAGCTGAGACCCAAAAGCAGAGCTGTACATCTCCAAGGGAATGTGTAACAAGGTTCCCACCATGTCCACACAACTGGGACAGGCAGGATCATCACCTATGCAGGGACCGCTCCTCCTCTGCCTTGCATCCTCTACTGAGACAGCAAAATCACACAGATATGAAAGATGAATAAACAAGAGGTTGAGGTTCTGCTGCTGGAAATACTGCAGTGTTTCCCCAAACATTAATCATGTGTTAGGAGGCTCAGCGACTGAGAAGCCATAAAAAACGTCATGCTGATGGGGGCTGTGCACAGCAAGGCTCCCTCCATGCCAACATCTGCACTCCTGGCAGAGCTGAGGCAAGATAAGGCTAATGTGAGGCTTCTTGGTATCATGTGTCATGGCAGAGTCCCTGATTGCAAATCAGAAGTCAGGGTGTGCTGTTTGTTTTTGAAACCAAGTTCATAGGAACAGAGAGTTCACAAGTTTCACTGGAGAGCTTGAGCTCCTTTGAAATCAAGATTCTAATATGTGTGGAAGCCCAAAGAGGAAAACAGGAAAATACACCATCCTTTACAGAGGGAAGCAGCTGAGGTTCTGTCATCCCTGGTAAAGTTGAGCAGACTTCATACAGATGAAGAGAAAAGAAAAAGATCAGAGATAATGATGGAGATGATTTAGTAAGTCTCATTTCCTTGTAAGGCAAAAATAAAGAGGCACATGATGGACCTGAAAGATGATACTTTTAAATGAGAAGTATGTCTTTTTTTGTACAAATGATGTGCTCGTCTTGTGCAAGTGATAGCTGAGCCACTGAGTGGCTCAGCCAGCAGCAAAGATCATTAACAAAATAAGAACTGGATGGAAATCCATACAGGGAAATCATGTTGCTGATATGGACAGCTGGAAATAATATCTGAGAGGGCTAACTGCCCTTGCTCAAGGAGTTTATATATCAGTTTCCTAAACTATTCCACTGTTGAATGAATCATTCCAGAAATATGAACACACAATGACTATGAAATGATAAATTATTGAGTACTAATACACTTCAGGGGAGTAACTCCTCTTCCAGCCTCTAGGCTTCTGCTCCAAGGTAGCCTCACCTTTTATTGTGTGTGGGGTAAGGACAACTTCACATTTGTTTCAAAGACACAAACACAAGCTTGAAATAAAACCATCCAGCAGTATTCATGCTGTAAGATACATGCCACCCTACCAGTGTTCAGCTAAACATACCTCTGTAATACCCCAGATCCCTTAAGGTGGGGTGGCAGTTCCATAAACCAAGGGGACTGACTGTCCAGCTCATTTTCCATTCTGCCAGCCCCAGATCCTTGGGATGGCCCTCTCCTAGGAAGGCTCTTGGAGGTGTCTCTAACTCATCCTGTCCCTTCCAGGGCAAGCGTATTGTCAGTGAGAAACGTGCTGAGAGCTTCCCTGGACCGGGGCGGGTGCCAGACCTGGGTGAAGAGGACACGGACCACTTGGTGGCTTTCCGGCGGGGCAGGAGGATGCAGATTGCTATCACCATGGATAACAAGGAAAAGGTAGGTGCATTGCCAGTGACTGGATTGTAACCTATCCATGGCATCCACTTGTTCTGCTGACCATGAGGAGGGCACAATCACAGGATGCTGGGAGAGACTGTATGTTAATAGTGTGGAGACACTGGATCCATACAGATATGCTATTTTGGGAGGACTGATGAAGTAACTGCCTGACATGGGGCATGAATCTCACCTCCGCTCTCTTACCAGTTTCTTAGTGGAGCCACACAGCAGGCTGGGACAGGAGCAGTGTCCTCTTGACTCTGTGCATGACTTAAACGTTAACAGAACTGGGCAATATCTCCTTCTGAACCCAAGTCCTGCTGTGTCCGGCCATCACCTTCTGAGCAAGCTGGCTGAGCTTTGTTAATCTTTGAAACATATTTCAAATACTTCTTTGCAAATACCTTCCTCTTCACACACAGGGAAGTGGGTGCTGTTTTCCTCTTAGAAAGTTTTCACAGATAAGGAAAAATGCTGGCAGCAAACAGGGTCAGCAAACATTATGTAGAAAAACAACACTTGGAGTGGCTGCCAAACACACCCAGGAATGCTGGGAGACATCTGCAGCCCCCTCTCCGGGACAGTGCCAATCACCTGCTGCTGCTGCCCACGCTCATCTTCAGCTTCTCCTCCGCTCCAGGGATTACCTGGGCTCTGAGGGCTCATTTCTGGTAGCTACCAAGCAGCTTTTTGAATGCCATAAACCCTGTGTGAGCTGCCTGGTTGAGGCACTCCAGAGCTCCACAGGACAGGCATTGCCATTTCAGTCTGGGAATCACCAAGACACTTGAACAAGATGGGAGTGACCTGGCCATGGCTGTGCTGTCCCTGTCCTTGAAGCTGTCCAGAGTACTTCTGTGTTGTGCAGGACAAGTGTCTCCACATCTGCTCTTGCTGGGCTTGTCTCTGTGGTCATCAAGTCTGGGGCTGTGCTAAGAGATAGCAGCAGGAGCAGTGCCTAAATTTCAGCTTCAAATCCTGTACCCTCTTTTAAGTGTATGGGCAGCCCTGAAAAAGGTCATCTCTTACCTGGTTTTGTTATGGAATGTGATGTTTGGCCCCAAAGCACCTGATATTCAGAGTGTGCATGAGGGCCCCAGTTGGGGGATGGCAGAGAGCAGCACTGAAGCTTGGGCACTCTTCTGGCAGCAGTGGGCTGTGAGGCAGGCTCTGAGCTGCCAAGGGGGAGCTGGTGCTGATATACACAGGGAAAGGGATTATGCAAAACAGTCTGGGGCCTCCATACCTTGGGTGAACAAGAGAAGGATCTGTCAGGAGCACAGAAAAGCCACAGAGGCTTCATGTAACTGGTTATCCAACACTTCCAAGAAGCACAGCACACTTTGTGCTGCCACGGAGTTTTAGGCATACCCCCTCCAGCCTGTGGGAAGGCTCTGCTCCCTGGAAAGCAGTGTGCTTCCAGGGAATGTGCTGTCCCAGGCTGCACAGGAGGCAGGGAGCAGGCACTGGGTCTGCCATACGGCACAGCTCCCACGGCTCGGAAATGGAGGGGCAGGAAGAACTTGTTAATGAGCTTATTTTAAAATGGGCTTTCATGGGAGTATTTGTTGTTGGTCCTTGGATTCCTCTTACAATTCAGAAAGAGTGTTTGAAACTGTAGTTTCCGATAGTTGTTACCAGCTGGATATATTTCAGAGTCCAGCTGAGCTTGGGCGATTTCCTTATTCCTGCTGATTTCCCTGGGCTGATCAGGTCCTGTTCCATCCCCGGTTAATGAGGATATCTTCCTATTGCCATGTTAATTGTGTCACTTCAGGCACCAGCTCCAACAGCCAGGACAAAATCCACCTCTCGGCAGACCTGGCACCATGCAACGAGACAAAAGGATGTGGCTGCAAGGGAGTGAAATGCTGGGTTTCATGTCACCTCTGCGAGCTGCTTCCTTCTGTCCACACTTGAACAACCTTTTCCCAGGATCAGTGACAGAAGCAGATGGGGCCTGAAGTGACAGGTCATGTTGGCATCTCACACATCATGCCTGTCTGGGCTGGTGGAGTGCAGAGGGGCTTGGGCTGGCCACCCTGGCCCTTCAGCTGATCCTAAGCTGTATTAAGGATTAGTGTTTTAAACAAATACTTCTTCCTGATAGTGAGAGTCCTTGAAAACTGAGCCCAGCAGGTGTGTCTCACACCTGTGCTGCAAGGGACATGTTCTCCAGGAGGGACTGAGAGCCTGCAGTGCAGAGGCAGCAACACCAAATGTACAAAACCTGTCAGAATGACTGTAGCCTGCAGAACTCAGTGTGTGTCACAGGGATGGTGCACACTGAGTGTTTGCAGCAGCAGCACAGTGTCAGGGAAGGAGAAAGTGTCAGGAAAGCCTGCAGTCATCCCTCCTCTCCTACACTCACTGTCCTTCAAATTAGGGCCCTCTGCCAAGAGCAGCATCGTTCTCCTTGACGGGATTCTCCCTCCCTAAATTCCACCCCTTTTCTTCTTTGAGTCCATCTAAACTGTACCCCTTCCAAACAGCCAGGAGGTGCAGTGTTAAGTGATGTGCTGTGCTGGAACACCCATCCCTTCTCTTTCTGCAGCTTTGTTCCCTTATTTTGCTGTTCCTGCGTCACGGGAAGCAGTTCGTAGATCATCCTCTGGTCACTTCCTAAAGCACAAATGATTTTATTAACCCGTTTCATGTCTCCCTTCAGCCATCTCATAAACCTTAAGAGACTGCCCCTATTTAGACACATCTGCTAAGGATGTAATTCTATATTTCTGATCATTTTCATTGTCCCCATTTCTACTTTGGTTATTTTTACCATATTCTTTCGGTACAAGCAGACCAGAACTGCATATAATATTCCAGCTGCAGGCTCTCCTGGACACAGTCACATAGCAATGTTTCTAGCTTGTTTTCTATTCTTCTCCCAACAGTTTTGCATTTTCTTTGCTAAATAATTGAGCTTACATTTTCAGAGAACTGGCTACAATTAAACCAAAATGTCATTCCTGACTGCTAGTCATAGCTCAGCTCTTGTTACTTTGTGTGTGTATACAAGAAGGGCATTTTTCTCCATAGGAGTTATTTTGTATCACTGATATTGAATTTCAGCTGTAATTTTATGATGCAGCCATTCAACGTCAAGCGATCTTTTACAGCTCTTTCCGGGCAAATTACATTCTTTGCTCTGGATAATTTAGTATCATCAGCAAACTGTCATTCCTCTCTTCAGCTCCTTTTCCAGACCATTTATGAACATGTTGAGCAGCACATGTTCCAGTGGCACACTCCTGCTAATCTTCCGCCATGGAAACTGCCATTTCCTTGCCACTTTTTCTTTTCTACCCTTTAATCAGTTTTTAATCCAAGAGAGAAACTTTATCTTCCTCCCCAAACTGATCAGACACTGGGAGAGCCTAGTGGGGTGTCAGTGTTGCCATCTGGGTAGCTGAATGTTAGAGCCTGAGCTGGGACCCCCCCAATTCAAGGATTAACTTTCAGCTTCTCATTAACCCCAGCATAGTCCATCCTTTGGGACTTTTCACCTCATGCCCCACCTGGTTCCCTTCTGTCTTGTGCTTCTCAGAGAAAGGATCACATCCATCACTGTCCCTTCAGTAGGCTGGCCACTGGCAAATTTGCTTCCTCCTTGCACTTGTCAAATTTATCCTATTAAAGTATTTGATGAGCATCCTCGTTATCCACATTTCCTCTATTTTATTCATTATGAAATTCAATAAAAAGAAAAGAAAAAAGGAGACTACCATTCTTCCTGTTCCTGCTGCCTGTGGTGCTTCTAGCTAACCCCGTACAGTCAGTCCTGGCCTGCAGCACAGCTGGGCCAGGAGCTGCCAAAGAGGAAATGCAAGGGAAAAAAAAAGCTGTTCTCATGATCTCCTTTTCCAAGGCAGCCCCAGTGCCATAAGGAGAAAGACCTTTCACTCTCTGTTAGCACAGAGCACTGGGGGGACCAGATGATCCTGTCCTCTTGCAAGAGCCCTTCACTCTGCTGATTCAGCTTCATGGGCTCTTGAGCTGCTGCTGGCTTGGAGGTTCCACATCTGGGAGCCACCTCTGCCTGTGCATCCCTAAACCTGCCTCAGGGCTCTTCCTGCAACAGGGCTGGAGACAGTGCCTCCTGTTCAGCCCTAAAAAGCCACTCCATGCTCTGGCAGTGTTTCAGGCTCATTAAGACATCTGAGCTTCGAGGCAGCAGCCCAGGACCAGTGGAGCATAATGGTTAATTAACAGGTTACAAATCGTCTTTTGAATGGGTGGTTGATAGAGCTTCAGGGCTTTTAAATTCTCCTTTTATTAACAGGATGGTATATCAGAAATTACTGTAATCAAGAGGCACAAAAAGCTGCTTTCAGAGACTAACACAGATGAGTTGTACTCCAGTGCTTGCATGGGAGAGGAACCAAACCTGTGGCAGAAGAAACACTTGCTTTTACATTGCAGGTGGGAGAGGAAAATAGGCAGAAAGAGTGGCTGAAAAGTCTTCAGCTCCCTTCAGGCAGCACAATTAGAAGGCAGATTTTTCAAAAGAGTTAGGAAAAAAAAAATCTTCTCATGTACTAGTTTCAAAAATCCTGCCCAGTGGGGTATCTGAGCACTGGAAAAACAGCTCTAAGCTCCTACAAAATTCTCCTCCTGCAGAAGAAATGATGGTTGTGGTGCTGACATGTGCCTGTAGAAGTGGGTACCAAAAGGTTAATTTAATTTAACTCATCTGTCAGAACCTGTTTTTAAAATAAGAAGACAGTGAAGTAGCCCAGAGATGTGGAAGCCTGTCAAAGCTTTTGGAGAACTATGAGTACAAACCAGTGCTGACCGTGGCTGGATAATGGCATCAGCACTGTCACCCCTGCCCAGGGACAGTACTGGGAATACGTGTTGGGAGGTCAGACAGGCCCAGTGTCAGAAGACATTTGGGATCTCAGGGCTGTATCCTGGGTTGGAGCAGGCTCTGCCCCACCCTGGACCATTCTGGGCTGAGAAACTGAGAAATCCTGGCATAAACCCTCTCTGCCTCAGGCTTTTGTGTCCTCCCTGTGCTCTGCAGGAACAGTTGCAGTAGGGATGATAATGTCATTTGTCATAATTTTGGGGGCGGAGAGGAGAAAGGAGGAGAAAAACATGTTTTGCTTCCTCATGGCCTGGGTGTGTGGTAACAATGGAGCAGCAGCTCTGGGGCAGAATGACAGTAGGAAATCTTCTTCAGAGCCAGTGCAAGAGCAAGGCCAGCTGTTCTCTGCTCAGTTCGGACCTGCTGTCCTGGTACAAAAGAGCTACATTTTTGTGGTCCTCTCAGTTTTCCACAGAGCCCTTTGAGAAGCAAAAATAGCTGCAGACTAAGGCAAAAGGCACAGCTTGGAGTGAGGGTGTAAAGGGTTGAAGGGCTGTGCAGTGTCCCTGCGACCCAGCAGTTTGTGGTGGGCACTGATGGGCGAGTGCTCCGAATAGGACAGCCCTGAGGTGCAGGGCTCTGGGAGAGCCCCAGGACACAGGGCTGTGGGACATTCTCTGAAAAGCAGGTCTCCAGGACAGCCTCCAAGATGGAGGTCTCCAGCACTGACCAGCCATGCAGCAGCTGCCCCTTCTCCCATATCCTGCGAGCCACAGCATGATCCCTCATCCAGGCCATCCCACTGGGTTTCCTGGGCACCGTGTGGCTCCTGGCTACTTCTGGGCAGAGGCAGGGCTGAAGGGAAGCTGTGCTGGCTGCAGGCAAAGCTCAGTGCTCCCCGCTAGCTTACTCATGCCCTGGCTCAGCGCTCTGGCTGTGTGAATGCTCCGGCTTTCCAGTTCCTGTCTTTGGGAACAAAATTGGGCATTGTAAAGGGGCCAAACCGAATCACTCTTTGCATGAGCCTGCAGGGGAAATAGGCAGACTCAGATGAAATGATGAGCACACCCTGAAGCTCCCTGCCTCAGTTTCCCCATTGATCATGAACTATCTGGCATTTTGAAAGCAAACAGTGGTCCTTCTCTCCTGTCTCTCCCCCCACACCAGGTTTCCCCCAGGGATGGAGGGACTCCAGCTTTCTTGCAGCAACTGACTCCTTTCTACCCTTTATAAAAGGAATTCTAGTTGCTCTCCCAGCTGCTTCAAGGCTAAACGCCCCTCTGCACCTTGCTCCCAGCCAGCTCCCCAGATAAGCAAAATTTCTAGGTTTCTGCTGATTAACCTCGCTGTAAATGCTTAGTTTGGGGTGCAGAGACTCATTCTGTCCCTCACTACAGGGTTCTTCACACGAGGCTGCAGGAACAGGGGACTTGGAGTCCAAAGGAAGCATTTGTTGTTACATAAGTTTCACAGCAACATTTTTAAATAAATCCCCAGTATCATCTTTCACCATATCTCCTTTTGCAATAGGCAGGATATGCTGAGCATCTCCAAATCTTTGCTGAGAAATCCTAGGACAATATAGCTACCATTTTCCTCATTATTTCCAAGGATCTGTTCACACAAGCTTCCATTTGTACTGGAGCTACCAGTTAGACCAGTGAAGCTGTTGTGCACCCAAATGCAGTGTCCATGAGCAGTGGCTGTATGGCCACACTTCCCACCTGCCTGAGACTTAGTATGTGTGGGCAATCTCCCAAAAAGCCTGGCCCCAGCTCGCTCCCTCCAGGATCCCACCAGGTACATGGAAACAGCTGGCAGCAGGATGAGTTGCCTTAGGAGACTGGGCAAAGCTGCAGATATTGAGACTGATATCCTGAGTTTTCCACATCCAGCCCTGTAAAACTAAATCTGGGGCTGGCAAATGTCTGGAATAAAAGTCCTATTTCCAGGCTGGGCTGGATCCCACCATGCTGCCGCTTTCTGGAAGGGCTAAGCTGGCAGTTTGTGCTCCGCGTTCCTCTTTGTGTTTCAGTTCTGCTTGGCACTGCACAATGGCAGCAGGATGAGCTCAGGCCCACATACCCCTGGCCCCACAGCAATCCAACCAGGCAGGAACCCTTTCCTAAAGGATCTTTATGCTCTGCAGGCTTTTCTGCTAAGACCCACTGCCTTTTCCCCCCGGCCTCTCACAGGGCTCTGTCTGTGTTATCAATCCTATGTGGGCACAGAGAACTCCTGGCTCCTGGCTTGCCTCATGTTTAGTGTCTGCCACTCACTAGGGCAAAACTTGGTCTGCCTTGGAAAGAAATGGGACTATACAGGACAGCTCTCAGCCTCTGTCTTGGGAGGAGGAAGGACCTGTGGGAATGCTTTTCTCATATATCCTTTGATTTCTGACTTCTCTTTTTTTTTCCTATACCAGCTTGATTCAGGGCCCCATAAACCAATCCTTCCCCTTTTGCTGATCTTTTCTGAGCAGTTCTTACATGTCCTGGTGGGCACCGGGTCAGGCACTGGCTCCCCTGCCAGAAGTCCTTGCTTAATCTTTGAAATGACTCCTGTGTCTGTGCTCTGGCAGGCAGAGGAGCGGAGAACAGCAGAGAAGAGAAGATCAGACAGTGACAGAGGTCCAGAAAGTGAGCACAGCCGGAAGGTGAGTGGGGCCTGTGTCCCTTTGAGGGACCCTTGCCTTGGAAGAGGAAACCAATAGGATGTGCCTTCCCACCACAGTCCTAAATGAAGGTGATCTTTAAGGTGCCTTCTGACCCAAACCATCCTGTAAATCTGTGAAGCAGCAATGTGCTCTGATGTGCCCCCCCGCCAGTTCGTCTCTCTCCTTATCCAAAGCTTTGCTGTCACGCTTGGATCAAAGCAGCACTGGAAAGGTGACAGGGACTTGCCTTGTGTCTGCTCAAGCCCCTCACACAGCTGCAGGGATGCTCACCCCTGTGGCAGCACAGCTCTGGCTGGTTCCTCTCCCAAAAACCATTTCCTTGTGGATTGCAGAGCTCAGGCTGTATTAGCTACAGCTCCTCACTTCTGCACTTCTGAAGGAGGTAAATTAAAGCAGAGGCATTCCCACTGACTGTTTAATGCAAAGCCTGGAGACATGCTGGCTCCCCAGAGCCTGCAGATGCTTTAATTAATGGAGCACAAATTGAATAACCCCACCTCAGCAGGATTCATTAGGAGGACACAGATGGGCTCTTAGACAATAATTCCAGCTGAGCCCCCCAGAGCAGGAAAAGAGTGCATGATGGTCTGTGGTCCAGCCAACCATAGCTGTGCTCTAACTTAGGTGAGGGACCAGCCCCTCCTGCCCGGGCCCAGGAGAGAGCACAGCACCTGCCTCAGTCCTGCCCTCAATTTTGGCTTTATGGGTGCATTGGGATCCATCCCAGCAGGACCCACAGTGGGGCTGGAAGTAGTGTGGAGCCTCTCCAGGCTCTGCCCCAGCCCAGGGACAGTGCTTGCCCTGGCTTTGCCCTGCTGTGCCCTGCCTTTCTGTACACCTCCTCTCTCCCTCCTTGGGAAGGTGGGCTCAGGTCCCCCAGCTCCTGCCAGCTCAGGATGGAGGAGCAGCTGGAGCCACCCCAGCTCCGGCCCACGCAGGTGGGTCACCTTGGTAACAGGGCTTTCAGTCCCTCCTTCCCACTGCTCTGCTTTCATCTGCAGGGTAGGCTGTGGACGTAATTCCTCTTTGGGGAAGGTGTGAGGGTGGCTGGCATGGAAGGACATGTGTACAATGTGATGAATTGCCTGCTGGTAATTACCACCCCAGGACTGGCTCTGCACTAAGCTGTTCCCTACGAACTGTTGCTTGACAACACACCACAGCCTGTTGACTCGTGCTTCCACCTCATCCATTAACCTGACAACTGGGATACCTCCCCCTACATGCTCCATCAACTCTGAACTGTCTTCTCATTAAGCTTTACATTTTTGAGCAGCATCAGTCTGTCAGGAGGAGTGACAAACTGAGAGCCTGACAGTAGTGAGGTCGAAGAGCCTCTTTGCTCTGGAAGTGGGCACAGGGCTGGCCCCAGCTCCGTGACTGTGGGCTCCCATGGATGCCTGGTCATCACAGAAGGCTGGCTTCCTTTTCCACCCTCTCAATGTGAAGGATTTCGTAGGCATAACTTCAATTTAAGTGTCCCAAAGTCTTCAGGCTGGGGGGACTCAGCAGCCCGGTGCATGTTCTGTGTGAGTTCAACCTCTCAAACCTTGTTGAGACATGTTGCAAGCACTCCAGGAGCTGACTATATGCCATAAGTAAAGCATAAGTGGCTTTTCCAGGAAAATCTGAGAACATTTGGGTTTAAAACCTTCAGGTGAGCAGACACGCAGAACTTAAACTCCCTGTCTAATCTACACCTACAGATAAAGTGGCTGCAGGTACAAATGCAGTGAATCCATCCTGTGGTCCTTTGCACATGGAATTACAGGGGCAGGCTCCAAAAGGTTGTAATCAGAGGCTGAATATCTAGAATGAAAAATTGCATCTTACGGGAGCTGCTTCCCAGATCTGGAGGTTGGACAGTGCTCTAAGAACCAAGGAAACATTGTGGTTTGGGTTAGAGAAACAGCAGTGACACCTCGTCTGTTTAGGGTAAAGGAAGTGTGTCCAGATGGCAAAATGCAGGGCTATAGGTGAAAGTGATTTTAATCCCTTGAAATGTAAAAACTCTTCCTGTAGTCTGGGTGAAGTGGAACAACTTCGCAGAAATACATTGCCACCGATTGTCATTGTATAGTTGAATATAATCTCTGGAAGTGTCCAAGGCCAGGTTGGATGGGGCTTGGAGCACCCTGGTCTAGTGGAAGATGTCCCTCCCCATGGCAGGGGGTGTAACAAGATGAGCTTTTAGGTCCCTTCCAATCCAAACCATTCTGGGATTCTATGAACATACCTGGAAGGGAATGGTTGTTTCCTGTGATTTGGCTGTGGATTTACAATGTGGCTCCAGGGAATCTATGTAACTTCTTCCTGCCTCAGTTTTCCTCTCTGTAGAGCCATCCAGCCCCAGGACTGGTGTATTTAGGGTGTGGGTAAAGCAGAGCCCTGGGGTTGTGCACGGCACTGCAGAGAGGGGAGCTGACCTTGCTCCAAGTTGTTCTCAAATACTGCTGAGCATTTCTGGTGGTGACAGCACAAAGTACCCTGAATGCAGCTGTTTCAGAAAGTTTTATTAAGCAGAAGCTCTTTTCCCTCCACCAGGATGGTGGGAAGTCAGTCCAGAAGAGCCCTGGAGATCTGAGTTTCCCCATGACTGGCCGGGAACGTTCGGAGTACATCCGCTGGAAGAGGGAGCGAGAGCAGATTGACCTGGAGCGCCTGGCACGGCACAAGAATGCCAAGGGCGAGTGGCGGCGGGCTTGGGATGTGGAGAAGTCAGAGCACATGTAGGTCCTTCCCTGTCCTGGGGTGGTTTGCCTGCAGAGGCCTAAAGCCAGTGGTGGGGCCTGGTGCAGATATTTATTGCTGGGGAAATCCCACATGGTCATGTGCCTGTTCCTGACCTAATCCACACTGCTGCCTCTTTCTCCCCATGACCATGGGATCAGATACTAGTCCACAGGTTCTCTCACTGCCCTGCTTGTTTGTCCTTTTCAAACACAGGAGAGCCCCATGTCTCTAAATCCTCCCCAACCCACCCCTGTTCAGGCACTGTGGGGTGAGGGGATGATTCAAAGGGTCACCTGTGGGACACAGGGGCAATGCTGGGGACAGCAATGTGGGAGAGCTGGGAATGGGACTGACGCATCCCTGCCTTAATTGCTGTCCCTCTGTGCTGGTTCAGCTGGGTCACACCACCTAGAGAGCTCTGGAGGATGACCTGGCACCTGCAGCAGGATTAGACTGGTGGGGTCTTAGGAAGTTAGGGAATGTTACAAAGGTTTGCTGATAGAACAGTTTGTACAGGGCAGGTAGATGGAACAATCCTTTGGCTGAGGAGTGGGACTAAATGCATTAATTTTCAGACACTGAGACCCCAGTAATTAGAGGTGGATTGTCTTAAGTGGGTGCTGAGTGTTGCTGGCCCTGAGCCGTACTGTTCTCTCATACATTCATTTTTAAGAGAAAAGCCATAACACAAATGAAGCAGGACTGGAAATGTACCAGATGAGTCTCATCTGACATGACGAGTTCTGAAGCTACTTCAGACTCTTTGGAAGCTTGGCAAGCTGCATTTTTAGCTACAATACAGGCATCTATAGGGTGTTCATAGAACATAACATATATATGTGGGTACTGATGTAAAGGTTTTAGAGGTTCTCCTTTGGGGTAGAATTGCCTCATAGCCTTGTTTCTCCTGGCTGGTGCAGCAGCTTCAGCTCCTGCTGAGAAACCTGCCTGGGTTTGTCCATAGGCAGGTGCAGAAGGGCCAAGGGCTCCTGCCCACAGCTTGCACACTGCGGGAGGATGGTCAGGTCTGACAATGCCTGTTTTTAACCTGCAGGTTTGAAGAGGACTTTGTTAAGGATGGGGAGCCAGCCTTGGATAATCCCAGCAATAAGAAAGGTTGGCAGGGGACACCTAGACTCTGTCCTGACACTAGTGAACACTGGTCCTGCGCATCCCAGTGCCGCAGCAGTTGCGAGGCCTGTGTCAGCTGAGAAGCTCTGCTTCCCTGGGCAAATGCCTCTGAGCTGGGGCTCAACCCTCCCTATTGGGCAGGGGGCTCAGGGGATGGGATTTGAGCTGGGTGCTAGAGCTTTGGACCTTCCTAGAGCTTTGGACCTTCCCAGGGACAGCACTGGCTTCTGTAACCTGGGACGACATCATACGGAGGCTCAGCCCTGCCTCCTTTCCCAAACACGGGTTTGAGAGGCAATCCTATTCCAGAGCACAGCATCTCTGATCCCTGGGGCACATGCTGGCTTTTTTACTAGCATAAGTCCACCTTGACTCCTGTTTCTCAGGAGACGGACTGACAGAACAAAGCTTTCCCTTGTGACACTCTGTTTGAACATCAGGCTTTCTGCTGCCTGTCCACTGCAGACCTTCACTCACTTTGGTGCATCCTTTGCTCTGTCCTTGCAGGGGGAAGAAATGCAAGGAAATTTCAGCACAGATCCTTTCCTCCAGATGGCAGAGGTGAGTAAACCACAGGATTCTCTTGTGTCACCCCACTAAATACTAGCACCTCTGATGCTCCTCATGGAGAGTGTTCTCTCCAGGCACTCACAGATTTCGAGTGGCTTTTGGGGACATACCACGTGGCTGGTCTCATAGCTGTGTGTAAGACTTCCAAGAACAGCTCAAGGGAGACTTATCCAAGGAATAAGATTGAAAGTTGCAATTGGAAATTGGAATAAAAAAAAACCACAGAAGAAACACCCTAAATTCTCAATTTGTATGTAGTACTTTAGAAAACAGATCTGCAGTAAGCATACAGATTCAGAGGCTTCCTGCTCCAGAGGTACTTTCCAGGGATACAAAGATATTAACATCTTCAGTGGTCTGGAGGACCAGAAGCTGCAGGCTGGTTCTGCCTGCTTTTGCGTGGTATTTCCAACATGTTTTCCAGGTGGAGGACACCACGGGGTGAATGTGAGCGACCCTGGCCTGAAGGCAGTGCCGGCTGTGAGCAGCCGAGCCAAGGGGAAGGACAGACTGACGGGCAGAGCCAGAAGGTGAGGACCTGGCAACAGTGCCATGCTGGGCACAGCCAGGTTTCACTCTTTGCCTAATTGGGAACAGGAACAGACAAAAACCGATACTTTCTGCCATGTCTGGCAGGAATTCCCTTGGTGGGGTTTGTGGGACTTGTGGGGTGTGTTGTAGTTGTCCTGACCCGGCGCATCAGCTCTCTGAGAACAGCCTGGAGGGACCAGATTAGGGTCCCACTGGCACAGCCCAGCAAGCTTTTGGACACATCTTGTCTTGCTTCCAGGCACAGCTGATACGGAGGAGCTGCCTCTAAAGATAGTTCCTAACTGAACTAATAAGAACGGGGATTCACACTGTGGTACAAGTGGCTTTAATTCTTAAACAACTGTTCTTAAAGATCCCAGCCCTGGTGAGGAGGGTGGCTGCTCCTGCCAGCTGTGGGCAGCCCACAGCCCACAGAATACCCACAAAACCAAGTGTGTTTTCCAGGGAGAAATATGTCTATGTCTCATATATGTGTATATTATCTATATGAAATGTTTTTGTGTAAGCTATAACCCACCAGGCACATGCATAAGCAGGTAAAGGTTCCTGAACCCCCTCCCTGCCTGGTAGCATTGCATGGGCAGGTTCAGATTTATATTTATATTCACCCAGCAAATTCAGAGAAGGCAAAGAAAGCAGTTCCTCATGCAGCCTTTAATGAAGCCATGGCCCTCCTTGGCACAGGATGTTGTAGCTGCTGCAAATTTATTACAGGGTCAAAATGCACTTACACAAATCCTTGTGAGAGACTGTCTGCTAAGGTCAGCATGACTCAACACAGAAGTACCATCTCAGGCTCAGGAAATCCCAGAGCCACATGTTCCTGGAAGCTGAGGAGGGGACTGGGGGTGTTAAATGCATTTTCCCTCTTTCCTAACTCTACCCTAAGCATCTGCCAGTGGTGCTGGGAGGAGAAGAGAGCCTGGACCCTGAGTCTGATCCTTATGGCCATGCTTGCATTCTGCTTCCACAAGTCTACATTTCCAATTATAGAATCATAGAATGGTTTGGGTTGGAAGGGACCTTAAACCTCATCCAGTCCCACCCCCTGCCTTGGGCAGGGACACCTTCCACTATCCCAGGTTGCTCCAAGCCCCATCCAACCTGTCCTTGAAAACTTCTGGGGATGGGGCAGCCACAGCTTCTCTGGACAGCCTGTGCCTGGGCCTCCCCACCCTCACAGGGAAGGATTTCTTCCAATATCCCATCTAGACCTGTTGTCTTTCACTTTGAAGCCATTCCCCCTTGTCCTGTGACTCTGTGCTCTAGTAAATAGTCTATCTTTCAAATTACTTCCAAGCAGTTTTATCCTTCAGTCTTTGCCTCTATATCCACTGTCATGGAGACCTGGGCACTGTCAGGACAGCAGGGCCAGACTGTGGCAGGCACCAGCACAAGCAAACTGTATCTTCGTCTAGGTCAACTGTCTGTTCTGGCAATTGTAGTTTATGTTTTCATTACATTTAGAATTATAACAACCAATTCATTAAGATTTAGTGGCCTCAGATGTGTGTCTCTGGATGGGCCTGGACAAGGGGCTCAGGCAAGCAATGCATGGCCCTGGTGGGAATCCCACCAGGCAGGGACAGTGGCTTTGCCATATGAGAACTTGAGGGCCTAAATTCTGATTTATTTATTTTCTTGACAGGTGGGATGCAAAAGAAGGTGAGGACATGTCTTTCTTAAAGGATGACCTTGATGGCCAGGTGAGTTCAGGAGTTCCAAGTTGGCTGGCAGGTTTTCTCAACACATGCACTACTAGGAAAGCTGGATTCTCTGAGCCATTGTGAGCTGGGACCTCTGTTTTGGGGTCATTAGTGCTCTCTACATGGCATGGGTGTGAGAGCAGCTTCACTGCTTTCACTGCCCCTCTGTCAGCACAACCACTGCACCTATTCTGGCCCCTGAACATTTCTCCATCTACATTCTTTCACACCCTTTAAAATGGCCTTAGCAAATTTTTCCTCAAGTTTTGAGAACCATCACAGACAAGAAACACCATCTACTGGTACTTTAAAAAGCTGAACTAAGTATCTCCTTTGTTTCTCAGAAGAGCCTTGGTGTGGACAAGCGGAAGAGCAGAGCTGAGGAGGGGGTGGAAGAGAACTGCACAACTGAGCTGGAAGAGAAGGGAAAGCAGCCAAGCCTTCAGGATCATGGGGCCTCCTCATCCCAGCGGCTCCGAAGGGAAGGTGGGAAGGTCCATTCTGCTTCCAATGGGCACAAAGAGGAGCAGAGAGGTGTGAAGGGCTGCATCACGGAGATGTCTGTGACCAGCACAGGGGACTCAGAGCAAGGGCCCAAGCCAAGCAAGGAAAGTGTTGGGGAAGATGCTAATGGGAAGCCTGACACTGCTGACACCTCCCAAGAGGAGAGCACTGACAGCACTGCTTCCCCGAGCAGCCTTCTGAGCACTGTGCCAGCCACTAGTGAGGAGACTTTGTCCCTGCCTGTGGGAGCAAATGTAGATGGAGCTCGATCAGAGAAAAACCCAGCTTCAGAACAGGAGTCCGGTGAGCACTCCTCAAACTGCCAGGGAGAAAAGCCGGACACAGCAGCAGGAGACAGACTGGATGCAGATCAAGGACAGCTGGTGAGCAGAGGAGGGGAGGAAGTGAACCAGAGCACTGCCGTGGAGAGGCAGGCACTTGCCCTGAAAGGAGGTGAAGATGCTGAAGGCACTGAACCCCAAGAGCCTTTTTCCCCAGGGAAAGCCAGCTCGGACAAGACTGTTGTGCCTGAGCAGTACACAGCAAAGTCCCGGTCCGGGGAAGGGGATCAGCCTGAAGACTGCAAGGACAAGGACATTGGAGATGCCCTCAACTAGCACAGATGGCACTGGCTTGCCTGGAACAGAAGGTGAGTTCCCGACCCTCTCCGCATGGAGTGTTTGTTATCCCATTACTGCTTGCAGCCATAGTACAGGGCCACAGCTCCACTTTCTGTGGTCTAATAGCATCATACCAGAAAAGTGTTCTGAAAATGTTCATGAGCAGGGCTAGGGATCCCTCAGGTAGTAAATCTCTGAGTCCCAAAGGCCTATCCTGGAGTGGCTGGGGAAGGAATGGAAAGTCAGACAGGAAAATTTGGACAGAAAACTGGGATGCTGAGTCTGGTTGATGACATACAGTAGTTAGGGCAGAAACTGAGACTATTCCTGGGAAGGGAAATCCTCAGAAAGGATGGGAGGGATAACCTCAGTGGGACGAATTTGTTTGTCTCTGGGCTGGTCAGAATGTGAGGTCAACGTGGTCCCTGCCCCAAACGCTTGCAAAACCACAGAGGCCCCACCTTGTGGGCAGAGGTTTGGAGAAGATTGGCTGCATGTGGGATTGTCTTCCTAGTACAAGGGTGCCACACTTTGAGTTATGGATGGTGCAGGGCAGTGTATAAATGCACAGGGTGAGATGGGTCATGAACCAAACAGAAAGGAGACAGAACAGAACTTGGTGTGGAGCAATGCTCCACATTTTACACAGACAAAGACTTTTCTTCCATAATGGAAAACAGAGAGCAAGAAAAACCAGGAGAAGAAACAAAGGATGTCAGGCACAAAGGTAAGGTAGAAATTAGGAGCAAAAGGCAAGGAGAGAGTGAAGGGGCTCTTTGTTGCAAGGTGTGAGTTTTTCAGGCAATGTCCCATAGATCAGGATATCACACAAAGCAGAGATGAGCATTTCCAGAACACAATCCAGATTGCCTGACATCTGAGTTGCTGTCACGATACTCCTGGCTCTCTCATTTACAGAGGCAGCAGCCCTGTTCCATAAATAGGCACTTGAGGCCACTGGCTGCTCAGGCAGGCAGACACCCCTCCCAAGTGCCCTTCCCAGACTCCATGACCTTTCCTACAGACCCCGATCCAGCAGCGTGTCCCCAGTGTTGCTCAGCATTCATCCCAGAGTACAAATGAGCTTAGGGTTGAAGTGGCTAAGCTGCTAACAAAGACTTGCCCTATAATCCCATTCATACAAAAGGCAGGGAGAAGCACAAGAGTCACAGTGATTTCAAAAAGGCAAAGCACCAAGAACAAGCAGGAGCTGGTTCTGTGCTTGAGTGGAAGTTCCTTCCAGTGAGGGGAATTAATTCCAACAGCACTTAGGAAAATGTTATGAAACACCTGGATACATGTGGTGATAGGTCACTGTCCAGACATTCCTCTCCAACCTACCAAAATCCCCCCAAATTAGGGGATAAAGGAATGAATTATTACCTTGCCCACTCAGGGTAACTTTAATTAGACACCAGCTAAGAGGAAACACTATATTACAGCAGTCCATTTTCATCTCAATGATGGAGATTCCTGTGGTTTGGTAGAAGGGCCCTGAGTCCAATTCAGTTTGGTTCTCCCTCCATCACTCCTCCCTGGACTAATTCCAGCAGACTTAATTACAGACACAGCCTTGTGTCCTGGAGAAGAGGAGGTGCCTTAAAGTGGTGTTTGCACTTCAGCACTCAGGTACCTGCTGGGCTGAGCTGGGACTGGGGACTGGTATTGCTCTCTGGGGATATGTGATGCTTGGCAAACCAAGTGTTGCGATGTCAGGGGAAATTGAGGGGTTAACTGGTGTCTCAGTTACCCTGTACCATTTTATCTTGCCTTCCCATCTATCTCCTTTCTGCTGCCAGGCTCATTTTCCCTTGCCTGACCATGCCCCCACTCTTTTTAGTGCATAGCACAGTCAGTAATTCCCAGGAAAGACCATCCGGTGTCAACCCCATGCCATTGACAGGGACACCTTCCACCCAAGGAGAAGCCTGTGCAGCAAGGTCTGTGTCCCCCAGCTCAGCAGTGGGTTAGGAGGACTGGTTAATAATTCCCTGCCAGGAGGTAGCAGGTGACTTCCCAGTGAGATTTGCTTTTATTTCTCTGAAAAATACAATTTTGACAAGTGCCACATACGTAGCAGGAATGTGCCTGCTATAACATCTCAGATTTCATAAAACCCAAACCAGAGCTCTTGTTAAACCTTTTCAAACAGAAATTTTTTAGTGTTATGTTTTTAAATACTGGTGGTCCAGTTTTGATACGGCGCAGTTTTTTGAAAATCAGTGTTGAAAGAGATGGTATGATACTGCAAAATAAACCCTACCAGCCCCAAAGGGATGGAAAAATACCACGCCATTACAAAGTTTATGTTGTGGGATTTCCATCCAGTAGAAAATCCTGGACTGGGTCACTTTACCTGCTACCAGGGCCATGCCCTCTGTTCATAACCTCACACATCCCAAAACAGGGCATCATCTGTAACAGCTGGAAACATCTGTATCAGTGATAAGGATGTGCTGTCCCTGCCCTGCTCCAGGGCTCCATGGGGCCATGTTCCACTAACACTAAATGCAGATCTCACATCCCTTCCTGCAAAACAGCAGCTCAGTGCAGCCACCATGTGTGTTTCACAGTTCCCCCTCCCAGCATCTATTTATGGCACTAAAAATCTCCAGCACCTTCAAACCAGTGGGAGATGCTGTGCAGAGAGTGTGGTGGGGCTTTCATCCGTTGCTTCAAATAACAAGGAATAAATATTTACCCAAAGTGCAGGACTGGAATCCCTGGACAATGTCCAACAAGTCCCAGAGAAGTAAACCATACACAAAAACCACAGAAGCTTTTCTCTGAATTCTCTAGAGAAAATTAACCTTAACATCTTTAGAGAAAATGCAGCTGGGGGTGGATTTGCAGAGCAGCTCCAGGGATCTGACCTTGCCGCTCTGGCTGACGTAAACAGGAGTGAGGCTGGCAGGTCCTGTGTGCTGCGGATGGACGGGTCAGCACAGGTCGGCTCTGATGCAAACCAGTGCCCAAGGCTGGTGCAGGAAGCAGCACAAGCACAAACCAGCACCTCCCAGAACAGTCACAGAGCTGCGGAAGCACAGCCAGCTTCCTCGAGGTTGGGGAGACAGGAAGATCCCATCTGCTGACATGTCCTGGGAGTTGGCCTAGGATTGGCAGGGTCAAGGGCTTGCTGAAATAGAATCGGATTCCCTGGTCCTTCCTGCAGCCCACGGCACCCTCTGGAGCCCATCATTCTATGGGCATTTCAAATTTCCAGAGCACCTCTGAGTGCCACCCCAGCAGAGAGCTTAGTCCTTATGGAGAGCCAGTGAGTAGGATTGACAGTTTTCTCTGTACCTCTGGAGTGAGGGAAACCTTTCCCATGGCACGACATGGGAAAATACTGTTAACACTGGATTCTGAGGGAATGGTGCAAGGGACTAAGGACACATAGGGCTAGTGAGGCAATGTTTAGTCTAGGAAAATGAAGGCAGAAAGCAGTGGAGTTGTGATCTCTCTAAATAATGGGGGTAATGAACGCCAGCAAAAGGGGAGAAGCATCCAAGCCAGGACACAATGCTGGGACAGGGACCAGTGTATTGGGGAAACACAGGAATAAATATGGGAAAATTAGGAAAAGGTGGCCACCTGTCAGGGACAGGTAACTTGGAAGCACACCATGGCTGAAGCAGGGACCTCCTTAGAGCCACTTACCAAAGCTTAACAATCCAAACAGAACTCAGGGTTCTGCCAGATGAGCTGTTGCCATTCCAACACTGGGAACAGAGCTGCTCTTGGATCCTGCGGTTCTTCCTGCTATCCCAGGGCTCCAGAAGAGAGCAGGTGCCCACACCTATGTTCACCCTCCTAGTGTGAACCCTGATGAAGAGAAGTTTGAGATAAATGTCCAACTCCAACAGGAATCTCCAGCACAGACTGCCTTTACAGGTTTAAGTTCATTGAGGATTGCAGTGATAATTTTGCTACCAGGAAATCTAGACAAAAAGAAACAGTTCTCATTAAATTGGGAGTTAGTTCAGGGATGTCCAATGACCTGTGCTAGAGGATGCCTCATGATCTTGAGGGTAAGTTTAGATGAGATAGTGGGAAGAAATCCTTCCCTGTGAGGGTGGTGAGGCCCTGGCACAGGTTGTCCAGAGAACCTGTGGCTGCCCCATCCCTGAAAGTGTCCAAGACCAGGCTGAATGGAGCTTGGAGCAACCTGGGATAGTGGAAGGTGTCCTTGCCCACATGGAGCTGAATGAACACTGGACACCCTCGGCAGACAGACAGGACCAGGAATGTCTCCAGCAGCAATCTCCTCTTGGCTGGGTTGTGTCAGTGCCTCAGGCCTCATTTTAGAGCAGTTCTTTATTAAATATCCGTGGCTGTGTTCTTAGATGACTCCTTGAGAGGTTTCTTTTTTATGCAAGCCAAGCTTCCTATGGCCTCTCCTGCCTTTCACGGCATTTCATCTGGTTTGCTTTTTCTATCCCCTCCCTGACCTTTCTTGGGAGCTTTGGTGCTGAAATGTGCATCAGCAAAAGGCAGAGCTGTGGATTTAAACATGAAGAGAGGAAAATGCCAGCTCAGCAATTCTGAGCAGCACTCATGCATCTAGCAACTAGAGAAGAATAAAAAGTCTGCCTTTCCCAATTAAAATCAGCATGACTGGGTCTGGAGGCAGCTCCAGAACAGCAGACTCCAGACATGGGATATTTTTTCACTTGGAAAAGCTGATTCACCCTCTGCCCTTGGGGAACACAAGTGCTGTACCCCCAGGCCAGGTTCACACAAAGGATCACAAACTCCTACCTGAAACAAGCCCCTACTTTTGCTCCAGGTGCTGAACCAGCACACACAAAAACATGTCAACATGGAGATGTAAGGAAAGAATAAAGGAGTCTTACCTATCCAAGAGGAGGACTGGGAATGTTCCATCCAGGCTGATACAGTCAGCTCATCCCCTGGACTGCAGAGCTCCCGCTGCTCCCATTGGATTTGGCAGCAGGTATCTGGGTTATGCCTCAGTGGTGCCTCCCAAGCAGCCCCAGCTGTGCAGGAAGGGCAGGTTGGAACTCAGCAGACATTTTAATTTACAGCTCAGCAGTTCCCTGGAGACTGATAATGCTGCTGCTGTCTCTGCTCTCCTTTTGCAGGATAACATGCTGGAGGCAGTGGAGGAGAAGAGAAGAGGAATACAAGCTTGTCCTCACTCTTTTACCTACTATGGAATCAGCTTTCAGCACCTGCCCTGTACCCAGCACCACCCCACTCACAGTTTTGGCATTCCCCTTCCCTATCTGTGTGCCAGAGGACAGGGAAGGGTGCCCACACTCCCACTCTACAGCTAAAACACCATCACTTATCTTTTTATTTGTTTGGCCTATATTGCAGCTGCGTGGCAAGCCAAGGAAATGTCTACTGGATGCACTTTATTTTATTTAATGACTAATTCTGTTTAGAGTTAAGGTTTGGGTTTCTGGGCACACCCCCCATTTCCTCCCCTGGAGACTGGAGGGACCTGCATGTGCCAGCGCTGTGCCAGCGCTGTGCCAGTGCCTGGAACAGCAGGAAGGGGTAAGGTGTTAGGATGTAGTTCATAGGTGGGTGCAGAAGTAGCATTCAGAGCTCTTGTACTAGAGGTTTGTATGTGGCTGAAGTGTTGGCAGAGGTGTACAGTAGTAGCAGGGCTGTGGATGGATGGATGGATGGATGGATGGATGGATGGATGGATGGATGGATGGATGGATGGATGGATGGATGGAGCACAGCCATGGGGCACAGAGCTCCATCTGCCAAGCAGAGATCACCCCCGGCATCTCCTCCCTGAACAGCCTCCAAGTCTCTCCTGTCAGAGGCTGAGGAGCACATCAGGACACTGCTTTGTGCCAAGGGTTGAGCTGGTGTGTGCATAGCTCCCAAGGGCACTCGGTAACTGGGCATCCCTGCAGAAGGGCAGGGAAGGGGGACAGCACAAACACAGTATCATCCTCCTCCACTGCACTGCCCAAAGCAGTGGCAGCAGGAGCCAAGCCAAACTGGAGCTGGATCTCCAAGACTTCCTATCAAATGTTTTCACCTTCCTGGTTGTGCCTTCCATAGCCTTGTGCTTGAATAAGGGGACAGGAGTCCTCTGGAAGCTGCCTCACAGACCTTCTGAGCTGGCCTTAAAGACACCTTGCACATGGCAGATCTGGAGGAGCATTTACAAGCACAAACATGCGGGAATATCAGCTGCTTGGATTTCCAGTCACAGCAAGCTTGGATCTAGCTGGAATATAGCTACCAGTTCAGGAAAAGGCACAAGGGATAACACAGCAGAATTTCTGATTTGGGAATGTTGGAGCAGAGAGGGCATCACCTTCAAGGTGCTGCTCTAAAATCTGATGCTGCAGCAAAAGTCCCTGAGACAGGTGTGTGGAAACTGCCTGGAATGGTCTGCAGGACTTTCACGGTCCAGGCCATCAGACGACCCTGGAGACCAGGTTGGCACATGTGGACTGAAATACTTGATGCTGCTTTAGTAAACTAATATTTGCACAGATAAATATTTGGTTTTCTACATGACTTAGACCCACAGCACCTACCATGAAGCACAAGCCTGGGAATTTCCTCCACGTGCCAAATTCAGGAGAGTTTACGGGCTTCACACCAAGTATTGTCAAGAAACAGAGCACGCAGCTTTTGTGTTTTATCAGTAGAAACATCTTCACTCCACAAAGCCCAGATGGGTTTCTTTGGACTTATTCAACAGATAAATAAAAGACTACAAAACTGCTCCAGAAACTGAAGCTCCTCCATCACTGTTAAAGGCTGATTTTCCTTATCTGACTGGCTCAAAAGCCTGCTCACAATTGTTACGTTTTTTAATTTATTTTGTACATCAGGCCTCTGACCTCACTCTTGGTCCAGTCAGCCCGAGTCATTACCAGCTTTTCCCAGGAGCCAGTTTGACTCCTGGTCCATTGAACACACAGTCTCAGCACAGGAGCTGTTGCACCCCAGGAGCAGTTGGACATTGCCAGGCAGGGATTTCCCACTGCCCTGGTCCAGCACTGTGCTGAAGGGATAGGAAACCTTATTGCCCTAGACTCTGTTCTGAAAGGAAAACCATCACTGTTCCTCCATTCCCTCCCTTCTCTCCTGCAAATCCAAGTGACTTTGCAGGTACTGATGCCCAGGAAGGACTGAGCCTGATCCAGACTCTGAGAATGGGACTGGGCAGGGTGTGCCTGTTCTAAGTGTAATTTTTTCCTGCTCATTAACACTTTGCTCCATGCACTTTGGTTGATTCCTGGTTTGTGATTTTTTCAGACAACTGTGGCTTAGCTGTTTCTTCTTTATGGTGAGAGAAAAGACTGAGAAGCTAAAAAATCTGATGTAGAGGGATTATTTATATGAAATAAAATTTGGAATGAGGAAAAACCTTCTGTTTCTTACTGTTTCTCTCATGTAAAGTTTCCACATGTAGAGTTTTCTTTATTGAACCTTTATTGATCTCTGCTTTTCAGAGAAGCAGCTCCAGTTCAGAATGCTGATCCTTTCAGGAAGTGCAGAACTCCTGGGCTAGCTCAGCTCCCTCACCCAGAAACTCCCTGCAGCAATGCCAGGAAGACAGGGATCACTTTTTCATCGAGGCGTCAAAGCCACTATCTCATCACCACTGCACTTTCCTCACAAGCAAACATGTTGGCAGCTCACAGAGAACAAAGTCACCTGCCTGCAGAGGTACCTGTTCACTCCCAGTAGTGCTTGGCAGCTCAGGGATTTGGTGGAAGTTATTCCAGCTCTTCCGGGCCCCAGAGAAGCAGCAGCACTCCCAGGCAGAATGTTTTTTACTTCAAAGGAGAAGCTTGCCACTAGACACTCTCTGGTAAAATTTACCATCAATTGTAACACAGGAACTCTGTAGCTAAAACTATCAAAACTGATCCCAGTCAGCTCTTGTATAAGGAGATCAATTTAAAAAACCTCAAGCCAAGGACAAAAGTATGTGTGGATAAAGTTGGAAATACTTGTTCCCAAGGCAATTACTAAAGGAGGCAACATAAAATCCTGACAGTAATTCCAGCTCTCCATTCCCACCTCAGCAAGGCCAATACCTGCTGCCGGAGCATACTCAGGTCACTAGCCAGTAAAGCCCTACAGAGTCTCTACAAGTAGAAGTAACAGAACAATTCACTGATGTTTCACACCAATCCCCCTCCAGACAAACTGATTGCAGATGGCAGAGGGGAGTGGCACTTAGTCAGCAGTTTTGTATTTTAAGTGCATAATACAGCAGTCAGTGCTTCCTAAATCAGTGAGAGGCCCAGAGCAGCAGCAGGATGTGGCACTGCTGGGAAGTTCAGGACACTGCTTACTGCCTTCCCTGGAAAGGTTGTGCAGCAACAGTTCGACCAGCTCACAGGCTCAGCAGCCACCACCAGGCAACTCTGGGAATTCCAAGGCCAATTCCTGCTCACACCATCCCAGGGCAGTGACAGCAGCTGACCAGACACAGGGCTTTCCCAAAACTGCCCCCCAACACCAAGAGAAGAGCCAGAAGCCAAACTTTACCTTCTTAGCGTCACACTCCAGCTTGGGCATGACTGGTTCTTACTCCATTCCCTTCTACACACACTCCAGCAGCTCCAGAACGCAGAACCAGCCATTGGCAACACCCCCCGGAGCAGCCACTGCGATCAGCTTTGACTTCTCTGATACCTAGAGTAGCCACTGATTTTGCCATCATTGCTCCATCACAATTGCTTTTCAGCTCTGCTCATGGACTAAGCCAAGGCCCCCTGTCAGAAACACAGCGAAGGAATCTGGGATTAAGATGATGTGAATTGCATCAGCTGAGCCCACAAGAGAATACATGTGGAGAAAAGGGAGCTTATAGAGATGGAAGTGGGAGCCGGCTGCTGGAGCATATTACATGCTCCAGTAACTCCTTTTCCAGCTATTTCCCTTCCTTCTGGTCCCTCTGCACGTGAGTTACACCAAATCCTCTCTTTGAACAAACAGGGCACACTGGGACAAGATCAGCATGCACAAGCAGAGGGCAAGTATTGAATGTCAAGAAATAGGGGTGAGCCAGAGACACTTGCCCGCAAGGAGAGCATCAAAGAGGTTTGGACAAACACCCTCTCTTCCCTGTGCCACAGTTCTTTAAAGAATTTCTTCCAAAAATCTGCAACTCGGGGCCTAAATGATACAGAGACTTAAAGTTTGGAGGAAAAGTTAGCATTATGGAATTATTACCATGTTTAACCAATAAAATAATAGAAGGCAGATGTCAGAATTCCAGCCATGTGCTTACAGCCATTCATGCCTTTACAGGATATCCCAGAGTCGGGACTTCTGAGGCTTGTCAACTTCCTTCTCTCACTAATGCAAAGGGCTTTAAGGTATTTCCCTCACATTTGAGTATCTCCTTCATCCAAACTGACTTTCAGCCATCTCCCTTCCACACCAACACACACACGGGGAATTTGGCACAGGTAATGCCAGGACAGAAGTTGTTTGAAGGGGATAACCCTCCCCAGCAATTCCAAGGAAACAACACCCCCGATCACGAGGCTGCAGACATTTCCATCTAGGAAGCCACACACCACCCTGTGCCTTGTCTCGTTTGATACAATCACACTGAGTGAACTGAATTTTATTTTTTTTTGAGGAGCAATGAAGGGAAAGACTGAACTAGAGCTGAACTAACACAACAGACCACACAACCATCTGCCTTTTAAACTTCAGTTTTACCCCAGACTGGTGACTGCACCATTGTAGGGCACTAAAACAATTCTGTTGGGATGCAGGTGACTGTCTCAGTAAAACATAATGCAAAAATTCCCAGTCCAAGCTGTTCTCTGTTGCAGCCAAACTAATTCCCAATAAATCCTCAATACTCTGAACTTTGAATTAGCTTACACCTAGAAACCAGTCCAGACAAGCCTTTTTTTATTACTCGAAGTATTTGCAAAGTGCACTTAGTCGCTGGTTTCTTTGACAGTCTGTCACAACGGGAGTCACAAGCGCACCAACAGGCTCATCATGGGCTGGCAGCAGCATCCTGCCGGGAACATGCCCGCCTCTGGAGGGCTATGACTCCTGGCTAGGGAACGGATGGGAAACAGATGGTAGCTGAAGAATCTGGGACCAGAAGATTTGGAAAAGCTGGCTGCTCAAATCACCAGAGCTCTCTGGCTGTTAGCCCATGATCCTTCTGCATCTCCCCCACGCCACCTCCCCTCCCTGGCTCAGCACAACCGGAGTGAAGCCGCAGGATGCTCCAAAGCCAGTTGTAACAGGTACAGAAATAGCAGCATTTCACTGAGATGTTTGTCAGCAGAGGAGAAGATGCAAAAACACAGTCTGGGAACTTATCAAGCCTGCACTTTCTGCTAGGAATGCAGACAGCCACAACCATCCCCGTACTGGCTCATCAACTATTTTTAGCAGCAGCAAGGGAGGCAGCCATCAGGAAAGGGCCTGTTCCCTTTGATCCAGTGGATCCGAGCACTGTCCCAGAGATCCTCTGCCACCAAACCCACAAACCAGGTGAAGAACTGTATGTTGTTTCTGCTCCCAAGTACAAGGTGTCTCCCAGCAGTTACACAACAGGTTGGAAGAGGGCCACACAGCCTATTTCATTCCATTCACTTCCTCTCCCTTCCGCACCACACAGACGGGCTGATTAGTCTTCTGAGAGCAACTGTAGTTATAGTGAAGGATGTCAGGGGGCCCTGGACACCCAGCACACATTGTATGCACCAGTCAGAGCCACTACAGAGCAACCAAGCTGCAGGCCAGCAGCAGAGAAATCCCAGGATGTGTCATCCCACCCAGCTTTATTTATCTCCAAAGGTTTTACAAGTTAAACACAAGCTCATTCTCAGAGACACTTTCCATCTGGTTCTGCGTTTAGCACTTGAGCCAAGGAACAGCCTAAACTCAACTGGCACCACAAGGAGCCTTGTTTGTTTCTCTTTCACTCATTCCTCCCTCCCTCGAGGAGCTGCAGAAACCTTCCCCCACAACCAGAGGTGCATCCCAAGGACAGAAACAGCATCGCTGTCACCAGGACGTGGAGCTACCATGGGTGTGCGTAGCCCCATGGGAAGGGATGAACACGCTCCAGGCAGAACCAGCAGGGAAACAAAATCACCCACTTATGCAGCAGACACCCGTGGGGTTTCCAGGAGCCAGTGCTGCCCCAGGACATGCCCAGTCCCTCTGCCACCACAAATATTCAGGCTCCAGCTCCGCTCCAGCTCTCCACCTGCCCCACAGGAAGGTGGCACTGATCCTATGATTTTGGCTAAAGGGACTAAGCAGGATCATTCTGTCCTCCCCACCGGCTTTCTGTTCTAACAACACACAGGCTTCCCTGCATGCTCCCCAGAGAACTGGGAAGGAGGGTGAAAAGATCCCAAAGCAGTCTCTCCCTGCAAGCTCCTGGTTCTACCTTCCACAGACAGGAAGGCAATGCTCAGCTGACACAGTCCTAACACACATCATGGTCCCAAACCACCACTACTTCGGTAGGAAACAGCTCTTTCCAAATGCCAAGTGCTGTATTTTATGGTACCTTCATGATGTGCACAACTGAAACACATATGCTGCTTCACAGCACATCTCTGTTCCTCAGCAGAGGGAATCTCAACTGCTGGGATTGTTTCACAGGGATGCAGCACAGGCTGGCAGCCTCACAGATCCAACCAAATCTATCCATCTGGAAAGCAGCAGCCAGGAACAATACAGCTCTCATGGTTTCCTACTTGATATCCCACATCCTGGAGTCATTAAAGGCCAGATTTTTGCTCAAGCAATAGACCATTTCTGAGGACAGGGCAGGAAAACACAGAGCTGGGAGGAGAGGCTGCCCAGGGCACATCAGGAGCTGCCTGACCCAGAACTGCCCTAGCTCTGGATGCTCCCCAAGGCACAAGGGTGATCCGTAAGTGCTGCCATCTCTCACAGGCAACAGCACAAGGGTACAACCACAACACAGCTCAGAGCCCACCACCACAGCTCCACATGCTCTGCCAGCACAGATCCAACCTGTCCAGCACCACTGCTTCCTTTCCACAATCAGCAGGATTGAGGCACGTATGGAGGTTTACGGAGACCAGTGACAAATGAATCAACATCATCCACCACAGTTCCCACAGAGGCGGCCGCATTTCTGCTACTCAGAGCCCTTCCAGTTCAGCATCCCTCCTCCCAGTACCAAAGAGAACATACTGTGTTACAGAGACTTTCATATTGGGAAAATATTTTAATATAGTAAACAAGTCAATTTACCTTCCACATATTTTAAATAAATTTATGCTCATCGTTAAACAAAACTGGTTTTACTTAAACAGTGGATTACAGCCTCTGAATTCGCATTGTCCCCAGCTGATCCTGTAAATAGTGAGGAATTTTGGACACGGATATCCTTGTATAGGTAACAGACTGGCATAAACGGCGCAGGAATTCGATGCGGGTTCAACGGGAGAAACTACCCCTGGCAAGGAAGGAAACGAAGCCACAAGAATCCCTTCTGAGGACAAACGGAGGGGAAAAAAGAAGATACCGCAGTTCCACCGAGTCCAGCCGGGGCCGAGCCAGTGTCAGGTCAGTGTCCGCTCAGTGTCCGGCGCTCCGCGGGGCCGCAGGGGCGGCCAAGCCCTCGCTCTCCATCCTGGGCCGGGCCCTCTCTCTCCACTGGCGGCGGAGCGGCCTCAGGGGCTGCGG
>VWZG01011055.1:4610-22075 GCA_013396735.1 Grallaria varia
CCAATCACTTACTTCAGATAAACCCCTATTTATCTGATCTAGAAAACATATTTTACACTTATGAATTGGTTTTAAGTCACCAAAATATAAATTGTTTGAGAAAAGATATCTGAGTCATGCTAGGAATCACCATTGGAATGAAAAGATGCTTGAAATAATATATTTTCTTTTTAAAGAGCTGAAGACAGGAACACTTTTTCTAAGCCAACTTCCACAAAGCAAAATTGTATTTCATCTAATCCACGTATTATGGTCTAAGCCCAAAGCTGAGCTACAATATCTTTCTAAGAAATCCGTTTCAAATTCAGATGCCTAAGTTTGTCTGCACCAACTGAAGATTGAGTAAGAAAACATAAGCCAAATAAAACAGTACTAGATGGCCATTTATCAATAAATACAGAGAGTCCAGTGTTGCCTGAAAAAGTGTCCAACTTACCAAATATATACATGCATTTTAGGACAAGCTGAACAGTTGTCTCAAATCCAATGACTACTGTTTAGACCAAATAGAACATGTATGAAGATATCTAACTAATAGACAAATTAAGACAACCTGAATGTCTTAATCTGGAGTTGAATTGCACCCTGGATATTGTTGACTACTTACATTGGAGTGCATAAATTCAAAGCATAACAGTATTAGCCATGATTGTTTGCATAGATTAATTGTTTACAACAAAAAATTAGGAAAACACAACACCAAACAATGCACATAAAATGCTACTGTTAAAGCTTCAACTACACTTAAAGCAATACAACTTGCTAATCTAAAATCTCTATGTATTGTCAAATAAACTATACACCAAGTCTTCCTTCCAGGGAGAGAACAATTAAAGATGTTTTGCAAAATATGTATTCTTTACAACACATAAAAATGTCTCAAAGCATGAAAACAGACATTCATAGATAGTGAATTTGCATTTGAATTAGCTATTATTTCTTGATTACTTTCAAGTCATAAAAGAAACTGCACAAAAGATATTTGAAAAGGGTCTTGAAAGAGCATAACTATACAATCAATTTGAACTTTTGCAAGGTAGTACCATTTGCATATGATAATATGAACACAAGTTTGGATGATACTCTAATGAAGTCTACAAATTAGTGTGATTATAACCAGTATGTGCTTCCTGGTGACTTTCCATTTCACACGCTACCAATCATCAGTGAAATGTTTTTTAGATAACTGTCTTATGAAGCTTTCTGCAAAGGAGTTCACGTTCAGTATTACGTCTTTTAGTCAGAAGCATGTGAATCAACTGAGGCCTGTTCTTACAAGATAGTAATCTCTGTAGCCTTGAAGCTACCAGGAGACTGGTAAGAAAGAGAAAAAAGACCTTTCAGGGTAACAGGATATGAATGAGGAAGTTAGTTAAAATCTGTTCAGTAAAACGACTCAAAAAGACAGAAAGGAGCAAGAAAACATGAAATAACTTGAAATAAATCTTTTTAAAAAGCAACAACAAAATAAGAAGTGACTGCTTTTGCAAGGTAGCAAACAGTATTGAGGCATAATTTCTTCACGCAGGTGTGTAAGCACAGGGTATGATACTCACTCTGTCATGTATGTGAGATTGATACTTTCCAGTACTTCTCTGAGGGGGATTTGGAAGGTATCTACATTTCTTTAATGATTAATATAGATGAAGGAAAAATATTTTAAAAGGCAGAGTAATAAAATATTGCAAAGCATCTAGAACATCTAGTGATTAGAAGACAAACTGCCAATTTTATTTTCTATACCGGAATGTTGATATTGGCTTATGATTAAGACATATGAATGCAAAATATACAACGGAATGTGATGCTTCAGTATTGTAATGCACAATTCAAGATTTTAATACTGGAGATTCATGAACCCAATTACTCACAATCCTTTGAACAAAACAAAGAGAACTACCTTAGGCAATAGAAAACAAACTCTACTAACTACACTGTCCTGGGGGACATCAGGCAAAGCATCGCCATCTGATCAAGGGAGAGGATTGTCTCGCCCTGCTCTGCACTGGGGCGACCTCGCCTTGGATATTCTGTGCAGTTTTGGGCACTGCAATATAAGAAAAATATTAAGCTGTTAGAGAGTGTCCAAAGGAGGGCAATGAAGATGGTGAAAGGCCTGGAGGGGCAGCTGTATGAGGAGCGGCTGAGGACACTTGGTCTGTTCAGCCTGGAGAACAGGAAACTGAAGGGAGACCTCATCGCAGTTACAACTTCCTCATGAGGGGAAGAGGAGGGGCAGGCACTGATCTCTGCTTTGTGGTGACCAATGACAGGACCTGAGGGAGTGGCCTGAAGTTGTGTCAGGGGAGGTTTAGGTTGGGTATTAGAAAGAAGTACTTCACCCAAAGGGCAGATGGGCACTGAACAGGGTCCCCAGGAAAGTGGTCACAGCACCAAGCCTGCCAGAGTCCAAGAAGCATTTGGACAATAAGTTCAGGCACACAGTGTGACTCTTGGGGATGGTCCTGTGCAGGGCCAGTTGTTGGACTCGATGACCCTTGTGATTCCCTTCCACCTCGGCATATTCTGTGATTCTGTGAAGTAGTAGTCTTCAAATACTGTTTATAAAGAAGAAAAAGGTATTGCAAGAGTTAAAGTGAATGCACACCATACACATAAGCACAAACATGATGACAAAATGATTTATTATTAGGTGTCTTACTAAAATGTAGATATCTTCATTGCAGTTTAAAATCATTATATTTTAATGTATATAGCTACTTTTTATCCTGGAACATAAACCATAGCTTTTTATACATTTAGTGGAAAATAATTGTCAATATTACTAGGTTTTTCTTACAAACATGATTTGAAACACAGTGTGTAAATCTTTATTACAAGAAAACAAATCAATGTTTTAGGAATGAAAACAGAACATTTAACTGGAAGATTTTCATGGGCTTTCTGATTTTTTCAGTAGAAGTGAAAACAGTGAAAATCTTTCAATTGTTGACCTACCATACTATTTTACACTGCTTTCTTACTTTTCTTCCCTTCCTGGGATGTAACAAATGTACTGCAGGTATCGGATACAATGTAGAGGTGTTACTTTAATTTAGCTTGCAAAAACTATGCTATCAGTTTTAACTTTTTCTCTCAGGCAATCTTCATTATATAAAGCTTCTATATAATTTAAATGACTGTAAAATACTTCCTCTGTGAGAAAATAACAGCTTTCTCTGTGTTGATAGTATTACCAGTTTACAAATGCAGTTTTTGTTCTGAGGTTTTGCCCTGTACTGCTATTTTTTGAGATTTCTAATAGTTTTGTGGGGAAAATAAAATACCTCTCCTTTAAGTCTTTACAAAGTAACTTTTTCTCTCTTTTCCGTCTTCATACAGAGGTTATACTAACTTGATTTTTTTATGGAAGTTATGATTTAAATATTTAAACTGATCTATGCGAAGGACTGTGTATTTTTGGTCTGGTTTGGGTTTTTCCACTTCATCTCTGAACAGTTTTTTGCACTATTTTCAATAAGATTTTCCAACTCCAGTAAGCTACATAAAACTTTCTATAAACTTATGGAAACCCACTTAAAACACAGCTAAGAATTTTCTCTGCTTCTTTTAACATGGTATCACTGTTCTTTTTCTTATTGTGTACCTATATTTATTTATAAGCTTCTTATATGTGATTGCATCATTCTTTATATTTAAAATAAGTTTTATTTTAAAAGAAAGTTGTTGTTGTTTTTTTTTTTTTCTTCTTTTACCTGTAAAACATTACATTCCTAGTTCAGTCCCTGTTTTGGAACGCAGAGAAGACAATACTTGGAATACTGCCTCAAATGTATAATCCTATATCTGTCCTGTTTCATTCTCCTATCTCATTCTTCAAGATCATATATTAATGATGATCCATGATCTTGTATCATCAGTCTATGAATCAGAACATTCCAAAAGTTTCTTTATGACAATGCCTTCTGGGTACAAATGCTTCACATTTTGAAGTAATTTTGTATTAAGATATTTAAGGACTGTCACATTCAAGTCTATGGGTTTAGTTGTTATTACTCTTGGTATATCAAACTTGCCCTTTTCTTGAATCTAAAGCATTAACTCCGTACCTGCTTCTTTTCCGTTTTTTTTAAATTTGTGTCAAACTTCAACATATGGTCTAAAATTGTTTTTATGGCCTTTTCCTAATGTCAGTATTAGAAAAATGAACCCCAAAATATGTCTAATACAGCAACACCTCTTCATCAAATAGTTTCAATAACTATTTAATGAAGATTTTTTTGTTGCTGTGTCATCCATTTAATTATTTAATTTTTTTTTCAAATTAACATCCTGAAAGGTTGTTTGGTTGGTTGGTTTTTTTCCACAGAATAACTTATATTGGTGGTGTTATTTATCCCCATCACACTACATTACAAATGCAAAACAAGAGTCCCCCCCCGCCCAAAAAAAAAACCCAAAAAATAGTCATTCCCAGATATATCCCAGTGATCAAATTTTCAAAGTCTATAAGACTGTAAGTCTATCACTATGTTTAGAGACTTTAGAAACTTCCTTTACTAGAAATGTGTGGAGCTCATTATAAGACAAGATACAAAACCTGACAACAAAGAACTTCACATTTTAGTCATAGGGTCATGGGGAGAATTAGAGAATTTTTTATTTTTTTTTTAAAGATCACAAAACAGTTCTTGACTGTTGTGTCTAACCTGATCTTGAAAACATGCCTTGAAATATAAATTTCAGTATCCCTCTTGAACTACTTAAGAACTATTTTTCTAATCCCTTNCTAGAAGAGGAAAACATAATTGATTTTATATTAGATATTTTCTTCTGAAATTTATTTAATATTGTTAGATATTTTAACACCTTGTTCTACTAATATTCTAGAAAAATTTGAAGACTTAGTCCATAATTTCCTGGATCATTTTCTTTCCTACTTTTATCATGTTTTAAAGAATTTTCAGGCAGAGAACAATAAAACTGAACTGAAGCTTTATTCATTAAAAAAAGACTAAAATTCAGATGCATTGCCTCAAGCAGAATTATCTAGCTGAAGCAATTTTAAGGGAAAAGTTCATTTTTGTTGCCGAGAAATATTTAATTTTACATATGATGGGAACAAGGACACAAAATTTAAAAGTTACTTGTGATTCAATACAGGAGAAACATTGTGACTCATCAACCACTGAAGACAAATAAGCTTACTTATAAATTTTCACACTTTGTGACCAAAGAACGGTGACAGTGAAAGCCTTCATGAAGTGCCATGGACAAACATAATTAGCTGTTGACCAATTTTTAAGCTTACTGAAGAGATTTCTGTTAGAATCTATATGAGATATCTTTACCATGAAAAATAGTGAGAAAAAAACTCTGTCTCTATGTTACTAAAAATCCTTAAGATTTAAATTTTGAAAATTGAAACAAATTTGGGTTGGGAAGTTCAGTCTCCTTAGGGTGTTTGCAATTCCTAATGTTAGGTTCCAGCACGTGAAACTGCAGAGTCAACTAGAAAAGTCTAAGCATTAAGATTTTGTAACTTAGGCTCTACAGAAGAAAATCACTGACAGAGTTATGTATCCGAAATGTAAAATTTTTTCAGTGAAAGAATATTAATCACACTTTGCAAGAACTAAGCAAATAACAGAAAGAGATTAAAATATGTGTGCAGAACAAGTAATTGGGAAACATAGAATAAAGAAAAAAATGAGATGTATGTTGTAATACTTGAGACAATGAAGTAAGAAAATGAATAAGGTAAGTAGGAAAGGCACAAAGAGAGAAGCAAGGTGCTTGGATTTTTACATATTTAAACAAATTTCATTTTGCCTCCATTCTTAACTCTTTGACAGGAGAACTTCAGAAAAGAAGTTAAATGAGTGTGTGGTAGGAGGCCGTGGGTGCTCAGATGTAAAAAGGATCTATAAAGACAACAGATGCAGCCCTAGTATATCAGCTGTACAAAGATAAAATAGGAAGGAATTTGGCTTTACTTGTAAGTGAAAGCATTTGAAGTCACAGTAATTTAGTGGGAAAAAAAGAAAAAAACAAACCACAAGTATATTATGCCTAAAAGGAACATGACAGGTTATTCTCAAAAGAACAACAGTACTTACTTAATGACAGTTCAATTACTCACAATTCAATTACAGAATATATTACTCACTTTTAAAGGACATCATAAAAGTACAGATTTTACAATAGTAATTTAATTTACCAAATGATGCTAATTCCTTAAGTGGGATACATAAAGCAGAGCGTTCAGCTTGTTGCCTCTATTTGCAGCATGAAAACATAAAAGAAGATTTTATTGTCTCTTACTTCTCAGAATTTTGCAAGAAAACTCCAACCAAAACAAAATGTGTATATCATTACCGTATACCTGAACTTCTATAGTTCAGGAAGAGTTTGGTATTTATTGTGATCCTAGTTTCGGTACCTTAGGGAGGTATTTTCTTCTTTAATGCCAACATTAAAACTGCAATTTTGATGCATTTTAATTAAAAACAATCAAAAAAGTACAGAAGCGTAGAAAAACAAATGTTTTAAAATGAAAATCAAATTGCTTATACATTAACTCAACATTTTTGAAAGTTTCTCCTGAATACAGCTAATTGACTAGAAAGAAAGATTAGCTTCGTCTGGAGAAAAAGTATTAGTATTCATTGTATTTTCAGTAAATAGCATTAATTATTGGCACAGAATGACTCATTTAACATTGGTGATCAATGCATTTCAATTTTTTCCAATAGATTTGGACAGTACGGTATAAGGAAACAGTTATTTTTTATTAGGATGCTATCCCTAATGGCGAAACTGTTTTGTTTATTAGCTTTATTCTTACGCAGTCAGCCTGAGGTCAGGACGTAAGAAGAGAACTGTAGCAAATACTATAATTATTATTGCTACTAGTATTATCTAGTCAAGAATCTCCCAGAAGCTGTTATGCTAGGTGCTGCATGAGAACAGAACTAATACACAGGTTTTTTTAAAGAACACTTATTAAAAGAAGAAATGAAAACAGGCAATTTGCCCAGAATTTCACTTGGGAACACTAATATCACTTCTAATATATTATCTGATTATTTCAATAAAGGCCAAGAAAATCGTATCACAGGCCCCTAATAAGGGAACCATTTTCTTTCTTGGAAATAATAGTAATAATAAACTAACTATACAAACCCTCTTAGATAACATCTTTCTGTTCTGTTGGAGAGAATATGAAAAAAATTCTTTTACTTTTTACAGTCTCAGAAGGGAGCAAAAGAATAGGAGTCTTTCTCAAGAAATAACTGTAGCAAAAGGGCCGGATTTAGGTCTTACTCTGAATGCAAGTCTGACTTCCATACTCCAGGCCTCTTCATGCACAACTGATTTTCTGCTATGTTGCTCTCAGAAAAGACATTTCCAAGCAGTACTGCAGAAAGAAAGAATTATGATGTTTTCTTTAGGGAAGAGGATAATGTGTAAATTCAATCCTCTGAATATATTTGAGGAAAGTAACTTGCATAGCACTTAAGAATGTATTTGAAGAAAGAAATATCAGTACTGCATTGGTATTAAGTAAAACTAAATTTAGGATCTTTTAAATCTTTGTGCAAACACCTCAATTTTCACATTGTTTCCAGGCATTTACTCCAGTTTAATTAAAAGAATTCATTAACTTCTTTATATGAAAAAAAAATTACATTGAAAGAAGGTTAAAATATCCATATGCACAGTGCACAGTTCTTCAGTATGGAATAATGGGAAAACAAGAAAACAACTCTTTTTGCTCTTTTTTTGTAGGTTTGGGGGTTTTTTTTCCACTCACCAGTTCTTATACTCAGAAGTAAGGTTTATGCTAAAAATTAGGGATTTTTCCAAAAAGTGCGAAAATTTCCACCTGCCTCAAATGGACCGTATACTGCCTTGCTACTTTAGACTTACAATAACAAAATTCCAAATCTCATTTAAATACTGGGTTCAAGTAGGAACAATGACATACAATTTATACAGTAGCAGGTATGAAATATATAATTATTTGCTCCCATACTGTTCCTTACTGTCTTTATTTTTGTTTAGTTTAACGGTAGAAAAAGGAGTTCAAGAAAATCCTAAAATAAAATACCTCAGCAGGTTTTAATCTAGTATTTGTTTTAAAAAACAGACTTTTTTTTTACAAGTGACAGAAGTCAAAACTGAAGCTTCTGACGCAGTTCCAGGACCCTGACTTTAGCTGAAATGCCACTATGTACCAAAATATATAGAGGGCTATGGGACAAATCGTGTCTTGTAAAAAGACAGAACTAACAGGTGAGATGTCTTCAGTACACATAAGTCTAATTCAGAATAAATGTAAATCAATCTAAACAGTCAACTTGTCTTTCATCCCCCCAAAAAGGAAAACCTTGATCTATTTTGTTTTCATTAGAGAACATTGCATTATAATTAAATTTGTCTTTACCATGCATTCTGAGATTTGAATTTCATGGATGAGTTTCTGTCACAGAAATATTTCTATTCACAGAGCTGACTCATACCAACTTCTTCAAATGTGAATCATTCAAATAAAGCCCTTAATAATTTTCTGGAGACAGGCAAATCCTAAAAGTACACGTCAACAGTTTTCTTGAATAATAATACACATTTCTACAACAGACTGATGGGTCATTTGTTACACCAGTTTGATTTGACAATAATTTTCCAAGCAGTGAACTTCCAAATGGCTATGGACATATACATCAGAATAGACTTGTGTGTTCTTCTTTGTTTTACTGTTTTCTTTCCTTCTGGTGCCTGATTTACAATATGTCAGGAAACTGAAACCCTTTTAACAGAGACATAGTTCATCCATAGATATTCTTCATGCAGTCATCTTTATTCTGAAATCTAAAAATGAAACTATTCTAAGTGATGTCCTTCATGAAACAGCTGTACAATCTTGTCATATTGCTCTTTGGTTTTGTCTCCTTTCTTGAAACTGTTTGAGATGGCTTTAGCTGTGGCTTTGGTAACTTCTGCTGAAGCTACTCAGTAGTGCAGCAAATGAGTTACAAAACTGCAGATGTCTAGAGTCAGTATATTCTATGCTTTTATGCAAGACACTGCATATTCCATTTTCATAAGTGCAAAACATTGTGTCATCCAGAATTTCAAAATAGCAACTTTTATATGGACTTAATTATCCAAAGTAGAGTTTCTCATGGAAGAACTGTAGATTAATATTCAAAAACAACCAAAATCTCCACAGAGGAAAAAAAATAAAAGCTTCCAAAAGGATGTTAACAGCAAAAGGAGGACAAATAAAACATAGGAACTTTGTTTGACAAAGTTGGTAACCTCAAAAATAGGAAGGAAGATAAAGCAGAGACATTTAATGCTTTGCCTTTAAAACCAGTGAAGGGCACTGGTATTGCCTAAAACGTGGACAAAAACTTTTGAGGCAGTTTAATTGAGGTAAAGCAGAGAGGAGTTCTTAACTGAAAAGCTTTTCAAGTTTCAAAAGTATAATGATGCGTGCGCGTCATCCTGAGAGAAAACTTCCAGCCCCTTAGGGAAGAAAGGGTTTCCGCCTCCTGTGAAAGTGGGGGAAGAGAAAGTTTCCCTCTGTTCTCCCATCAGAGTGAGGGGTTGAGAAGCTGCTATGAAAACTCCCTTGAAACAAACCAGAGGTAACCAAAGGCCAGGCAGAAACAGCCGTGCCAGAGACTTTTGGAGGAGCCAAGGGCTCGAGCAAGGCCCTGGACCCCCGAAACCCCCATGGACAGAGCCACCGAGCGGCTCTGGTGGGGCTGCCCTGGACACAGCCCAGAGAAAGCTTCGGGCCCTACCCTGGACGGAGAGAGTCCCAGAGACAGCCCGTGCAGGGCTGTGGCCGTGTGGCCCTGGCGTGTGCCGGGCAGTCACCGTTCCCCTCTCAGGAGCAAAGCGGGGGGGAGCGAAAAAAGTTCTATTGCTATGGTACCAGTACCATTGTTTTCTAAACTTATTTTACTGCTTCATAATTATTGGATTGTTTAGCCTCTTTTAAACTGGTCTAAGTGACAGATACCTCCCTGGATTCAGTCTGAGAGTCCACACAAGATTTCATGTGATTGTAAGATCAAATTTGTCTCTAAAATGTTTTGTCATCTAGTGTCATTAAACAGTTTGTGAGGTGCTGAGCCTCAGAAGAAGAGTCCTGTGTTAGAAGGCAAGAAGGTGACTGGTTTGCAACACTGCAAATGGAAGATTGATTTTGTGGACCTTCCCATGAGCACTGGCTCACATCTCACCTGTAATCTTTAAGATAAACTGGTAACATCATGAGTTAGACGATTTGTTTAAGTTCTGTAAATGATTTGTTTGGCCTGTACCTAGCTGCAATGAACACCCTGACTTGCTTTAATGTGGTACCTAGGTATTGTGATACAGCTGTTTTATTAATATTTATCACAGACACCAACATGTGAAGATACTATGGCCAGTAACCAATTTGATACTAACTGATTTGCCATAATAACAATACACATTGTAGTCAAAACCAGATAGAAGACCCATGAAGTTTGGAAAACCTCCATCCAGGGGAATGTGATGTGAAGAAGACAATGGTGAAGAAGTAAGGGGTCCTGAGACCCCCCAACTAAATTCTAGGAAGGTGTGCCAAGGGGCAGTCCCGAGGGAGGTTCTAAGGGTGGCACCAAGGTGGTACGAGGGTGGATGGTCCCTGGGTTGGATGTAATCTTTAGTTATGATAATTAAGTAGTGTTATAAAAACAGGAATCACCTCCATGCTGTGCATGCGTCATTATACGTTAGAAACTTGAAAAGCTTTTCAGTAAAGAACTCCTCTCTACTTTACCTCAATTAAACTGCCTCAAAAGTTTTTATCCACATTTTAGGCAACACTGGGCCCAGCGGAGCCTTGGATTGGAGGACTGTGACTGGGAGATTGTTACACTTCCAATGGATTTGAACTCGTATGGGATTTGCTGTTGCAACTTAGTGCACATAAATCTACAGAGCCTGATGGGATTCATTCAGGGGGAACTGAGAGTGTTAGCCAAGGTCATTGAGAGATGTGTCTCAGTTATTTGTCAGTGGGGTTGCATCTCTAGAAAGGTCCCAGTGGACTGAAACCTATCAAATATTATTCTAGTGTTCAAGAAGGACAAGTAGGAAGACCCAGATAATTATAATTCAAAGCTTGGTAAAATTATGAAGAAGATTATTCTGGGAGTTATTGTAAAACACTTGAAAGACAATGCAGCCATCAGCCAAAGCTAATATGGGTTCATGAGGGGAAAGGTAAGCCTTAGCAATTTAATATCTTCTTTTGACAAGGTTACCCATCCTACGGATGAAGGGAAGGCAGTGGATGTGGGACTGGGGTGTGAGAGATTTTAGCAAAGCATTTAATACTGTCTCTCAAAATCTCTTTCTAGACAAAATGTCCAGAAGACAACCAGACGTGTAAACAATATGAGGACAATGCAGAAAGAACCGTGCCTCACCAATACCCCCTATGGAGACTTTCTGCTGTGCCTTTTGCAACCGGACTTGCCTATCTTGCATCGGCCTCTTTAGCCATTATGGCACTTGCAGCAAGCGTGAGTAGAACCCTTCCGCAAATCTTTGTTCATGAAGCCTGGCCATGATGACCTGGGCACAGGAGTTGAGTGCATGTGAGGTAAGTTTGATGATGCTAATAAGTTAGGAGGGAGCCATTGATTTCCTTGAGGGTAGAGAGGCCTTACGGAGAGGTTATCTTGTGTGCAGTCAAGAATTAATGAACCTCTTGGTCCCTCCAAATTAAGGATATTTTCATGATTCTATGAATTCATCTGCACATATTTGGCCCACAGACACATGTTCTAGACACCCTAAGCTTTTTTTATAATCAGTATACATACCTCTAGAAAAGAAACATTTAATGATGGTGTAGCTTTCTAGGACTAGATACCAAAACATTTCACTAGAGCTGCTGGATTGTCTTCATCAACTATAAATGATTTCCAGAGGAAGAAATTCAAATTTAAACATCAAACTTTTAAGCAACCTTTTTTAGATTATATCATGTTGTCTTCTTTCTATCACCCTGTGAATGATCCACACTATCCTATGATAATGATATGATCCAATTAAATGTGTAACTGAGCTGTAGACATCCACTCAGGGGTCTGATGACAAGTATGATGAACAAAATCTACAGATGTAGAGTTTACCAGTATGTTAGATACCTCTAGGTGGTTGCAGATTGGAGGCATATATTTTACACAGACACACTAAACCCAGAAATTAATGATTAAATGCTTTTTCATAATTTTACTATAGCTGCTTCTGTATATTTCTGAGAAAAAAAAAAAAACCAACAACCAACCAACTAATCAATCAACCACCCAATCAAACCAAAACCCCCAAAACTAATGAAAAATGCACACAAAACCAAACAAAGTGAAAATGTCATAATTTTTTTTATTATTTTATTTTTGAACATTTGATTTTGTTAACCCTTGCTAGTGTTCATCACTGGGGATTAACATCACTTTTCTGGCATTCCTGACCCACCTCCATCTTGCCATTCCTCTAAGGAAGTTCATATGCTGTATAGATAGTTAATTTAGATTTACTACTGCTGTGTGTTGAAAATGACTCCTCCCTTCTCTCTAAATGCAACATATAAAAATTAAGTATACACATAGACAAGTTATAAGAGACCTGGCACAGTGAGAACACTTTAAGTTCTACTAGTGTCTCTATCAAAAATACATCTGAAACATTATTTCCTCATGAAATAGAACATCTGAATTTTGTTGAGCTGTAACACATCTTATATCCTGTTTGAAAACTGTTGCCTTTTTCAAGAAAGAGTTGCAATAGCCATCAGCAACTAAGACCTTTGTTTTTTCTGGAGGATGTGCTTAAAAAGACAGGGCCACATATGCAGTGTTAGTAGTTTTGAAGATACACTAAGGTTTGTTTTCCTTAGTGCCTTTTTCAGAATTCCACTAAGGACACCAAAGACTGACTGTCCTGAAGATGTCATCTAGTCTGTCTGCGCATTAGAAATGAAAGACAGGTGAAGAACCCTAGTCCAAGTTACTGAAATACAAAATGCTATATGGTTTATTCTACACTGTGACTTTCTCAGTCAAATGGTTTGAGCGCTGAATTGGATGTTCTTTGAAGGTTGGAAACTGACCCTCAAGTTCTAATGGTTTATTAAGAAATGAGTATCAGAATTCTACATAACATCAAAAGCACAAAACTTCCAATAGACAAATTTTCTAAAAGTTAGTTATTTCACTTTGGGCATAGGACTACTGATATTTACTACACTATTTTTCCCTCTAATCAAAAATAAGAGAACATTTCACATACCTTTTCAAATTGTTCATCTAAATAGCAATATTTTAAAATTCTTGTTTATATTTAGTCATATCCATATTTAGCCATCTTCTCAAATAAGGTCACATCTGATCTGAAATAAACAAAGGAACATTTAAAAAATAATCAAAATCCTTCCTGGGGGAAAAAAAAAAAAAAGAAAAAAAGGCAAGTATCTGATAAAGAACTTTGTAAAAACACCTGATTAATTTATTTCTTCTATAGTTAAATATGAGGTCACAGCTGTATTTTTTACTATTTTGTGCACTGAAACTGTCTTTATCATGAGTTATTTTGAATTCTACTTTTTGTATTTCTTACATGAATATTGAACTAGTAAAAAGACCAAAAAGTTCCAGTTTTTTCTTGGCTTAAAGGTTCAACTGTTCCCTTTCTGATTAACATTTACGCCTGTTATTTCATGATGCTGAAATGAGAACAACTTCCATCATTTTTTAGAGGTAACAAATGTAGTTGCCACATAAAATGGCATCTATTCTTTCTGCTTACTTCATGTTTCATAACCGAGCTCTCTCTCTCTGCTACTTACAATCTGCCACACTGCTGCAGTCCCATCACCTAGGCGGGTTGCATGCCACTTACTCACTAGCAGTTTAAATTCTGTTTCACTGAAATATTGAAAGAAACAGTTATAAACTGTTAAATTCTATTTTATGCTCCCCTCTTGAGCCATTTTTTGTAAAGAAATATTAAAGGTTATACAAATGTTTATATAAAATCTTTTAACCCTTCATGGTTTAATCAGTAAATAAGTGGCAAGTTTAAGCAAGCAGAAGTATTTGGTGTATATCAATTGCTAAAATTTTCATTATTTTTAATTTCCAAGGGAAAGGAAATTTAATCTGAAACTCAGAACAAAAGCAGAAACCTGTTCATTTCCTTTGTAGCAAGGTGGGAGTTGATCTCTACTCACAAGTAACAAGAGACAGGACAAGAGGAAATAGCCTAAAGGGAAGGTTTAGATTGGACTTCAGGGAAAATTTCTTCATGGAAAGCATTGGAACAGGCTTCTCAGAGAAGTGGTAGAATTACCTTCCATAGAAGTGTTCAAAACCCATGTAGATGTGGTGCTAAAGGACACGGTTTAGTGTTAGGTTAATGGTTGTACTAGACAATCTTAGAGGTCTTGTTTTCGGAAGAAGACGTATCGTTCCTTGACCTATCCCGACCGTTACGATGACGCCCAATGTTAATGATTCTATGATATATCACAACTGTGGGTTCATAAGATTCTATAATAACTAAGAACACAAAGGCATCTATCCTTTAAATTTCTGTGTTACAGATTACCACAAATACCATGAAAATCACCACTGACATGTAAACTATCATAAAAATAATCACTAGCAAGTACATCTACGATTAATGAAGATAATATTTCTCAAGCTATAACAAACTGCTATTAGCTGTCAGTGATATGGCATCAATCAATAGTAAGACAGCAGTTAGTATAAGTAGCAAAAAATCATATAGTAACAAGCAATAACAGCAGCAATGAAGTAGGCATAGAATATTACAGGTTACTATAAACTTATCATTAGTGAAGAAGCAATAATATAACAGCAGGTATGCTTATGGTAGGTCATTTCTATAGATATGTAATACCAGTGTCAAGTGAATTAGATTTCAGAAGGGGCCAAACCATTCCAAAGAGCAGAACAAATTGATTCCAGAGGGGAACCCAGCCATTCCAGAGGTAAGAGTCCAAACTATCTGATTCAAGAAGTACACTCAAAGGGGCACCAGGAAAAAAAAAAGACTTCCGTTTCATTTCAAATATGATCCACATAACAGGATCTGCAGCAAGACAGGCGACCCTGGTGAGAGTCCAAGATCTTATAAAAAGTTCATGTGGAATTCAGCCTTTACAGGAAAGAAAATGTATGTGTAACACAAAGTAATAAGCTTCATTTTGGACAAAAATTAAGTTCTGTTTATATCACAGAGACATAAGAGAGCTCAGGGCATCACCACTTTAAATAACTGCTGACTTCAAATTTTCACCTGTAACAGTCAAGAGATGATGATTTTTCTGTTCTTAAGCACCATTTTTTTTTTTCCCAAACTCTTTCCACATCTTTCAGATGACAAATTGCTGTTAGAGTTCTGGGTATTTTTTTCACAGTTAACATTGGTATCTCAGGATGTGCCTTGTTTCTTGGTGCCCAGCTGTACTTTGAAGATGCCAGCTGCACTTTTCAGGCATGTTTCTGGTTCTCAGGCCTAGTTCCCAGGCTCACAGCTCGCAGGCAGGCAGGCAGGCAGTTTCTCTGTTGGTGGTTTGGACAGGAATTTTCTTCCGTACAGTAATTTTTCCCTTCTAACCTTTATGGCTACTCACATCAGTATCTCTCCCCATCAACAGATATCCCCTGAGTCTTTAAAGGAAGTTTTGTGTTAGATCTGACCTTTTCAGTACCGCATAAAGATTAGAAGAGGAGCAATTAATTGATAATGCTTTCTAGTATACTGAAAACTATGGCTCCATAAACTTTTGACTGTTTCTGTAATAATCCATATTGATATACATTTTAAATAGTGCACCAGGGGGCCATAACAGAACCTTTCTTAAATTGTAGATGCTTCTTATCATTAATAAATAATACTCCAGTTTAGTCAACTTATCTTAAATCATATGTATGGTATATTCCAGACTAGAATTCGGGTAAATGTTTTCAGAGAGTTTACAACTTGTTTGTTTTGTCTGGTTGTTGTAGGGTTTTTTTATCGTCAGATCNATTACAGAAAAATCAAGTTATGAGACTTGTTTGTTTTGTCTGGTTGTCGTAGGGTTTTTTTATCGTCAGATCAAAAGTCTACTAATATACAAGTGCTCATTTAAAGATTATTTTAAGACTGCATTATTTTACTTAATTTTGCTGCATCAAAATAACAAGAATGTACTGAGTGAAAGTTTTGTCTACATTAAGATCGAACTAATAATTGCCTTTTCTAGCAATTCTGTTATTTTCAGGTGAATTGCTGCAAGTATATGCATGTATACCAGATCATCATCTATCAGACATATATTTTAATACTATAAGAGTCTGTAATAAGCTTATATACTACTTAGCCTGATCTATTTTGGGACTTTTAAAACTATCCTGATGTTATTCCCTACAAAAATTTTAATCCGGTATAAGAAGCCAAAGAATTAAAATAGCAATATGTCTTATGTAGTTAATTGAACAAGGGTAAAAAAAATTGAAATAAATACTCTGTCCACCCACACAGTTGCAGTATGCAAGTACTAGAGACAAATATTTGTCAAAGCACAGTTGAAAAGGCTGAAACTGTTGGTACTAGCCCTTATGAAATGTTCAAAAATCTTGGTTGCAATACCCAAACTTTTCCCAAAGATGACAGGCATAGAGCAGGCAATGAACCATTCCTACTGCATTAAAAGCTAAAGAAGCCTTCCATGTTTCTGACACCATTTCAGAGTTTGTTAGCTTACACATTTTTGTTAGATGTCAGGTTTTCGCAGGATGTCAGACTGGATTTTTGAGCCTCACTACCTCTGAAACAGATTATAACAGATGAGCAATACCTTTGAGTGTAAGCATTAAATTCAATATAATCAATAAATTAACCACTTAGCCATGTTTAAATCACAGGCTTCAACTTAGCATAGAATCGTGACGGCTTTCCAAGTCTCAAGTTCCAGAAGGTCAATGAGTAGATACTGCAAGAGTAACAGATCCATTTTTTTCACCTGAGAAAACACGCAACAATAGCACACTGAATATACATATGGGGAATATATAATGAATATACAAATATATTATGGTGTCTGATCCACTTCCTAGTCAAGGAAGTACAGCCACTCAGGAGGCTCTTTTCTTCCCTTCTCCTGGATTCTCTTAAATTCATTAAACTTAACTGCTGGTCCGGGAGCACAACATTGATCAAATTACTCAAACAGAATTGTATTTTTCTTCTTCTGTCAATCTGCATTAAAGTTCTGGCTACTGGAGTTCGATTTCTAAAATAACTGATTTTTTAAAATGCTGATGCAGTTGTGAGAAAAATATTGCTACAAGCTATGGATTGGGGAAGAATATTCTACAAAATTTGCTCTTTAGTATATAATTCTGTTTTTTGAGGAGCATATATGTAAACTGCTTTAACAT
>VWZG01011055.1:27161-57562 GCA_013396735.1 Grallaria varia
TAAAATCTCTGATGTATGAGCTTTGAAGCCAAAAGGTTTTACAAAGTTAAACAAGGCTAGTAAGAGGTGTAAAAAAGACATTTAATCAACAACTGCAAACAATTTACTTCAGAATATAGTACTAGGTTAGCTAAGATATTTTTAGATTTAAAACAATAAAGAAAATAAAGAAAATAAAAATTAATTTATTTTTATATTGCCCCTATAAAAGTCTCATGGATACGGTCATTATAAATGTAGAAAATTGCCCATCCATTTCATGTGCCGTTCTTCTTTTACTGACCTTTAGAATTTTTTATTGCTACCCATCAGTTCTGAGTGCCCTCCAAGTAAAAACAATTATTACTGAGAAATCTATATGAGGCTTTGTACTCATCCATCTCCCACAACACAGTTAAGGCAGAGCTTTAACTACAGCTTTGGTGAGTGATGTGGAATACTTGATAATATTACCAAGGAAAAAGAAAGTCTNATGTGGCCCACAGAATGTTAAAGTAGTTTGAAGAAAATAACTTGAAATGTATATATCAGAAAACTTTTAACAAAGCCTCAAATTCTGGAAATAGTATCATAAAAAATGCAGGAGAAATATTAATTCTGAGCTATTCAAACCTTCTTAATGAAATGTGTATGTTCTAAGATAACTCCACATTAGTTAATATTTGTTGTAGGTAAACATTTAGGCTTTCTTCTCTGGCCCTCCTGAAAATCTGCGCTCTGTAAAATCTCTGATGTATGAGCTTTGAAGCCAAAAGGTTTTACAAAGTTAAACAAGGCTAGTAAGAGGTGTAAAAAAGACATTTAATCAACAACTGCAAACAATTTACTTCAGAATATAGTACTAGGTTAGCTAAGATATTTTTAGATTTAAAACAATAAAGAAAATAAAGAAAATAAANGAGCAGTCTCACATGATGGATTACCTGTTATCTTAAATTTGCATTACAGTATTAGGAAAGATCGATATTAAAGAAACAGTACGGAAACATAAAATTGGTGAGATGATACAAAAAGTCCCTTGGTGTCTGCAACAATGTATAAAGAATAGTTCTTCCATTTTATTCTGAAAATGTATTAAGGAAATAAGTCATCTCATATACTTCTCCCCTGCGTAGTCAGAACACAGTTGATCAAATTCAGTCTCTGGAAAGGGTAGAAGTGAGATAGAATACTGACACAGAATCTCAAAATAATGATTTTAAACTTGAGATTTTAAGTTCATCTTTTGTCTGTGTTAAGGAAACTTCCCTGCCTGACCATGCAGAAGCCACTCTGGCAGACACACATACACCACCTCGCTAGGACTGAGACCCCTTCACAGCGGGCAGCTCGTCTGAGCCAGTGGGTGCCCTGCTTGACTCCCTACACACCCCACACTCATACTCAGACCAGGTTTCCTCACCGGCTCCACCCTAAATTTCCCATAGCAGAGTCTGAGACGTCCAGACCCTTCAAGTTATTTAATCTTGGTGTAATAACTAACCAACAAAATGCAGCTGGATTTCATTCCTCCAAGGAGGGACCCCAAACAAAAAGTCTGATCCCACCTGAAAGTCTGGGATCAACAGCTCCTGTGTCTCTGAATGTCTGGTTCCTTGGACAGGCCTCAGGTCCCCAGCCCTTTGTTCTGGAAAGGGCTGGCAGCTCATGGCCTCTTGCCCCAGGCTCCCAACACACCCAGAGCTCAGTCTGCAGCTGGTACTGCAACTGCACACAGTGTCTGCAGGCCCAAGGAAATGTGTAAGGGAAAAGAGAGAAAGAGCAAAAAATAAAAGTTTTACAGTCACTACTCAGAGGCCTCTGGTAAACTTGCCCATTGTCATCATTGTTGTCTTGGTCCATCTGGGAGTGATGGGGAAGAGAAGCCTGCAAAACATAAAGTTCAGTGGGTTTATATACCTTAAGAAACCCCCCTGATGCCCCCCTGTGGGGAGGAGCTGTGTTTGCAGACACTGGAGGTGCTGGTTTTTGCAGTCATTTAGGCTTGGGGAGGGGATTCTTCAAAGGCACCCTTGCTAAGAGGCTTCTCCAGGGTAGCGATGGTTGTGTGCATGCAGGCCCCTTGTAGCACAACGTAGCTCATCACACACATACATCACACACATACAGAGTGCCACTGCCTCCTTCAGACAAACATCACACACACCTCAAGAAGCATCACACACTCAAGACTTCACCCCTCGGGCCTTCAAAGCTGATAGTCTGTGGGCTATGGCCTCTTCCCCTCAGCCTTATTTTCAATCTCCTGCCAGGAGGCTTGCACAGCTCACTCCAGTAGCAATGTTTTGAGGCAATTAAAAATGTCCAGTTCCTCACAACTTATGGTATTATTAAGAAACTTGGGATACTGAAAAATATATTTTACTAAACAAAACTGCACAGTATACACATGGGTAAGTTTAGAAGTTTCACATTAAAATAATGAATCAGAATCCCGTAATACCGACAAATGATTGTCTTCTCTTGCAGCTTCTCTTGGTGTTCTCAGTTCTGCATGCAGAGAGGTGTGCCAAGTTGCTAGCATGAGAAAACCTCTTTGGCGCTTGAGTTGCATACTTATGCCATTTAAACAAACTCTTGTATCTTCCTTGTTTTACTACTCTTCAAAATTTTGCTGGCTGTCTCAGAGCTTATCTTGTCTGAATATGCAGCTCCTTCAGCTTTAGAGTAGGCTGTCAGAAAACAAACAAACAAACAAACAGACCTTTCAAGGGAGTTGGTGAGTGAATTGGACTTTGTGCCTTCCCATGCCTCCGGAGCTGAAAAATTGTGCACTGTCAAATCCAGGTTGTTTCTTCCATCTAAGTGATGGATATGGCTGCTGTAGTTTCTGTTGGCAGGTCTGGGCAATAACAAGACTGAACATGGATTCCAGAGATACAGCTGTAGAGGTACATACATGCATACACATGCATACTTCCCACTAGTGTGCCTGGCCAAAAAAATTAAGACAGAGAGAAAGCAATGTTGTCATGGCATCCACATAAACACCGACAGCTTTTACATGCATGAACACAGCTAGCCAGTGCTGCCTTTTTTCCTGCTAGTCAGGTTTGGAGTTTACCAATGTAAACACATATATATACAGAAGATTAAAATCCCCTAATGGAAAATACACTGAGGACTTTATGGCTACAGGCATCCCTAACTACTCTTTGTGAACTGTGTCCTCTTTTCCAGGTGCTAGCCTCTAGGTCCATGCACACAGAGTGAAACTGTACAGAAAATAGTGAAGAACATGATTTATTAACAAGATAGGACAGATTGCAGTGATCAGGTCTCAGTCAGACAGGTGGTCTGCTCAGCAGCTTGTTTACATACAACTATCCCCTTCTATTTCCCTTTCTCTCCATTTTCTGTGCTTGTACTTATGCGAACCATGTTGATCCCTTCTTTTCTTCAGGCCTTTCTCCTCTGAAGAAACCTGTCACTAATTACCTTTTTCCAATTTGTCCCAGTTTAGCTCAATTCATAATTTGGTATTTCTGATAGACTTACTGTGTCTGAGCCTTACAGGGAGCCTTCATTATATGGTAGCAAGCAGGATTCCAGCCAGTTTCAACATTGCATGTTGCTGGTAAAAGAGAAAATAAAAGTACTTGTTGGGCTTTGAAAAATATTCTTTCCAGCTCCACCACTGCATCTTTGAACCTCTGAAATTCATCCAGCTTTCATCTAGTTTCTCTCTGACCTTTCTGGAAAGACCATATCTCCTTCTACTTTGTCAAACTTCACTCTGTTAATTCAGAAGTTGTAACTTCTAGCAGGAAAATGTACATTAATAGCAAAAGTGTCCTTCTCAAGTTTCTTCCAGGTTGTCCAGAAATCTCATTTCTGTGGGCAAGGTCTGTATTCTCAATGTTCTGATCTGGTAGACACCTAGCTAAAATTTCTAGGTCAGTTCCAAAGCTCTTAGTCAGAACAGTGCTTACAATCTGTTCTGTTTTCTACAAATAATTTTAAAATTGGATTAGAACACCATAGTTGTTCATAGATCTTAGGGTAACTATAAAATACATGCTGTCACAAGCTGCACAGCCAATGGTTCTTACTCACACACCTGAGATCTCAGTTTTGAAAACAAAAAGCAAACCTAGATTTGTCCCTGGGAAAATCCACTTGCCTGTAGAAAAATCTTTGCACTGGAGAAATGCCAGTAATGGACAATAAGCTCAAAACAGAAATAGAGGTCATGTCAGGGTCTGAAGTGCACCAAGTGGATCTTAATAGCCTTGACCATCTTAAACTGAGTCCTGACACATCCTGTCTACCCATGGGCTCAGGATATCCAATTTGATCCAGGCCTGGTGAGACCATTGTAGGTATGCCTGTCTCTAGCTGCATCTTCCAGACAGACCTTTTGTGTCTGCACTGCAGTTAGCCTGTCTCCAATCATGAATGCCTGTATTGATCCCTTGAACTTCCTTCTCAGACCACCATTTGGGAGCCTCAGGCTCTTGTTGGGAACCAATCCCAGTCTTGGCTCAGGGCTTGCCTGGAGTTCCAGGGACTGTTGGTAGGGCTCGTTACTAGCTTTGGTGCTGCTTGCCACGTTCAGTGCCCATTAGAGGGTTACAGCCAAACCTGTCTTGTGCACAGTGAAGGGTCTTCGCTGCACTTGGCTCAGCCTCAATGGAGCCAGCAATCCTGGCTGTGCCCTGACAGCCAGTCCAGGCATCTGGCCCAAACACCATGGCGAGTGCCCACAGCTGCCCAGGGCCTTGCCCCCATGGCTTCCCCACAGTGAAAAGCCTAGCCATGAACTCTGGATCTCCTCACAGTGCCAAGCTGCTGACCAGCCCCAGGCACCTGAGTGAGTCCTCTGTCCACAGTCCTCCCTGGGCTCAGGGCTCCTTAGGGACACTGTCCTCTCCCCCTAGGAAGATCAGGAATGGCCTGGATGTCCTGGCCAGCTCCAAATACCCGATGTTACCCCTGCCATGGTCCTGACAAAACTCCAAGTCCAAGTGTCATGCCCCTGTTCTAGCTTCAAAGCTCAGTCCTGTCTCTATATCAGCTCAGTGTTCCCCAACTCACGCCCAATTGCCCTTTGTGATTATCCTTTTGTGATATCATGACATTGCTGTGATCCCGACCTGCATCTGAGCTCCAGTCTGAGCCATGTCTCTTTTCCAATTCCCTGTTCCATCTCTGCATTCCCTGAAAGAGACCCCTGACATCCTATAGCCATCAAAGCATTGCACAGCTTGTCCCTTCTGAGCCCAGATCTCTGTGAGATAGGAGGACAACACTTGCTTGGGTGAGGGGAAAAGATGGTTTCTTTCAGCAGTCACTGTCCCTACTCAGCAGCTGCTCATGGCCTCCTCCCACCCCTGCCAGTGGTCCAGGACCACATTTCAGCTCAGGAATGGTCACTGAGTCCTGATGTTGTCGGCGTGCCTTTCTCTACTCCTGTGACAACAACTAGACCCCCCTCACTCTAGCCTCAACTCTGCCCCTATCTCTGGCCTAGCACCCTTAGGTCTCCAGATCTCCAGCCCAGTGCTGTAGAGAGCTAATTCCTTATGTAATTCCCTTGGACACAGACTCTGGATCTATGTAGTATCTTGCCTCCAGGCTTTTTTATGGTGCCATCTCCTGCTGCTCTTGTCTGAACACTCCATGTGGACCTAGACATAATCCACTGATGGCATATTGTGTCAGAGGTGTTTAACTTTTGGATTAAAAGAACTTTCTTCACATTAGCAAACATGGCTCAGGTTAATGAAGACTACAAAGGAAATTGTCTTGTATGCAGATATTCACGGTGCTGAATTTAAATCTCTAACCTGTTGTAATCTCTCTTCCACAAGCTACTTTACATAGAAGACACTTAAGACAGGTAGGTCTTTCATATAAAAATACCCCTCCTTCTGAAAATCTGAAATTTCACGTAAAATGGGTCGTAAACTGATGCAACCATTTTTTTCCTTTGTTGTATACCGCCCATTTTATTAATTAGTTTTTTTGAGGTACTTTCTATTGAATTAAATAAAAACCCTCAAACATTTTAACTGCTCTAGAAGGTATAGAGATCCATCCTCTCTATTTACCATTATGTCTTCCCAAAGAAAATAATGTACACAGAGGGAAGATGCTTGCCTAAATTCAGTCAGGACATTTCTGATGCAATTTTGCCAGAATTGTGTAATGTATAACAAATCCACGTATTCTGGGTTATTGTGCCAATTTTATCAAGTATCTGGCAGAAATTAGGGCACCTGTAATATAGGAACATTAGTTTCTAAAAGTAATATTGACTTAGACATTTTGCACTTCATATTTTTGTGTGTTTTCCTAAATGAAAGAAGGAAAATTAAGGTGCATCAGCAAAAATCAAACCGAAACAAAACCCACAATAAAACAAGTTCCCCCTCCACAAGCTCACATATCATGTCATGTTTAACATGCACAATAGCACATATTCTTTCATTACTTAATATATAATCTATTTATTTATGAGTTTATCCATCTGTAGACTGTTTAAGACTTTACAGGCTACAGGAGTAATTTACTATAACTGCAGTGGAAAACATACAAGACTTTTCCTGTTCTTAATTGTACAATGTTCATGCTCTAATGAGGTACTCACTTATCCTTCATAGATGAACTGTTCTGACACTTTTTATCATAAGAAATATAATTGGCTATTCAGACTTCCTGAAAATAGGTGAAACACCACAGACTTCAATCAGTTAATCCCACAGACTCACATACAGATGAGGCTGTAGGAAATCAAAGACAGACGAGCAATGTTATCTATATAGCAACCTTTTTGTTCAGTTTTCAGTCTGACCACAGCTTTCACTCTGCAGTCAAAGGAAAGATAAGTTCTAAAGCACAGCATCAGTTGTTGAAGGTTATGATCATATTCTTTATAAGAACCATGTAAAAAAATAAAATGGAATTCTGAGTTGAATTTGAAGTTCTTTGACTGCATTTATGGATAACTACCTAACGAGCTCCTATAATATGAATAAAGGTTATTGTAATATGAAATAGGACATACATTGTTAGTGCACATAAGAGATTTGATTAAAATCATTGTGATCTCTGCAATTCCTCCTTTAAACTACTGAACACTATTGCTAGCTATGCATTTCATTTTTAATATCATACTACATTTGAAACTTCAAGAAACACCAAAAACTTCATTATGTTACCCTGTTTTTCTTTTAAAAACAAGAAGACTAGCATATTTAATTAAAAATGGAGACAATGTATAATGGAGACTGTATGAGAGATCATTACAAATGTTTTAAATGTAGTTTGACCTGTAAAGAAGGCAACTGACATGCACTCTATTTGGTACTGAGGACTAAACAATTATTTTGCATTTTCTGAAGAAAACAGGGCATAGATAAAGTCCATCTGGTTGACAGTGAGTCCTAAGAGAAATAAAATAATATTGGTATGATGGCAAAATTAATAACAATAAAAAATAATCCAAATAGTTTCCCTGCAAAGAAGCTGTATAATTTGGAAATCTGATAATTATTTAGAAGATGATTTGATGAATGATGCTTATTTCAATGAGAAAATTAAGACATGAGGTACAGTTCTGAGGAGTGCACAATGTTGGCAAAAGAGGCACAAATATATGATGGGAGATGGGATGAAACAGAATGAAAACAGTAAATCAAATCAATCATGTTGATCATGTTGCCCAAATTATGTCAATATATGGCCCTACAGGTTTTTGGTTTTTGTTTTTTTTTTTTAGAAAAAGGAAAGATTAGAGAGTTAAATCCATACCGCAGTATTATGTGCAGTTACAATTTTCTTCTTCAGAAACAGTAGAAACTTGCAGCAGATAAAACTTTATTTCGTTGACTGATATCCGGCAATTTCTTCAGTTTAGAAAAGACTTCACAGCATTTAGAACTCATACTGCAAAAAATAATTTAAATAATGGAAAATAGGGTTTAGAATTGTTCCTGATGATGTTCCTGAGTGATGTCTAGTCCAGATTCTTGTTCCAAGGCAAGAAGAACTATTTGTTCTGATTTTTAAAGGACTCTGTCCAAGAGGAAATATAATAAACCCATAACAAATTGGTGCAGTATTTACCTGTTTTGCAAAATATTCCCCGCCATTTTTCTCCATACGGAACAGTGAGTTTTGAACCAGGGTCAGCTAAAGAACTGTCCCACTCCTGTAGTCTGCTTTGCTGCATAGCTCATGGTAGAGGCTCTGATGATGATCTAATGAAGTTGGTAGTAGAACAGAACTGCTAACTATGTATGACCAGTTGCTACTAATCACTGTTCTGAAAAGCGATGTCAAATAAATGATAGGATTCAGGATTAGTTATGTTTCTGTTGAATGAAGAAAGAGTTGATTATTTTTCCTATCCTACCCTTCGTAGTTAGATAGTGGTTCACCTCTGCAACCAGGAGTGCAATTACTTCTTTGAAAACTGTTCTTCTCAATGTTAGCAAATGAACAGGTATCTACCTTTCAAAACACTGAATTACACAATATACAGTAATAATTACAGTTTTATATTACCAGAAATACTCTGTAAGACACAGATGACAGGTAAGATGACAACACAAAAAGAATAAATATTTGATAAATGAGATAAGTGAGACAGTAAGAATTTTAATACCTTCAGGGCTTGGCCCAACAAAATTCAGATATTTCAGGGTATAAGGATCACTTAAGAACAAAGAAGTAAAAGGATTAAGACAGTAAAAAATTGTGATAATTTTTATACCAGCACAATGAGACAAAGGATTCTTTGAAGTTAATACGTCCCAAATGAATCAGCAAGTTCAAATACCATATGGTAAATATTTTTATACCCTAATGTAATGCATTTAACTGGAGCAAAATATCCTTTAAAGAAAAACGTACAGCTCAGACTTACATGATTCACAGAGAAACAGTTAAAATTATGATCCACTGGCATATTGTTGTCTTTGTTTGGAGCAGATATTTGACTAGATGAGTCCAAATGCCTCTTTCAAATTATTTGAAATTATTTTGGTTTCTTTTTTTGAAATCTAGGGTTGTAGTGTAGGCATAATGAAGCAGCATAGAGTTAAACAGCATTGCTGCACCATCATACATAATTACTTGTAATCGCTTATTGCTGTGACAGCAAGGTGAAGGGTTGTTTGGTTTTTTTTTTTCTATTTTGTCACTTTGAATTTATACAGGATTAATATTATTTATTGTTTATAAAGATATTTTAAGAAGTTAAATATTTACATCTTCCAATCAAAATTAAGGTATAATGGTGAAGGTGTAATGGAAAGTTTCACTGAAAAAAACTATTTTGTCCCTACAATCTCTACCAGAGATTTACATGGTAAAAAAGTGTCTTTTATATATGTATACTAGCAAGGTAAGGTATGCATTTTATTAAGGTGTCATCTATGCTTCACTTCTTAATAGATTATACTACTTTATATTCTAGTATAGAATACTTAATCAGAATCCACTTTAATTCATATTGTTAATCAAATAACTTTAAAAAAAGGTCTTTAAAATTGGTTTTCACATAAAAGGCACAAGAACAAACCTGTTATTCTTAATTTTTTTAATATATATAATTAATTTACTTCAGTTTTCTTTCATTTTAATTTTTTTATGGTTGTCTGGATGTTAGCTAGATTAGTTAACACGTCCTTTACTGCTTATGTCCCTTACAGAATTGTCTTTTATTTATTTTGAATCAAATTCTGTTCAATGTCATTGGTGAGATAATTATCTCCTTAAAGAGCCAAATATTTATTTATGAGATAAATTTTGAGTCAAGTTATTATACTAAAAGAAATATAGGCTTTGTCATAATAGGCTGTTAGATACTGGTTTGTAGCTATACATTTGTCATGAAATAAGAAATGGGATTTTTTTTATCAGAAATTATAATGGTTTCTAAGCAGTAGATGCCATAAACACATCATCGAGTAGTACCTCAGCTAGAAAACCAGACCAAGTCAGTTTGGTTTTTTTTCAATATAATGGCATAATGCTAAGGAGCATTTATGGAGTACTTTCATTTCATTTCATTTAATTATCATTGCATTGCATTACATTTTGTTAAGATAGGTTTGTAAGGGTCTCCTGGATTTACACATGTAACACTCCAGTCCCAGAGCTGTTGGCTCATGGCTCAGCCAGGAGTTTTACTTTAAAATATATGTGGGGTTCTTAAATACCTCGAGATAATGTCAAGAGAATAAGCCAAGTACTTGTTTTTGAAGGGGTTTCTTCATTAATTTAGGGTAGAAAATATGGCAACTTCGCAAAAGTTCAAGAAGGGCACTACACAAGCTACATAAAATGTGCCACCACAATACCAACTCAGCACATATTAATCCACAAGTCAATATTTAATTAATCCACAACACTTAAGTCAAATCCAATTCCTCCAGCTCCAAGCCACCCTAAAGCATCAAGAAAGGAGCAAAGAAAAAGAAGCAGAGGGAGCAAGAAGAGAAAGGAGAAACAAGGAGATATAGCTATTACCAAAACTTTGTGGAAGACCAGTTCTCACACATGCAGATGGCAGGACTGCGACACCTGCTGAACATATGTCTCTGGTTTTATCTTCTCTGGTCCCTACGGCCAAAACCCCCAGGCAGGGTCTCTGACTCCCCTGACCACTGCGGGGTCCCAGGCCAGGGTGAGGGGCCGTGTTCTCACTGTCCCTGCCAATCCAAGCTGGGTCAGGGGCTCCAGGAGCTGTGGGGTGTTATAGCTTTCGCGGGCTGTTTGTGACTGGCAGCTGCTCCGGGGCTTCCCCGTGTGGGCTTCAGGCCCTGCCATGAGACATACGATGCCACATCACCTTTGTGAGGTTCGACCAATCCCTGTCCCCTACACACACACACACACACAGCACCTCCACAAGGTGGTTCTGACCCAACAATCATTGATCCGGTGTCTAACATCATGCCATTGTCATAGTACTGTGGTTCGCAAGTATTAAAATTAGTTTTAACTCATTTTGATCTGGCAGGAAGGAATTTCATAGCCTCTTGATCCCTTCCAGGTTTTTAGGCCTTGTTTTTAAGGAAACCGCCTACGCAAACTGCATTCTTGAGATTAAAATTTCCATTCTTCTGGTGGATAACAGCTGTTATGGAGATGCAGCGCTTAACCTTGCACTTCCCTCTTTTGCCCTTATCACTTTTAATTAAGTAGTTGTAATTACTCTTAAGCTGCTGAGAGATTCCTTTCACTATAACTCACTCCCAGTCAGAGTCATGTGGCAGCAAAATTTTTTTAGAAACTGAATTTTTTCAAATTTTNCCACTCTTTGGAAGCTGCTACTAATTCATGATTTAAGACTGGGTAAAATATTGAGACGTATTTACAATAAATCCTATTTTTTCATTTAATACCAAACATGGGAAAGCAATGTTGAAACAGGTTTGTTTTTTCTTCCTTTTTTTTTTTTTCAGAATAATGTTGCCCTTCTGCTACACAAATGGGGGTCTTGTAGCTAAAGNAGGAATTTCATAGCCTCTTGATCCCTTCCAGGTTTTTAGGCCTTGTTTTTAAGGAAACCGCCTACGCAAACTGCATTCTTGAGATTAAAATTTCCATTCTTCTGGTGGATAACAGCTGTTATGGAGATGCAGCGCTTAACCTTGCACTTCCCTCTTTTGCCCTTATCACTTTTAATTAAGTAGTTGTAATTACTCTTAAGCTGCTGAGAGATTCCTTTCACTATAACTCACTCCCAGTCAGAGTCATGTGGCAGCAAAATTTTTTTAGAAACTGAATTTTTTCAAATTTCAAGCCAAACTAATCCACAAATCTTTAAAGATAGTCTGACACTAATTTCTTCTTTTCTGCAGATCAAATACATACTGAAATTGTAAGTAAAACTAGAACATTTATACATTGAGGTTATGCAGTGGTAAGTCTGTAAGGGTTNGTGGTCTTGTAGCTAAAGAAAACAGGTAATCAAGAGCTGTCTTTTGCAAGGAAGCTACCTTCTTTACTGTTGTCCTCTCTTTTTTGAACATTTAGTATTTACTTGATGTGCACTGTAATGAAATAATGTTTCACCCTTTTTTGATGTCTTCAATTTAAAGGATGTTTCTCGGCTTTTCAGAATTTTGCTAGTCAAAATAATGACGTATTTAATGTATCTATAGAGCAACTCAGGAGTCCAGAAAAGATCTTGCAGGGTGAATATAACACTACATACAAGCCATCTCAAAAAATTTGAATATATTACTAATGTCTTCTTAATTTATGTTTTGAAGTAGTAAGGTAAAATCTGACACTCTGAAATAGCTCAAAAAATCCCCACTCCCCAAACCAAAACCAACCAACCAAAAAACCCAAAAAACCTTGATTCACAACTATTTAAAATAGCATTTAAAATTTGAAACACTGTCTATTGAAAAACTGAGGAATCAAATCTTGAAAAGTATGCAATTAGACCACTAAAATTCCATAGACATCCTAAAACATATTATAATCTCATATGAAGAATGGAGATCTAGCACTAAACACAGTATCAGTCCTCAGACTGCAATAGCAAAGAAGATCCCACAATCAGCACAGTATGAAAATGCAGCTCTATGGGCTGTCCAAGCAACCCTAATCAGAGGCAATGATGAGTAATGCAGGTGAGATGACAAAATAAAAAAGTATATTCTTCTCATCTGTATGTCTTGAGAAATCTCTGTCATGACCATATAATGCGCCCAGGAGAATTACCTCGAGATCAGTCCTATTTTTATTTACTCTTCAGGGAGAAAGCAGCATAGTAAAAACATCTTATCAATAATTCAGGGAAAATAAACCAACAGAAACCCAGAAACATCATCATTTTTCTCTTCTGATTTTATTATCAATTTCATGTTATTTTGTTACACTCAAGACTGGTACCAAAAAAAAAAAAAAAAAAAAAAATTGCTGTATCTAAAAAATAGAGTGTTTTTTAGCACAACCATTTTGCAATCCTTAATAGGAGAATAGATTGTTATATTCCAGATAAACATCAGCTTGCTTTACTTCTACTCTGCCACATTTTCTCATGTTTACATTGACATGCTACTCCAGCTACACATGTACAAATTAAGCATTATGATGTTGGAAAGAAACTGTGAAATGAAATACATTTTAAATAAATAGTCTATTCCGTTTAAATGTGCTTTTTTATGATTACTGATAAAAAGTGAAGAAACAAGAAAAGTAAGTTATATTCTCACCATTTAGCAAACTATTTTAGAGGACATTATTGCTTACTCTTTCATAACTGAGAAAAAGTCAAAGGGAATAAAAACTAGACAGAAGCACTCACAACCCTCTAATAGGTTTAACAGTTTTGGCTATGATTAGATTGGATATTAGTAAACATTTTGTCGCTGAAAGGGTGGTCAGGCACTGGAATAGCTTGCCCAAGGAAGTGGTGGAATCATCATCTCTGGAATATTCCAGAAGACCTTTGGTGTATGGTTTTGTTGAGGACACAGTGGTGGCTGGGTTAACAGATGGACTTGATGATCTTAGAGGTATTTTCCAACCTTAATGATTTTATATCAAGCTGGATTAATGACACCATACTTAAAATAAAAATAGAGAAATCCAAGACTTTTGAGATGGTTACGATTTATTCTTAGGCACCGAAGAAAGGAAAATCAAGACATAATGGTAAATATTTTGAGTAGTTCTCCTTTAATATATAAGGTTGCGAAGAATGTTAAGGACACATAAGTACTGCTAGTATCAGAAGAATTGGGGATAGACTAACTCAGGAAATTACTGTAATAGCCATTCCAGATAAACATCTGTAACTTCAGCTGTATGCAGAGCTTAAGGCAAACCTTGAAACAGAAGCTCAGACATGAGTTAATTATTGTGATGAAACAGGTATAATGGAGATGTAACAGGATTTTTTAAAAATAGAACTCATTTATATGTGTCATATATAGGCATTCAGGCTGGTAAAAGGATGACAGGATGTAGAGATGCATTTGACATTATTTGTCAACATTTTAAAGAACAGCTTGGAAAAATTAAATATTACAAAAAGTGCAAAATATTTAAAAATAAATCAAAATAAATGAGTATGGCATCTTCCCTAAGAAATAATGTTTCTCAGTATCTTTTTTGTCTTTCATAGCATAGGTAACTTACAGACAGTGTGTTGAAAAGGTTTTTATTCTATTTGAAAAATGTGAGTTTAAAGCAAGGTTAACTATCAGAGTCAATTTTTGCAATTCAAAGGGAATAATGTCTTGGACTTCTTTATGCAAGTCAGAAGGGAACTATTTTAACTGGACTAGCATAATGGTTAATCATCTACTTGATGCTGCTAGGTAGAATAGGAATGTGCATGCACTTTTTACTCTTCTTAGCTTGAAGAGATTTTTCTTCTGAGATCATTCCTTCTAGGTGCACAAAATGCATAAAGACTACCACTATTTTGGCATGTCCTGAATTTCTATTTCAGGACTATTATATTTACATTTGCATAACATCTCCTTCCTTTAGTTACTTTTGATTAAGGGCTTGATCTATCGTACCTAAAGAGGAATTAATTTATTTCCATTGTCTTGAACTTAATTAATTTGATTTCAGACAAATGCGTTAAATTGATTTCTGCTATTTTTGCCTTATATTCTGTGTAAATAGATAAAATAATGCCGCTCACCGGAGAAATATATAGAGTAAAATCTGGTTCAAGATTAAGACATCTGAATGAAGGCATCTATGAAAAAAAATTATATCAGTTTGATTTCTCAGTTCTCATGTTACCTCATAGAAATATAGTCAAAACAATCAATAGAAACCATAGTAAAATGTAGTGAGAAGATGTTAAAGTTATTATCTAGTTGTTTTGCATGATTTGGAATAGTCTTGGGTACATAAGGTATCTATATAGTGTTGATAGATACAAATCAGTATTCAAATTAGTATTTGCAGAAAATACTCATAAAAGATTGGTGGCACTAGATGAGTAAGAGAATTTTGTCCTCAGTGGTTATCTTAGAGGAGGCTGACTCATGATAGGAGTTTAAAATTGGTAAAAGCAAAGGAGTATGAACCATTTTCAGCACAGCCTTAGAATCCAAATTTCCAATCCTTTCTGCCTTAATAGTTCTTGAAAAGTCTCTGAGAATATCACTAAAAGGAGTCAGAATGTTTAATCAAAAAAGATTAATAATAAGAGATACTGAAATTCAATCTGATTAATAAAAGCTTTATTACAGCTATAGATGTGACCTATCTGTTCTCATTAATTTCAATCTGTTCTCTAATTTAAGTTTTCACTGCCTGTAGAGTGATATAAAATAGTGCCTGTCCACTCTGAACAGAAAATCTAAAACAAGATGAAGGAAACGTGTTTAACTGATAGAACCTTTTGAGTACAGTTCCACTAATAGTCATCATCTGTAAGAGTTTTAGTCTGGGACTAAGAAATCACCCAGACAGAAAGTATTTTAAAAGAACCTACCAGCAACCAGGTTTGTATTTTAAGATCTATTCAGAATAAGTAGCACAGAAAATCCAAAGAGACTTTCATTTATGCAGTTGGGCTGAGACATGGGAAATAACATCTAATGTTGACAATTATGCAGCAATACAAGCTGACAGGAAAAACACTGACTTCAAATGTAAATTACACAACACTATTATTATTTTTTTAATATCCTAATATAGATCTTAACTGGGAGCAAAGATTTCAGGAAAAGGATATGAGTTATCTTACAGCCCTATGTTAAGAATGGCTAAAAAGTATTTCTTGGCTGTACTGAAACTCGCCATTATTTGTGGGGCACTGGATATTATTAGGTCAGAACCAACTTGGCAGGGTGTGTGTGTTCGTGTGGAGGGGGAAGGGATGGTTCGAAGCTTACAGAGGTGAAGTAATGCGGTATCCCGCATGGCAGCCCCTGAAACCCACATGGCGAGGACCCGGAGCAGCTGTCACTCAAAAAAGCAGCCTGGCAGCACGCCCATTCCACGGCTCCTGGAGCCCCTGAACCAGGCTCAGACTGGCAGGGACAGTGAGAACATGGCCCCTCACCCTGGCCTTGGACCCCAGAATGGCCAGTGGGTCAGAAGTCCCGCCTGGTGGCGGGTGTGGCCACAGGGACTAGAGCAGATAAAACCAAAGGTTGCCTGCCCCATGGCACTGCCATCTGGACATGTGAGACCTAGTCGTCCACAAGGCTCCCCAATGGTACTTGTATTATAATCCACCTCCCTTTCCCTCCTCCTTCTCTCTTGCTTCTTCTCAGTTTTTATGCTTTTCTTGATGTGTTGAGTAGCTTAAAGCTGGTGGGATTGGATTTTACTGGGTTGTGTGGTTTGGCACGTGCTGGGTCAGTGCTTTAGTGGAACACTTTGTTTTGACCGTAAGCTACTCTTTTGAACTTCTGCCAAGATCCTTATTCTCTCCTATATTATCAATAAAAAGTGTCTCGTGAGAAAAAATGTGTGGCTTTTTCTTCTTTGTGCTATCTCAAGGTATTAAAGAACCTAGGGTTCTGGTAATTGCATGTATGTGAATTATACCTCTTTTTGATATTATTTAGATAGAATATAGACTTTTCCTGGTTCATGTTTCCCTGACTGTCCTCCAAATGTTACCCCCCTGTTTAAATGCTAGATTTATACCCCTACTTTAACAATCAATATCAGTCAATTTATGAATACAAAAGTTCTCACTGAATATTTCCTAAGGATAACACTTATTTTTGGTTAAACAAACAAATAAACAAAGAAAAACCTGTAATAGCCAATATATATAAGGGGTGTGGTTTTATTTTGATTTCATTTGTTTGGTCTTGCTGTTTTAGGGATAGAAAAAAATTCTTCCGAAACACTTTTTTAAAAAAATAGATGATGTCATGTAGTTTTCATCAAGGAAAAAATAATAACCTGCAACAAAATTAAAAACAAAATTATGGGCTTCATTCCTGTGTGGTGGAAGTTTGGTTTTTTCTGGGCTACTATAAAAACTCCAGCACTCTGAAGTTCTCCTACTACATTGTAGAGTCATTATTTCTGTGCAAAGATGGGTTGTTCCACATTTGATAGATGGGTGCATTCTGAGTTAATGGCAGACAGAATTACCTTTCCACAAATATTGAAGATACTCAAAGCATGACTGAACATAGTCTAGCTGCTCAGAGGTTTGGAGTAGACGAGCTCAAGAGGTCCTTTCCAACCTAAATGATTCTGTGATTCTGTGAAATGGATAGAAATTGTGCAGCAGTAGTGAACAGTGACTTAAGTCATCATGTTTTTCCAACAAAGATGATTCCTGAAAGTCAAACTGATTTGATTGTGAAGAAAGGATAAAATCCAGCAACCATAATAGTATGAAAAGAAATTTTAAAGCGAAAGAAGGAAGTTAAAGGGAATCAAAACTTCTTGCAGTTGTCTATACATTTGCTCTTGTTATCCTTTAGTGATTTATTGTCTTCCTTTACCATGAAAGTACATGAAAGCCACTTTGAATGTAAAATTCATGCAAATACAATGGAGGTACAGTTGTTTAAAAAAGAAGTGTGACATATTTTTAAGAAGTTACACAAAGTTCAAGTCTAGTCTTGAGATAGTTCACTGCATGCAAATGAATAGAATAATAAACATTAAGTGAATTCACTCTATTTGGATAAAATAAGGCTGGAGTTTTAACACCTGTTCCAGCTCTTTTGTTTCACTTGTGTGTACACTTGCACTGAAAAGAAAAAAATAAAAGGAGAAAATTACAGTATTTACCATCTGTTTTTTCATATTCTCATTAGCGGTTGTCTTATAAAATGCAGGGTTTTCATCTTTGTAGCCCAACCATTTCAGAATTATTCTACTCCCAATTCCCTTGCTACTTTCCTGCAGTGCATGATTTATCCTATACTGCATGCCCAGTGTAAAGGGTTGGGGTTTTTTCTATGTGTGTGTGTCAGCCAGATTCCATGGACATTTGTTTCTCAGTCCATTAGAAATTAGTCCTTTTACAAAGAGGCTTTTAAGCAATAATGTCTCTGATCAGGGCTCAGACTGAGTTGTCTCAGGGTACCCTTTCTTTGATTGCTTCATGTAATTAAAAGCAAGCCTAATTCTAAATGTCTTTAAGTTTGACTAGAAATAAACAAAGTGTCAGATATAAATTGAGATGCTGCAGTGATCTGAACCATGGCCAGGAGAAGGAAAACACACATTCTTCTGCAAAGAAGCCACATACCCTGAGCAAACCTGAGCCTCAGTCTATGGGAAATCTATGATACTTACAATGCACAATAGAAGGAATCAAATATCTAGTCAAATGGACAAATGTTTAACCACAGATCTTCTTAGCTATTGATACAAAGAAAATTTTTGGTATTACTCTAAGTGCTTTAACTGAAAAGCTTTAAGGAAACGAATAAAGATCTTGTAATAAGAAAACGGGTTTTGGATATGCTTTTTTTAAATGAATCCAGGTAATGTCAATTCAGAGAATAGACAGAATGAAAAATGGATGAATAGAGGATTTCTAGACAGTTTGTGATTTAGATGTTTTCTGATAAATTACTAAAACTAGACTATTAGAAAAATTGGCTTTTTGGCACGTGTGTCCTAAATTAAATATCCTCTTTAAAACTGCTAAATAAAATAAACTTGTTTGTTTGTTTGTTTCAATATTCTGTTTACAATATTTGCAGTGTTGAGTAACACGAGGAGAGAACTGGTCCAAATGTGTAACCTGAAGGCCTCTAGCAGTGGCTCTGAAACCCTTAACAGACATGATAGTTAACTTTAGCTCTGAAAATGCAAGTTTCTGTTAGGGACTCCAGGTTTGTCTTCCAAACTCAGAAGACTTCAGAATCTCGTCAAGATTACTACAAACACATTTTATCCACACTACCTTGTATTTGTCCATGGAACACCTCTGAGCTGCACTACATGGTCTCATGTCCCTAATCTACAATTACTATTTTTTGCTCTTTCCTGTTTCAACTCCCAGGAACAATGTGAAGACAGCTTTGTATCCCGCTGGGCTAATGTTTTATTAGCTTGAAAGTGCTGATATGTTAGATGCAGAAAGAGTTGCTAAGGCTGTAAACCATTGTGAGATAATTTAAAAGCCTTTCACAGTAGAGGCAGTGAAATCTGTGTCGTATCACAGTATAAACCATATTGCCTTTATTATACTTTGTTTCATTTTGCTTTCCATAAAGCACAAGAAATTCAAGAATGAGCTAATATTTTGCCAATGTTCAAGAGCAAGGAACCAGGACCAGAACCTGAAAATAGTTGTTTTTCAATATAGCTTTATCTTGTAAAATCCTAGATTGTAATTGTGATCTAGTAAACATCTTTGTCATCAGCCTTGGAAATGCGTAGATTCCAGGGTCCCTGAGATAATTTAGGAGAGATAAATGCCAATAAAACATACAATTCCTGGAAATTTTGGCTCCAGGCTATATGGCAGAGAGCTTAAAACCCACATTGCTGCATGACACACGGGCAACTAGCATTCCAGATCAGCATTCTACTCTCTTCAATCCCTTTCTTACATGCCAAAAAACAAGGCAGATTCTTTGCAAATTTCCTTTCCAATTGAGAAAATGTCCATCAAGTCACTATAACAGGGAGGAATTATTTTGTAATTGCTTATTTTAATATTAATTTACAGATTTTGTCTTATTCCTAACTAGTTCATATTCTATTATTCTGTTATGACAATATCATATGGTAAAAGTTCTTGTCCATAGGAGAGATTTGATATAGCATCTTGTTGACTATTTTTGGTTTTAGCTACAACATTTTTAGAAAATTTTTCATGCATCGTCAAAGACATTAAATCACCTTAGCGCTTATCATTATGTATCTTTGGTCAGAAACCAGCTCCATAAAATGCTACAGTAAAGAAAAGATAGTTTAAGAGAAAAATGCTGGTATATTCCAGACCTTGGGATGTAAAATAAGGGAATAATACATAATTTCAGAATCTATTTGTCTTTTCTTATGATATATGGAAAATGGTGTTAGCTAAGAATGTGAGGAAAACACCAGCCAACTGTCAAAGAACTAGTAGGCACATCTCAATGTCACATATTTTCATTTTATGAAATTCAACAAATCTATTGAGACAAATGCTTGACCATTCTCAAAGGGTAGCACTACATCAGTATGGTATTTTTATCAGGCATATAAAGCAAGAATATCACAAGAAAAATTATTTATGATACACTCAGTCAATTTTTTTCCCGTGTCTTACCTTCCCAAGTACACCTTTCACATAACCAGGTTTTTATTTGGATAGTAAACTTTGCAATATAGAGAGAAAACCTATACATAGCAAAATAATAGAATCATGACGATTGGAAAATACCTCCAAGATCATTGAGTTCAACTAAGTGCCACATCCCGTTGTTACTATAACACCTCCAGGATAGTGACTCGACCCATTTGCTGTTTACTTTTTAGTCAGCTGTGAAAATTCTCTTCAAAAAAATCTGACCCCTTAGGCACAACTTCTCAGAAATCTTCAGGGTCTGTGGGAGTACATATTTGATTATATTGTAATTCTAAGTTCTGTGTAATTTTACATTATAAGGAGGCAAGCAGTAGTAAATAATGACAGGGTCATATAAACGTTAAGTTCTGTAAATGATTACAATAACATGACCTGTACAGTTATTGAAAAAGTTCCCTACCCTTACATATGTGACTAAGTTGCTGATGCTTCTGAACTAGTATTTAAACTTTCCTTATTCAGTTTCTAATGTAGTTTCACACATATAAAAAACATTGTTTTCATCAGGAGAATATCAATACAGTTATTTAAATTTAGTTCCTATCAGTTCTAGTACCTTTCAGACTTTCTGTGATTGACCCTAAGAAGTCGTGAAATTGGGGTGAAAAACATTGTGCTCAGCATCAACTAACGCAGCTCTCTAAGTCTTAAAGGCATGTGGGCTTTTGGTTTTTTTTTTTAATGTTTATATATGTGTGTTTATACACATCTGATAAGTTCCTGCATCTTTCTTATCTGCGTCACTAATTTTAAATAATATTTTGTGCCAAATTTATTTAAGCAAATAACCCCTGGGTATCTCTAACAGTGGAAACTTTAACTAACAATAAAAGTTTCCTCTCTCTTTTGTTCACTAGGAGGTGTCAGGCCTTATTCTCCATTACCTCAGTGCAGTTATGGATTTCATCGATCAGTCAGTTCTCCCTTTTGTTCCATGTCACAGCCACTAAAGACAGTGGGATCACAGCTGTTGTACTGATTCTGCTTCTTAACTTTGGTTAGGAAAAGATCAAAGTACTCACCTCAAGTCTGAATTTGAAGTACACGATGAAAGTCACTGATGGAATCCATGTTCTCTATAACTCATAGACTTCCATAGAATTACGCAAATAAAATGCAAATATATTGTTGTCTGTTTATGGATAGCATTTAATCATCAGCAGAAATTTCTACATCAGTTGAAATTTCCACATCAGTTGAAATTTAATTTATATATCTACATCATAAGAATAATGTCTCTTCTGCTACCCTTGAAATATAATACATATCAAATGTAATACATTACAGTGCAGTAGTTTTTTCTTCCTTTTTTTTTTTTTTTTTGCTAGTGAAGAATCCACTGACAAATGACTTCATACATGTTCCTTGAAGTTCCTATATTATCATGTTTTATAACATACATAAGCAACTATGTAAACATTTCAATTTCACAATCAAATCTCTAGGAAGTCATTTGAATGTTTTCAACAGCCTTTGAAAATGCTGCTAGCATTTTCTGACAATTTTATTTAGGTACTGCTGCTCTGACAAACAACGACTCTGTGGCAGCCTTAACAAGGCAGATAACCCCTCGCTGTTTTAGTCTTTTCATTAATAATTCTCCGTGGTCCTCCTCAGCTTGGTGATGCTTCTTAGACCTGAGGAATCAGAAAATACCAATTCCAGTACAGTTCTGTCATAGCTGAGGATCTGGATTTCCAAACTAGTATGTGTTGCGACTTCAGCAACATTTTCTCTCACTGGTGTTAAAGATTATTGATTTGACCACCTGAATTCAATTTTCTTTTGCCCACTAACTCATCTCCACCTCCTCAGACTTATAGCATACCCTCAGCAGTTGTGGGTTTACTTTGGTTTGGGTTTTCCTTTGTTTTTCCAGAACTTCTGCCTTCTGGAATCCTTGTTCCTCTCCTTTTCTTACTATTCTAAACTTTTAAATGTCTGCTTACACCCCTCATAGTCTATGAGTCCTATGAGAGACAGAAGAGCCTTTTGACTCATCAGAAAGCCTTTGTAGAAGTGAATCTACCTGTTTACCCAGTAGGGTGAAGCATTCAGAGTCTATCCTGTCCATAGAAGATCTGAGGTTAGACAGAGCTGCGTAATTAACAGCCACAAATATGTCAGTCTAGTAAGGATACCCTTCAAGGGAACAACTCCTCAAAAGTTGTCTTGAAAAATTTCATGGCTGCAAGCTTTGAAATATATGAGCTTCTAAATTCTATATATCTGTTTTCTACAATGTAACTTATATGCATGCATCAGAAAAATAATGAGTCTGGACCATTCTGGCTAAAAATTTTTCAGAAAGCTTTATGCTAAGGGAGACAGCTAGGAAAATTAATTTACAAGCAGCTGAAAATTAATTACTATAAGAGAAGCATAATGAATCTCAAGAGTAGGCAATACTAAAATTTCTCTCTAGCATCACTTCAACACTCATTGGAGACAACCGCAAAATATTATGGTACCCTTCAAATATATTTGAAAACCTGGATAAATCAGTTACCAATTTAAAAAGAAAAGACCAACATTAAAAGTTATATGAGTTAGAGGTCCCTTTGCCAGAAATCAGTAGTATTATGTCACAGTTATTCACTAATTCTGTTCTTCCATTTTCTCTGTTATGTCACAATGCAGAATAACAATTCCCTTTTACAGAATTACTCCAGTCTGTGTACTGGATCCTTCTTTGAATTGTGATTTTGGGAAGTGCTTAGCATAATAGATATAAAAATAAATAAGTACCTTACTGTATCAATAGCTGCAGAATGTATTTAAAAAGTATTCTGTAAATCAGCATTTCCAATGAGTTGAGACACAAAGATGAGTAAGTAAAATAATCTAACTAGGAATTAGTTCCATCTAAAGAACTACTTATGTCACTGAAATGTCAAAATATGTTGTGTTCATTTCTTCAAGAAATCTTTCTAGTTAAACTATGTCCAGATTGTTTCTGCATGTCTCCAAAGAGAAAGCAAAATTTCATGTGAACTCAAGTACATTTTATGCAAATTGTCTTTATTTGCGAAATTAACATTTTTGTGTATGATTAGGTGAATTTGAGCTACATCAGTGTTTGTGTGCGTGTGTGTTTGCTTGCCATACACATATATATTAATTTTGGGTGGTTTAGGTTGAAATCCAGATAAATTTATTCAGATTTTTGTAAGAAACTTGCATATGTATCTCATATAAAATTCAATTCAAAACCTTCTGTTAAAACATAACAGAGTAAAAGGTCCAGTAAAAAGCCGTATCACTTTTATGCATATTGACTAGTTCTATATATATGTGCATATATATTTTAATATATATGTACACTAAAATAGAGTCTGTTACTTGAATGTCATTGATGTTTCTCAGGGATCAGAAGTCAGGATATTATATAGTAATTTGAACCTTTCAAAGCTCAGGTTTGAAAGATAAATAGTAAACCCCAGTTCCTCCAAAATTATTTTAGATTTCCTGCCAATCTGTCCTGTCTCACATGTGAAGATTCACTTTTTGCTATTGTGTTGAATGAAGGTACATCTCCCACATTCAGATCAGCAGCACAAATGCTGTTTCTGTGAGGGACGCAGATGCTGACTATGTGGTTCAGGGTAAACCTGCATGAGAACTGCCAGGAATATATGAACTGTTAGAAAACAGGTACATAGGACACAGGTGAATGGATTTTTGCCACGGTATAGTTTCAAATAGAATCTTATTTTCAGCTGATGTTAGTGTAGTTAAAAGTATAGGTGGAGTTTGACTATTAACCGTCAAGTTTTGCCTTGTGTTTACTTTTACTTTGGATTATGTGATTTTCTTTTTTTTGCAGGTTTTTGCTTTTTGTTTTTTACATTTAGAGAGGAGTACTTTGGGAAAAATCCTTCAGCTGTTTATTTTATGAGAATGTAAGAATGAAGCATGCAATTAACTGGAAGGATTGTAAAGCATGTTTAATTACCAGAACAAAAATCCAATAGCAAAATCAAAAATCTCATTCATATGCCTACTCCTTCATTTGAATGCTATGTGATTCAGATTAAAATTCATAAACATAAACTCTGAATGTATTAAGGAGGGTATATAGCTTCAGACTTTTCTCATTAAGTCTCAGCTAATATTTAGTTTAATGAAGAAGTGGGTTTTTTCCTGTGGAAATACACTAAGGTCATTAGTTTAAGAGCCCTAAGGCCTTACTTAGAGCTAGGGCATTCCGCAAGAGGAGAAAGAAACACAAACACAAAAAGAGTAAAATCCATCCGTTATTCATCAAGGAAAAATAGAAAATGCTGAATTAATAAGTGAATGCAGCTATAATTTTAAAATTGATTTTAATCAATTAATTCAGTTTTGAAGTAAATATACTTTGAAACCAGAATTTGTTCATAGCTGCAACCATGTTTCATAATCAGTACTCACCTCAGTGATTTCCTGAAACAGACCCCTTTGATTAAATCATTAATATATCTCACTGTTTCAGTAATTATAATGTTTATTAATATTTTTATGAGACTGATCACACCATAGGGTTTTTTATTATTTATTTATTAAAAATGTACTGTCATCCTTGATTATGTACTGATATTATCAATTTGATATAACAGTGAACTCTTTTTTGGAAATGTGTGTTTCTCACTATTTTCATTCAACTTTTTCTTCCCTCATTGGTATCTTTCAAATATCAAAAAGCAAACTGAGAAATCAGTCATTATCTAAATTTCAAAACCAGAGAAATTGCTAGGAATTACTTTTTAACTAATCCCAAACATGCTGTAAAACATTTCTTTGAAATCTTCTTTATGAAGATTTGAGTGCTAATAGGATTATTATTATTCAAGGTTTGGTGCTTAACTTTTTTTTTTCCCCCTAACTTTTTTCACCATGTTTAACTTCAAAGATTTTCATCCTTTAACATGTGAGTTATAAAAAGCATTAATTAAGCAGTTAATTGAAAAGCTATTTTTGAAAACATCACATGATAAAGAAACCATTTGCTTCTTTTTTCAAGTGATGCTGGACAATTTTATAGAACCACAGGAGTTCAACATATTCAGTAACATTACTGTTTTAAAGTACAATAACTTAGAAATAGCTCTTTTATTTTTATAAGGAAGAGAAAATATTCTTATTATATTGCAACCTGCTATTCAGAAGTCCAAGTTGTGTCCTGCTTTTTTGCTTCTTGTAAGATGTATTTTAACTACTAGAAGTTAATTTAGTCGATGACTCACTCTATGTAAACTACCAGTATTGCTGTCAGTAAATGAAGAATTCAAATCTAGTAATATTTTATAGAGGTTTACATGTAAATTGAAATATAAACTGGAAAAAAGAATGAGAAAAATGCATTTTTACCAGAAAGATAATATTTAAGCTCTCATAAAGATAATAGATAAAGATGATAGAAAGGTTTTATACAATTCTGTTAGAAATCTGAAGTAAAAAAATCTACACTTTCTTCTCTACCTTTTCAGTTTTGCAAGTGCTTTTTCTTTCCCACTACTAAGAGGAATGACAGAAAAAGGGAAAATGAAGGAAAACATAATAGTTACCAGTAATTTGGGGAAGAAAATGAAAAAAAATTCATACAGGAAATGCAATAATAATTCTCAAGATAGTTCTTCAGAGCTTTTTTTTCTCCTAGGACTTGTACCTAATCTTTTACAATTCATATCTGTGAAATCATTGTTTTAATGTTACTTTTGATGAAGACTGAGAAATTTATCTTTTGGAAAAAATACTTCTTAATTTCCTTCATAATGTTAGAAGTCCAGTATTAGAGAATTTTAAAACTGAAATTAAACTCTATCATACAGGATCTGACTGTGATAATTTTCTTAAGAGTAGCTAGTCTGGTGCTATATCTTACATTTCTGACCGAAACAGTGCTGATAACGCACTCAAGTATTTGCTCTTGCTGAGCAGTGCTTACATGGAGCCAAGGCCTCTCCCACCTCTCACCCCACCACGGTGTGGGACAGGACTGCAAAGGGAGTTGGGAGAGGACACAGCCAGGACAGCTGGTCTCAACTGTCCAAAGGGATATTCCACACCCTATGATATCACGCTCAGTATATAAAGCAGGGAGAAGAAGGAGGGCACAAGGAATGTTCAGAGTTACGGTGTTTGTCTTCCCAGGTCACCATTACATGTGATGCGCCCCTGCTTTCCTGGAGCAGGTTGAACACCTGCCGGCCCATGGGCAGTGGTGAATGCATTCTCTGTTATTCAGGAGCATGCCCTTTGTTTTACCTGTTAAAAGCTGTGTTTACCTCAACTCATGACTCACTTTCATCCTTCTTTTTCTCCTTCCACTTTGAGAAGGATGAAACTTGAGATGCTTATCTACCTGTCTAGATTAATCCACAACACTAACATTACTAAAGGTTTGTTAAATAGTGTAAGTTGAGAATTATATTGATATTAAATTAATGAGAGCTCCCCTATTTATATAGAATTCATTACTAACTTTTAGTTTGTTCTAGGTATCTCACTTATTGGCATCCACTGACAGCATAAAATAGATGCCTTGAAAAATAGAGCAATGAGCTAACATTAGAAGACCCAGGCTGCATCCATTAGAGATTAATCAGTGATAAAAAATTGGGTAGCAAAAATTACATGAAGCTTCCCACAACTGATAGCATAGGCATAGTTGTCTTTGAAGTAAGGTTTCATAAGACTACAGGAGGCTACGACAGAAACAAGTAATTACATTGCTTCAGAATCTGCTATACAGCATTGATCACTCTGATATCCTGTACTGTACTGCTGCATATGCAAATATTAACTTATTGTCATTAGAGAGTTGTATTGTAGTACTTGATCTAAGGTTTTGTTAATTGCATTCATTGGTTATTCACATTTAAAGTCTTTCTGTTTGATGTGGATATGGCAGCATAAGGTAAAATTCTGCCTTCAGCTCTGGACCATTAATGACATTTAGGAAAAGCTTTTATTTCTTATTATATATGTAATATACTCTGCAAAATGCAAGGGTGAGTTTTTTCACCTTAATATCATACAGTTTATGTCCAAATTTTATAATTTTGTTTAAAAATATATATATTTTAAATAATGCCATAACTTTAAAATAAGAAAATTAACTACCCCAGACAAAACTGATGGAACACATCAGCAGCCAACAAAACTGACATATGATATAAACTGCATTAAAGCACAATAGTATCCTTAATTTAGAATCTGCCTTTATTGTCCATATGAAACTAATTTGAAAAAGCTAGATTACTTGCTAATTCAAATCTGCCTTTATTGTCCATATGAAACTAATTTGAAAAAGCTAGATTACTTGCTAATTCAAATCTGCCTTTATTGTCCATATGAAACTAATTTGAAAAAGCTAGATTATTTGCTAATTCCTATTATAGATTATCAGGATCATTCATTTTACTTCCTCCTTCCCTTCTTCTTTGTGACGGACTGAAAAAAAAAAAAAATCAAGTTATTACTGACTTAAAACCACTCTGTGTGTGGGGAGGGGGACAGATTGGGTTATGCCAAGATGGAATTGTGGTCTGCCCTCCATAAATCCGCCTACTTGAGAGCCTTTAGTGCAGTCACTGGCACGCTGGGAGCCCAGCCCTACACCACACCTGCTGGACCCCCTAAACTTGCCCCATATGGCTGGCAGACCAAAAGTCCCACCTGGGGATGGCGGCCACAGGAGTCCAGAAAAAATAAAACCAACATCATTCCACCTCCATGCCGTGCATGGCCCTCCCATTCTTGGATTTGTAGTAGCTGGGTCTATACTAGATATAAGGTGGTGGCTATAATTCTCTCTTTCCCTCCCTCTTTCCTTAAGTCTTCCTTTTCTCCTAATCTCTTTTTCTTGTTATTTGGTTAAGTTAAACCTGTCTGGGTTGGATTTTGATAAGTCTTTATGCTGATTGAATGTTTTCAACTTTTACCAGGTTTCCTTATTTTCCAAAATTTGCCAATAGAAATGTGTTATTTCAATCACTGAGTATCAGTGTAGCATTTTTCCTGTGTGCAACCTCAAGGTTTTCCTTTCCGTTCCTTTCCTTTCCTTTCCTTTCCTTTCCTTTCCTTTCCTTTCCTTTCCTTTCCTTTCCTTTCCTTTCCTTTCCTTTCCTTTCCTTTCCTTTCCTTTCCTTTCCTTTCCTTTCCTTTCCTTTCCTTTCCTTTCCTTTCCTTTCCTTTCCTTTCCTTTCCTTTCCTTTCCTTTCCTTTCCTTTCCTTTCCTTTCCTTTCCTTTCCTTTCCTTTCCTTTCCTTTCCTTTCCTTTCCTTTCCTTTCCTTTCCTTTCCTTTCCTTTCCTTTCCTTTCCTTNTGCCTTGCCTTGCCTTGCCTTGCCTTGCCTTGCCTTGCCTTGCCTTCCCTTCCCTTCCCTTCCCTTCCCTTCCCTTCCCTTCCCTCTCCCCTCTCCCTTCTCCCCTTTCTCTTCCCCTTTCTCTTCCCTTTTCTCTTCCCCTTCCCCTTCAATTTTAACTTCTCTATGGTTTGAGACACAATAGAGGAAAACAGAAAATTGGTTTAATACAGTGACACATCTCTAAGTAATTTTTAGTATGGCTAGAAGGAAGCAAGATTTAATTATAAAGAAAAATCTTTTCTTTATTTTGCACCTACTTGAAATCACTTCTGTGACATAAAGATGAGGTGCCCAGACAATGATCATGATGTCAGAGAACTCTGACTTCAGCTGGAGGAATAAACAGAAGCAGCAGATGAATTCTTATAAAATAAACCTTTACTTCCATAAAAATGTCTTTGTTAATAAGAAACAAGAGAAGAAAAAAGCAAAAGAGATGTGACATATTTAGGTTGATTTCTTTCCCCTAAACAAAACGCCCTTTAATATTCAAGATGTATCCCAAACATGCTGATTTCTATAACCTCTTCTTGTAAGTCTTAACCTACTGCAGACATTTTTTTAAACTAGTCTTCAGATATTCCTACTGATTTTTATGACAGCTACAACTTTCGTATTCAGAATGCCCACATAAATGTTTTCCATATAAAGTCAATTAGAAAGCAATCCCATCACTTCTGTGGTTTCATAATTCAGTCTTCCAGGTACTGTGTTGTGCTACGCCTAGGGATATAGATGAAATTAAATAACTGGAAGGCAGCTGAAGTTGTAACACAAAAGCATAAAGATGTAAGTTTTCTGTGTTTTCATTTATAACTGCATTAGACTTACATTTTGCATCTGGATATAAATGCATTGAATGATCAATCTTAATTTAGCTTGAAATACTTATCATATGTAAGACTATGAACTAATATAACATAATATACGTATCATAGAATCATAGAATAGCCTGGATTGGAAAGAACCTTAAAGATCATCTAGATTCAACTGCCCCTACCATGGCCAGCGATACTTTCTACTAGACCAGGTTGCCCAAAGCCTTGCAGCAAATCAGATTCAACTTGGGAAAGAACAGTATCATTCATTGTTAATTAAAAACAGAGTGGGAAGACAAAAATAAAAACACCTCCTCCGTCCCCTCCCCCTGTCTTTCAGGCTCAGTTTAACTCCCTCATACCCAACTCCTCTACCTCCTCCCACCCCTCACCTCGAGTGGTGAAGTGGGAATGGGAAGTGGGCAGCAAAAACAATTTGTCCCTGTTGCTCCTTGCTCTTCATTTTCTCCCCAGCTTCAGACTAGGGTTTTCTCCCACAGGAGACAGACCTTGCAAACTTCTCTGACAGTCATCCTTCCCATGAACCGTAGTTCTTCAAGAACTGCTCCAATATTTTTGAACCCATTGCAACCCCTGTTCTTGCAGTGAGATACAGTCCTTCAGGAATAGATTACTCCACTGTGAGTCCTTTATGGGGTCACAGGTCCTCTCCACGACCATGGCCCTTGCCAGAAACCTGTTATGACATCGGGCTCTCCTAGGACTGCACCTTCCTTCAGGGATTTCCATCTGTGGCTGTGTGAGGTCCTCCATAGGCTGCAATGTGAAAACCTGCTCCAACATGGTCTTCTTTATGGACTGCATGGTGAAAATCTGCTTCACTGTAGACTCCTCTACAATAAAATCTTGTTAAGTAAATTCAATACTGGAGTCTACCTGCTGAGATGAGAAAACATAGTGAAGTTTCTTGGCAATACAAAGAACCCCAAAACATTATAATTTCAAGTTTAATATTTATTGCTATGAAACATTATCTCTTTGG